>OX589602.1:8190080-8670071 GCA_951329385.1 Polia nebulosa | reverse complement strand
GTAGTTCTATGACACAGGAAACTCAGCCCGCTGCAATGAACGGAGCTAGCGCACAGGTGACGGAGCTGGGCGCTCAGATCACGAAACAGGGTGAACTAGTCCGAGAGCTCAAGGGAAAGAAAGCTGAGAAGGTAATAATTATTGTAGAAAAAAAGAAATATATATTTTTTTTAGGTAATGAAAATTGTACTACTCTATTGTAACTCTATGTAAGGGACAGGGACTGTTATTCCTTAATACAGGTTATTCCATAACCTAGCTAGGAAAGCAGAACTTCACCCACCAGATTGTGATTGACATGGTAGGTACAAACTTATATGTATAACATTGTGTATGCCCTATGTACTACAATCTCCTTTTTTATGAAATAAATTATTATTATTATTTCGTATATTTATTTTTACACATAATATTTACATTTTTAAATATTTTTAAAAGAAAATATATAAAAAACAATGGAATTATTATTTAAAACTTTTTAAGCAATAGGGATGATTCCAGGGTAAAACAATAATATTTATATTTTGTCTGTCAGTTAGATTATCAAAAAACATTGGACACGTATTTTTTGCTTTATCAAATAAATGAAAAATGACAAAGATAAGACGCATCAAAGTTCAGGAGTGGGGGCTTGTAACGTCACTTTTTCGTAAAAAGTGGTACAATTTTAACTCAATTGTGACGTCATGCAAAATTTCAACGCACTGTATCGTCTTCATTTTTAGGGTTCCGTACCCGAAGGGTCCAAAAAGAGCCCTATTATTAAAAATCAAAATCAAATCAAATCATTTTTATTTCAGGCCTAATGACCCATATAAACAAGTCAAGTCAACCAGTCAGTGGTACAGGGTGGGGTGGTGGTGGTCAGTGGTGGTGATGGTGGTGGTGGTGTCAGTCATACAAGTCATTTTTCAAGCAGTCTGTGCAGTTGGTGGCATGAAATCTAATGAACTGAAATAATTGCGAAAGATTGAAGGAAATGTCTTGATGACTGGTTGGTGATGGTTTTCGCCTACAGATCTAAGCTCTCGTTTAACTATCCGACACAGCACATAACATTTGTATGTCTCATCAGTTTTGCCGTATTACAATAATTGCTGCAATCAGCCTTCCCAATCTTCCCAATGCTGCGACTCAGGCCTTCTCTCTAGGAAATGGAACGGGCCGTAATCCAACACGCGGGCCCAATGCGGTTTGGTGGATGTCACATGTCTTCGAATTTTGGTTTTAGAACCTCACGAAGCTTTCCTTCACCGTTTTGAGAGCAGTGGTGATGAAATAAATTACCGAAAGTAAAACTGCCTGGGCGTAACTCGTAAGTCTGGGCCGTTACCCCCTGGGCCACCACTACAATTGGGTTGATGACTTATAAAATCTAATTAATCCGTCATTTTTTTGACTGGCCTGATTGACTGGCCTGTTGGTCTAGTGGTTAGTGACCCTGACTGCTATGCCGGAGGTCGTGGGTTCGATTCCCACCCATGACAAATGTTTGTGTAATGAGCACGATCATTTGTTCTGTGTCTGGGTGTAATTTATCTATAATATTTATGTATTTAGAAATATATAAGTATGTTTATCAGTTGTCTAGTACCCATAACACAAGCTCTGCTTAGCTTGGACCTAGATGGCGTTGTGTGATAGTTGTGGAATATTATTATTATTCCGTTTATTTATTTTTATAGACTATTATTTACATTTTTAAATATTTAAATATAAAGGATAAAAAAAAACATTTAAAAATATAAAAAATAGTACCCCACCGGTATCGGGAACAGGGTCCAAGCTACCGGCGGTCAGGGCTCCAGAGAGAGGAACCGCCTGACAATGCGAGCCGTGTCCAGAAGTACTGCTTTCTGAATCAAGCCCTTGATCCAGCCGCCTAACGAGAGCCTCCTGAGGTGTTGGTCGAGGCTCGTGGCTATTAAGCCATTGGCTGACACGACTATCGGTACAATGATCGCTGAGTCCACATCCCATATGTCGACAACCTCGCGAGCCAAGTCAATATACTTGATTTGTTTATCTTTCTCGGCTCTCACGAGGTTCTCGTCATTATTATTATTATTTAGATTACCAAAAAATATTGAACTAAATAACGAAAACTGGTCAAGTGCGTGTCGAATTTCGCACATTAAGAGTTCCGTACCAAATATTGGTATTTGTTAGTTAAGTATACGTAATAACAAACATTATCACCAAATTTCAAGTTCAGGTCAATGCGAAGTTAAAAAATTCTTCGTAACAAAATTTTGTGACAGACGTCCGTCGTCTGTCACAATGTTTTGTTACGAAGAATTTGGTGACAATATTTATTATTACGTATATTTTACTAACAAATACCAATACATTGAAAAATCTGATTTTTTCTTTGATAATTCTCTCATTTGGTACGGAAATGTGCGTATTCCGACACGCACTTGGACGGTTCTTTTTCTATATTTTGATGAGTTTATATTTTTGGAATCGCCTCCTCGACCCTTTTATATTGATACCTCACGGTCATGGTGACAGGGTCATGTCACAAAACATACCACACAACCACCACCTCAACCACAACAACCATCCCCTACCCCACCCCACGTACAACCTCGCTAACCTAATGGCGGCGGCCACTTTGTTTTTTTTTTTACAATATATCAAAGAAAGAAAGAAAAACTGTTTATTCACGTGAAAGCGACGCACATACATTTTGTACGGCGGATATATGCGCCACTACCACGCAAAACGGCTAACGCTCAGCTTATTGCAGCGGCCCATGCACGCAGGCACGAATCCACGGCGCTGGTTTTCAGCGTGAGCCATGCGTGTCGCTGTCTCAGAACAATAAACAAAACAAACGTATTATTCATTGTTCCGAGGCACAGAACAATAAACTATCAATTGGACACAAAATACGCTGTTTCGGCATCAGTGGCAGTCAAACTAAATCTAATCTAATCATCTAGCTATTAGGCTACAGGGCGTACCAAAGAAATAGACATACAAACAAACTCTCGAAAAAAATTACCCTCCTTCTAGAGCAGTCGGGTAAAATTACCATAAGAACGATTAATCCAAACATAACAAAATTTAATTTTACAGGCGGTAGTGGACGCAGAAGTAAAGAAGCTTCTAGAACTGAAAGCCTTGTACCAGTCGGAGACGGGCACCGCGTTCGCTCCGCCCGTGCAGCCGCGAGACCCCAAACCGAAGGAGAAGAAAGACAAGCCCAAGGAGGCTAAAGAAGCCAAGAACAAGGAGGCTAAGAAAGAGGCTAAGGCTAAGGAACAGGTGAGGGAATTAACTTATAATATAACTCATAGACCCATGTGTATATACACATGGGTCTATGACTCACAGGTATAAATATAAGGTCTTACAAATTAATGTGAATTATAATACGGTTGACACACATCTGAGGCTTCTTTACAGCGGTATTCGGTTACCTAATGGCGCTCGCCATTTTTTTTTTTTTTTTTTTTATAAATTCATTTAATCTATGTCACTTCGGCGGTCAAGACCAATCTACAAACATATATACTTACATACACAAGACACTTAGACCCGGAACAACTATCTGTAGGTCATACAAATATTTGTTCCGCGCGGGAATCGAAACCGCGACACGCAGCGCAGCAGCCGAACGCTCAACCACTGCGCCAACCTTGTCGTCACATTATATATTCATGTTACTTGGGCTCGGCGCAACACTTTTTTTTCTTCCATTCTGTCCTATGCAAAATGCTTTTATTTCAAATAAACCCTAATACAGGCACTTTTGAATTGTCAATAAGTCGGTCAGTGTATTGTACCTACTTGTTTGTCTCTGCATCACCCAAAGGTTGACAGGTAGACAATACCTGAGGCATTAAGTCCGCCTCTGTTATTTATTTAATTATTTGTGCACACACAGGTATGTGTGTGCACAAACAATTAAATAAATAACCGTTTCAGTCAAACTGGTTTCTGTTCCTGTATTTTCTGATTAGTAAATTTCTTGGAAAATATGATGGCTGTTGTAACAGTGCACTGAACGTTTCTCACTGAACAAGTTTATTTTTGGAAACACAACAAAAATAGTGTGGTCTTATACGAAATTTTGCGGATTTCGCTGATTACGTGATTTTACAGTTAAATTAATTCATTTCAAGGTTTTAATGCACAACATAGAATGACTTAGACTCGAAGCTTGCGTTGCGTATTATAAGTCGAGATTTGGGTTGTTTTAAAAGATTTTTTATTGCCAAGTTTTTGTAATTTTTACATTTTGTTTCAGGAAATGGATTGATTGGGAAATTTTTTGCTGTTTTGATTTTATGAACGAGAGTTCTAAATAGTCAAAATCAAAAGATTTTTTTCCCCATTTTCTCTAAAATTTGACTAAGTTAAATATTTTTTACTTATTTTTTTATATAAAAGTGGTAAAAAGTGATTCATACAGACAACTTTCACAGCAATACATTTTAATTTTTCATACCGTTTAGACGTCAAAACGATTCGTAATTATGTGATATTCTAAACCTCTTCCAGCAAGAATTCACAAAACCGTCATAGGTTTCTGGTAGATTAATCGTAATTACAACAAAAATATAAAATAAACTAGCTCATGCATTAGATCATAATTAAAATGATCTTTCACGTTGAGCATTAAAACTTTTAGAAATACATTATTTTAGCTGTAAAATCATGTAAATCAGCAAAATTTCGTGTACAGGCTGTACACGAAACTTTAACTCTAACAAAAATATCTTTAGAAGACTAGGTGCTGGTTTTTGTTATTACCATTATTTAATTTTAATATAATTTTCAGTCTCCAAAGCCAGCCAAAGAGGAGTCCTCATCAGGAGTGAAGAAGGTGACGCGTCTCGGTCTGGAAGCTAGCAAGGACACTGATTTACCGGAGTGGTACTCACAAGTCATCACCAAATGTAAGTTACATCAATTCATATCATAGACAGGTAGAGTACACTAACTGAGGTTTTTAAGATCAAGTTTAGTTACTTTAAGATGAAAATAAAAAAACGATAGGTTGGAATACAACACACCCGGTGAAAGTATTGTTGTTAGGGATCGAATTTTTGGTTACCATTAGTCTTGATTTTCGACCAAAAGTACCTACTTAAATAAGTCATTTTTTTTAGTGCGAAGCAAATATTTTTTTAAAGAAATAAAAAAATATTTGCTTCGCACTATAGGTTGTTCCAAATAAACGTGCAATAACGGTCACTGACCCACCTACATTTATTGACATTTTTAATTTGAAAAACGGAATAAATGACTCAAAGCTGTCCCGAATCAACATCTCTCGTGATCCTTAACATTGTCTAATAATGAAAAACGATTTATATTTAATTGTTCAGGTACCTACGAAGAGTTATTAGGGAAAGGTCAATGTACTTTATTGGAAATTTATCTGAAACATAGTATAGTAAATACTCCTGTATCATGGGTGCGTTCACAAACATGTAAAACTCAAAAACAAGACACCCAGTCCAACGGAACAACTATCTGCAGGCCCTACAAATATTTGTTCCGCACGGGAATCGAACCCTCGAATCGCTCAACCACTGCGCCAGCCGTACATCGTTGTTTAATAACTGTTTTATCTTAATCAGCAATTTGTTTATAACTTTTGTATAGACGAAAACGCCTGTGAAAAAACTTTTTTACAAAAAAATAGAACCGACTTCCAAAAAAAGTGCAAAATAACTTTAATTTCGGCAGTTGATGTTCCTGTTTTGTGTCTTCGTTTTTTGACACCGACTTCCGAAATTAAAGTTATTTTGCACTTTTTTTGGAAGTCGGTTCTATTTTTTTGTAAAAAACGTTTTTTATTTTTCACTTTTTAGTTGTGGCTCCCCATTAAACTGTGTTAACAATTCATAGACATACGATAGCAGCAATCGCGGTTGATTTTCTGTCAATTTTTGAAGAGTTCCGATGTCTGTCGCCGAAACCCATCATCAGATCTTTTTGAAATTGAAATGGGACCATTTCGGAATAAACCTCTTTCGAACAAAAAAAGAATTTTGCAAATCCGTCAATAAATGACTGAGATATGCCCGAACATACATAAAAAAAATAAAAAAAATACAAACATCCGAATTGATAACCTCCTCCTTTTTTGAAGTCGGTTAAAAAACCGTGGTCTTCTAGATTTCTAGAACCTAAATATTTAGTTATTAAGGTAAACTAATAGCTTCTGGGTACAGCCCATCTTAGATATAGGTAACTATTGGCCTTAGTCTAACACAGTCGCCAATTACAGGAAAACCAGCATTTAAAGAAAATAAAAGTGATAACACAAAAACTGGGTTTTTTTTGGGCTGTATCTCATGATCCGTAATAGGTAGGCAGTTAAAATAGATAGAAAAAAAAAAAAAAAAATGATAGATAGTTTTTTTATTATTATTTTTTTTTTTCTATAGCCACTATAACAACAAATAATAAAAAAATTATAAAAATTAAGGGGGGCAGCGGCAAAAGAAATACACATTCTGTGAAAATCGCAACTGTGTAGTTATTACGGATCGTGAGATACAGCCCGCTGACAGACGGACGGATAGCTGAGGCATAGTAATAGGGTCCCGATGGTTACCCTTCGGGTACGGAACCCTGAAAAGAAACAAGACTGTGGTAAAAGCACTGAAGTAAGTATTCTCACCTATGTTTATTTCGTCACCAGCGGAGATGATAGACTACTACGACATCTCGGGCTGCTACATCCTGCGGCCGTGGTCCTACAGCATCTGGGACGTGATCCGCAACTTCCTCAGTGCCGAGTTCCGCAAGCTGGGCGTCAAGGACGGCTACTTCCCGATCTTTGTGTCCAAGGTACGTCACTATTCGTAAGTTTTACACCTTCGCACGGTTTGTTAGTTTTAAAATAATAATAATATTTTCTTAAAAAGAGTACAAAAACGTAACAAACATTTGATTTTTTTTTAATGAGGTGAATGTTCAGTTCAGAGGCATTTTAATTTGAGACAACGACTCCCAAACTGAGACATGCTCGTATCTTGGGTAGTCGGAAATACAGAATACAGTCACTTTGTTTTACATAAGAATGCGGATGTAACACATTCTAATGTTTTTGCAGCATTTGGCAGCAATTTTATCGAGTCAGCCTTCTCGGCAAGCTTCGCTAAGATAGTCAATACTACAGTAAACTTATCAGCTTCATTTTTACCGAGAAACGTATGTTTCAATGATTTCACATAAAATATTGTCCATTTGCATTTGCGTAGACATTTGAGACTCGAGACTACACCAATTTTACATTACAATAAATAATTATAATAATTTAATGGTTTGAATGTATATATATTTGAATTTTATGGGCTTTTATAGCCTGAAATAAATGAAATTATTATGTCGTTTATTAATTTTCTATACATAAATAAATTATAATTTTAAATATTTCTTACAAATCATATAAAAAAGAAAAAAAAAACATTTAAAATTATAAAAAATAGTAGTCCGCCGGTGTCGGGAGCAGGGTCTATTAAATTATTATATTTCGTATATTTATTTTTACACATATTATTTACATTTTTAAATATTTTTAAAAGAAAACATATAAAAAAACATTTAAAAATATAAAAAATAGTAGTCCACCGGCATCGGGAGCAGGGTCCAAGCTACCGGTGGTTAGGGCTCCAGAGACAGGAACTTCCTCACAATGCGAGCCGTATCAAGGAGTACTGCCTTCTGAATCAGGCCCTTGATCCAACCGCGCAACGACAGCTTCGACAGGTGGTCGTCGAAGCTTTTAGCCATCAGGCCATTGGCGGTAACGACTATCGGCACAATGACAGCCGAGTCCACATTCCACATATCGACAACCTCGTGTGCCAAGTCAAGATATTTAATTTGTTTCTCTTTCTCAGCTTTCACGAGGTTCTCGTCATGTGGGATGGTGACATCGATTATCATTGTGCGGCGCGCTAATCGGTTTATCACCACTATATCCGGCTTATTGGCAACAATACTCCTGTCAGTGATGATAGACCGATCCCAGTACAACGTGACATGGTCATTTTCGAGAACTGGGTCGGGCACATACTTGTAATACGGCACCTCAGAATCCACAAGTTTGTATTTTAAAGCAAGCTGCTGATGAATAATCCTGGCCACTTGGTTATGCCTGTGCAAATACTCGCTGTTAGCAAGACGAGAACAACCAGAGATAATATGTCTGATGGACTCACCCGGACGGTGGCATGCCCGACACACGTCAACCGTCCCGTCCTTCATGATATGCCTCCGGTAGTTATTCGTCAAGATAACTTCGTCCATAATCGCACAGACAAAGCCTTCAGTTTCCCCGAAGAGGTCACTGAAACGTAGCCAGGCCACGGACGCCAAGAAATCTACATCAGGCCCATGAAGGGCCCGATAAAAGCGCCCGTGAAGCTCCTTTCTTTTCCATACCTCCTTGCGGTCATCAGTAGTGAGTATTACAGGTTTGCGCTAGTTCTCTTTAGCCATGGACAACGGGGTGAGTCCCTTGTCCACTGCGACCACATCGCGGTGCATACCCACGTCGGTTTCAAGAAAATATTCTCTGAGGCTGCACACCTCGCGGTTGTGGAGAGTTTTCGCATTTAAAAAACCTCGACCTCCACATTTCCGCGGGATGTACAGTCTCATCACCGATGATCGTGGGTGATGCATCCGGTTTGCGGTCATCAGCGTACGGACCCTCCTATCCAGGGCGTCTAGCTCGGTCTGAGTCCATTTGAGTATGCCGAAAGAGTACATCAAAACCGGCATGACCCAACCGTTGAAGGCGCGCACCTTATTTCCGCCTGACAAAAGGCTATTAAATAGCTTTTTCAGGCGGCCAAAGAAGCGCTCCTTCAGCGATTGCTTCATGTCAGTAACGTTAATGCCTAACGCTTCCGACATACCCAAATATTTGTATGTTTCGGTCGAGGAGAGGGATCTAAGGTTTATGGAATCCGAGAGTTGAATCCCTTCGGATTCCATAATCCCTCCTCTCTTTACATGCATGACTGCACATTTGTCCACACCAAATTCCATCCTGATCGCGCTACTGAAAGTTTCAGTTACCTTCAGTAACTCCATCAGTCGCAAATTGTTGGGAGCAAAGAGTTTCAGATCATCCATGTAAAGAAGGTGAGATATGGCCTGACCACCTCTTCTCAACCGATAGCCCAGGCCTGAATCCTCCAGCAATGTGCTGAGAGGATTCAGGGCTAAGCAGAACCAAAGTGGACTCAAACTGTCGCCCTGAAATATTCCCCGTTTAATCCATATAGGTTCATCATTCCCCTGGATTGGTCGACATCCTGGATAGCGAAGGACTGTCTTCCATTGCCCCATACATGACCCAAGGAAGGTGCGAAGAGTTGCATCTATTTTGTACAACTCTAACACCCTCATGAGCCATGTATGTGGATTATTATTATTAATATCCACTAGGGATCAATTTGCGAATATTTAAAACAGCCACTGAACTTCACTCGATTATTTATGCTAATAATTAGCATAAATGCTCTACGATGAATGCTTTTTTTATTTTATCTTACAAAATTTTAGTCTTGATTTTGATCCTTTGTTTTTATCCAACCTTTTTTGGTAAATTCTCATCAGGCGGCCTTAGAACGCGAAAAGGACCACATCGCCGACTTCGCCCCCGAAGTAGCCTGGGTGACACACTCCGGTACATCCGAGCTAGCGGAACACATCGCCGTCAGACCCACGTCGGAGACCGTCATGTACCCGGCCTACGCCAAGTGGATACAGAGCCATAGGGACCTGCCTTATAAACTAAACCAGTGGAATAATGTTGTGGTATGTATTTTGTTGCTCTGTCTTTTTACTTGGAGTTAAAAATGCAACTAACAGACATAAGATGCAACCAAGGTTGCAGTCGATCAATGTCGTCCGTTCTCTCAAAACATGTCACCGCATTAATACATAAAGTCTCCCGCCGCGTCTGTCCGTCTGTTCGCTATAAACTCAAAAACTACTACTGCGGCTTTCACCAACAGACAGAGTGATCCATTAGGAAGGCTTAGGTATATTATTTGCACCCGTGCGAAGTGTATAATTTGTACCCGTGCGAAACTGGGGTGTGATGCAATTATCACAATGCCATCGATAGACGGAATAGTGACTTTGTATGACATTTGAGGCGATTATTAATATATCGATCGTAAACTAGTTTCACTCTGCGGATGCCTAATTGGATGGCTCTGACATCATTCCTGTTATTTTACTTCAGAGTTTGAATCTTGTATTTTGTTCCGTTAACAATCTTTGTAGCGTATTTCCAACTGTGTTTGGGGCGGCTTGTCTCGTAATTGATTAAAAAATATTAATATTGTTTGTGTTACAGAGGTGGGAGTTCAAGCAGCCGCAACCATTCCTGCGCACGCGCGAGTTCTTGTGGCAGGAGGGACACACCGCCTACAGGCTGCAGGAGGAAGCCGCGGAAGAGGTGCTGCAGATCTTAGGTAAATATAGCTACAACCATAGATAATATGATACTAACTTACCGTAGATACCTCATTTCAAACAAAGAAACGTGGCTGCACTAACTGCGGTTGTTCGGCAGGCAACAGGATATTTTTTCCGCGTTCGGGTCCGTTCCACACACCTCGCTAGATGGTGTTAGCAGCGGCTTGCAAGTTGAATTAAATAAAAATAAATAAAATAAGCCTTTATTGCTGTTTTACAAATTACAACTTAGTAAACTTATTACTGACGTTCAGTTATTCCTACAACAGCTTGTCCTTCGACAAAGGCCTCCTCCAAAGACTTCCATCTATTTCTGTCTCTTGCTATTCTGGTCCATTCTGGACCGGCGACTCTTTCGAGGTCGTCTTCCCAGCGTTTAATTTGTCGTCAAGTCAAGTTGAATTAATGTACCACAAATATTTTCTAACACATTGAGGAATTGTTTTATGGTAATTTTTGCACTTCATAACAGTCATGTATTAAAATGTGTTACTACAACAAATTTTAATGAGGTGAATAGAAAATCTCTAAAACTTCAAACAGCGCCATCTATTTGTGCAAAAAAAATATAGATTGCGATTCGGCGTTGCGCAATAAACAAATCCAAAAAATAAAGATTAATTGGGACGGTACTTCACGCCGGAACAGCTGCTCCAACTCTATCAAGCGCTAGTTCGATCGTGTATGGAGTACTGCTCTCAACTTTGGGACGGATCTGCCAGATACCAGCTTGATGCCCTTGAGTCAATTAAGAAACGAGCCAAGAGGATCATCGGCAATGATAGGCTCGTTGAGTCGAAACTCCAAAGTCTTGAACATAGACGCCGAGTTGCTAGCCTGTCGGTTTTCTATCGGTTACATTTTGGGGAGTGTGCGACGGAATTGCATAGCGGCTCAAAGCGTTTTGAGAAAACATTCATTGTGCGTACAGCTAGGGAGTGGAATGCCTTACCGGAGTCTTGTGTTTCCTGATAGCTACAACCTGGGAGTCTTTAAGTCAAGAGTGAATAGGTTACTTCTAGGGAAGCGTGCTCAATCTTCGACCACATCATCGCTTACCATCAGGTGAGATAGTGGTCAAACGCGTGCCTATCAACAATAATAAAAAAAACAGAGTTACCTCGCCCCTGGGCACTCAGGGCAGGGAAGGAACAGGGGTGGGTTTTAGTCAGTAAGAGTCTGACACGCCCTCCCGCTCCACCCAGAGCGGGAGATGTCATTGGATGATTTGCCACCCCACAAAAAGTTGTTGACTCACGCGCTACAGCTGATAACTACCTACTCCTTGTCTAGTGAGTTACTATTATTTATGCATATTTTTTAAAAATAATTATTTGAAAACAAAAATAATTTTATTTTTTTAAGTTTAACTCTATGATTCAATAGTATTACTGAGGGCAAATCGTTTTGCCACGGGATAACAACTATTAAAATTTCAGCGTGTATGTATATTACCTTCTACCAGCGGCTTCGCCCGCGTGGAAATAGTACTTCCCTCACTATAAAAGTATAAATTATAGCCTATGTGCTATTCCAGACATCTATCTCTTGTAGGCGTGGGCAAAGTGTATCATTTTTGCGATTGGAACATTTGCATCTGGATCACTGAAATGATCCGAATCACTGATATGTTTCATTTGGATCATTTGGATCATCGGCTCAAATGATATAAAATACAGAACGAAACAAATGATATGAAATACAGAGCGTTTACTACTGAGTCAGAATTATATGTAAACAACGCCGAATGTTGCATTGTATTTTTTTTTAAGTGTACAAAATATAGTACATTTTAAAATGTAAGAATTTTATGTAAGAATTAAGATTATAAATAAAATCGATCTTCCTTCATACTTTATCCAGGCTTAGGACTGGCGGCTTTTCGATAATTTATGGCTAGCTGGCTAAAACGCTTGTTAGTGCAAACATTAAAAATAAGCAAATAACAATCATATAGTATTTGATATGTAAGCGCCATAATGGTCATTTTTACGTACATGGATAACTACAACGAAAAACTGAAAGTATGAGTGATACGAGTACACATGTCATTTGGTATCTCTTTCTGACTTGTATAGATTGTATTATGTCACCCGCTCACTCGCGAGTCGCGGTCCAGTAGTAAAGTAAATCAGTGTGTCTCAGTCTCCCTCTCTCACTCAGCGCCGCGTCGCGCGGCAAGAGCACGGAGCAAAGTAATGATCCAGATCCAAATGATGCGTTTGAAACGTAGTTACTGAACCAATCTTTTGAATCACTTCAAAGATCCGGATCAGTGAGTCGGTTCCGTAAAGAGTTACACACCTCTAATCTCTTGCCCCCCGTCCCGACCGTCGCGGCAATCAGTCGTGTTTTTGAGTGCTCCCTAAGTTTTTAATTTTTAAATAAGTCTAAAACATATTTTCGAACGTAAAACATATAAGATTGTTTGGACAATTGTGTAAACAATAAACCAGTGTAAAGACAAATCTCAACGTAAAGATCTCATAAGCTAGTGGATCAAAACATTTTTAAAACAAAAGTGTTGTGTTGTGCCGAATGATTTGTGATTTGCAATTTGCAAAAGTGAAGGGTACTTTGACCGCTTCTCAAGGTTACGCGTATCGCACGTCGACAGCTGCTGTTAACCAACTGATTGCCTATTTCGTAGTCACCATCGCAAGCACGTTTAGCTAAGTGGCTGTGACGCCCGACTTCGCGGACTCACGTTCTCAACGATCCAAGTTCGAGCCCAGCGGACTGCAAATTTAACTTTTTGCTTTTTGGCTACTATTTGGTTTCCTTTTTTTTTTTTTTTTTTGTGAATTTCTGCCGCAAATTTGGTCTTTTTGGCTTTTACGCATTTATAACACACTATGCCCCAGTATGCAGCGCTCGCCTCCGCCGAACACTCAGAAGGTGGTCCCGAACATGCCCGACTCAGATATCATCAATAGTCCGAGTGACAGTAACGTGAACTCCGCGACGCGATCCAATAAGCGACCTCGGGCATGTTTCTCGCCGAGTGATGAACTGAAGGATTTTAAAACCGAAATTCAACAGATGCTGAGATCATGGAAAGAGGAACAGCAAGCCAGTCTTACCAAGTTTTGCGAGTGTCAAGCTTCTTCTCTGAACAAGTTAGTGTCAGAAGTGACTGAGATTAAGCGCCAAATTGTAGAAATACAGAGGCACAATGTCGAATTTGAAAAGTCCCTCAGTTTTATTAGCCAGCAGTACGATGAGATGCTAAAGCAAATCGATACGCTGCAGAAAGAGAAGCAAACATTCAGAGAAACTGTGCAATCCCTGGAAACAAAAATCCTAGATCTGCAGCGCCAATCCAGGTCTTCTAGCATCGAAATACGGAATATTCCTGCCAAGGAAAACGAAACAGCGCCGGACCTTCACACAATTATCGCTAAGGTAGGCTCGGCAGTTGACGTAACGCTTGGTAGTACTCATTTGCGCGACATATACCGGATCCCAGGAAAATCGGGCACCGTCAGACCAATAGTAGCAGAGTTCTCGAATGTCTCAATTAAAAATGAAGTTCTGGCGGCAGTCCGCAACTACAACAGAAATCACCCAAACGACGGTCGCCTCAGTTCGCAGAACATCGGCTTGGCCGGCGAACGTCAACCAATTTACATATCGGAGCACCTTTCCGCCAGTTTAAGAAAGCTCTTCTTTGCTGCTAAAGAATTCGCTAAAAGCAAAGGATACATTTTTTGTTGGGTTGCTAACGGAAACATATTCCTAAGAAAAACCGCAGGAGCAAAGCAAGTATTTATACAGTGGTGTTGATTCTGTTATGCATAAACTAAACTTAATTTAGGCTATTGCTATCTTTTTCTCTCTAATAAAACAAGAAAGAGACGGACGTAAATTAGAGCTGTCAAATTTAGTTTGAACTAATATTTCCATACGAATTAAGGGTACACGTAAAAACTTGTCGTCTAAAAACACGGCGAAGCGCAAGGCGTAAACTAGTTTGACATCTCTAACTTAGTGCATAGCTATAGCCGTCCTTTTCTCGCACTGCCTTTTAGTAAAAGATAGCAATTCTCTAATTTTAGTTTAGATATTGAACAAGAGATTCCGTACCAGTATTTCACATTCGTAAAATCGGAACAAACCTTGCTTGAACTTCAGGAACAAGAGACTCAATGACTATGCTTCTTGGTAGTGTACCTATTTGTTTTTCAGTATTTCTTATTTTTGTACCCCTTGATTGTTAAAACCATTTTATTTTTCTTACTTTCATTTATTTTATCTATTAAATTGTATAATACGTGTAAAATTGTATTACATCATGTTAAGTTTGTAAGGTTTATGCATTGTTTTTGCTTGTGGCTGGTTGCTGTTACTGTTGTGCCGTGTTTTATATTGTGCAACGTTGGATACATCACTACACAATGTAGTAATAATTATCACGATCATAATAATCCACTCCTTCTGAGCTCACACTCCAATTATTCACGCAAAAGGGAAGGTTTCAGCCATATTCATTCATCTCCTGGCTCCAAATTTTGGTTATTATTACTATATAATTCAATACTACGCTAGATATCTTATCTGACATTGACAACCTGACCTTGGCCAAGTCATCAACCCTCGACATAGACAGCTGCAATAGCGTTATTGGGAATCCAAATCGTTCGCTTAAAATACTACATCAGAATATAAGAAGCATAACCCGCAATACCCCCGGCTTAATGACTTTGCTAGCAAGATCAAAAACAGAATGGGACATTATAGCCCTAACTGAGTGTTGGCTACCCTGCACACACTACATCCCAGCATTAGATGGTTATAATTATTTTCAAACAGTGAACAACAAAACCCAAAATGAGGGTGTTGTAGTTTACTACAAAAATGACTCTAATATTCATGTAGTCGAACCTACTATTTCTGATTGCAATTGCCTTACTATCGCAATTAATAAAAGCACTGTTATTTTGGCAATTTATCGCCCTTCTGGTTACAAAAACACAAATAATTTTGTTATATCTCTCGATCTTTACTTAAAAACTCTGTCTAACTATACTAATATTATTATGGTGGGTGATCTTAATATTGATATATCGGACAATAGCTCGGACTCGAACAGCCTATCTTATTTAAACCTTCTGGCATCACACGGGATGATGCCAGCACACACTATCCCGACCCATGGCAAAACGTGCCTAGACCACATCTTTTTAAAAACCCGACTTCCGGCATTTTCTTATGTGGCTGAGACTTCCATTACAGATCACGATGCAATTATTCTCATACTAGAATCATGTAAATCACTAAGTAAACCTAGTAAAATAACAAAACGCGTAAATTACGACAAAGTTGACGCTGATATTTTAAATTTAGATTTTTCTGATATCTATTCGTCAAATAATGTTAACACGGCAGTCTCAATCTTTACCAGTAAATTAAATAATATAATTCTAGATAACACACAGATAATCAAAACGTCTAATCGCAAAAAAGTATCCAAACCATGGATCACTAAAGGATTACTGAGATGCATGACAAATAGAGATAACCTACATAAAAAAGCCAAAAAAAACCCTGAAAATCAAGACTTTGCAAAAACATACAGAAGGTATAGGAACTTTTGCAATGAGTTACTGAAGAAATTAAAAAATGAATACGAAAAAATAGAAATTGAATCCGCGGCTAAACACAACAAAAAGCTATGGAATGCAATTAAAAACGTCACACACACATCTAAATCAAAAAATGATTCTGTGAAACTAATCGATTACCAAAACCCAGTCTCTTCTGCAAATCATATTAACAGATTCGTCGTGAACGTTGGAAAGAATCTTGCCGATAAATGCTGTTCCATAGTAGAGGACCCCGCTTCCACTCTTCTACCACTCAAAATCAATCCACACTCTTGGGTACTACTTCACACTGACCACATGGAAATTGAAAATCTCATCCTTAACTTAAAAAACGACTGTGCCATTGGTCGGGATGGCATCTCAACTACCTTCATAAAAAGATACAGAAACATATTAATTCCACCAATGACATTCATTTGTAACTTAGCCCTAAGCTCAGGTGAGTTCCCAAACGATTGGAAACTGGCGGAAGTACATCCCATTTACAAGAGTGGTGACGGAGCCTGTGTCAATGACTATAGACCAATTTCCATACTGCCAACCCTATCAAAGGTTCTAGAACGACTCATGAACAAGCGTCTGGTTAATTATCTGGAAAAACACGATCTCCTTTCGTCACAGCAATTCGGTTTTCGGTCGGGCCGATCGACCAGCGACGCCATGCACCAATTGACTGAATATGTTTCAAATAACCTCGATAAGAACAACAAGGTTATAGTTATCTTTATGGATTTGGCTAAAGCTTTTGACACGGTCTCCGTCCCACTTCTGTTAAAAAAACTGGAAAGGCTCGGGATAAGGCACACACAACTTAATCTGTTCTCTAACTATCTGAGAAATCGATTTCAGAGAGTCAGGGTGGGAGAATGGACAAGTGGTGATCTTCCGATTGAACACGGCGTTCCTCAAGGAAGCATCCTCGGTCCTACATTATTTCTCACCTACATAAATGATCTTTGCGACCTGATCTTGACAAATGGAAGGATAGTTACCTTTGCTGATGACACGGCCCTCCTTTTTGAGGGCGATACATGGGAAGAGGTCTACAGCCATGCACAGCAGGGTCTGAATTTGGTTCTCAACTGGTTAGGAAATAACAAACTAACTCTTAATGTAGACAAAACCAAATACATAGCTTTCTCCTTAAAACCCGTCACCCTGCCCAATCGTACCATAGTGGCTCACTCCTCCAGCTGCACCTCGCACATTGCCACATGCTCCTGCCCCACCCTACATAAAACCGATGCTATTAGGTATTTAGGTGTCATAATTGACAGCGCGCTTAATTTTCAGCCTCACATCAATCTCTTGGTCTCAAGGACCCGCAAATTAATATTCATTTTTCGAAGCCTTCGTCAAGTTGCTGACCCAGACACTATCAAAATGGTATACCTTGCTCTGTGTCAGTCCGTGATTTCATACTGCATAACCATCTGGGGTGGTGCAAATAAAACATGTATGCTGAGACTTGAGCGTGCGCAGAGAACAGTCTTGAAAGTTAGTAACTTTTTGCCATTTCTACATCCAACCAAAGATCTTTATTTACTCACTGGCGTTTTAACGGTTCGTCAGCTATTCATTTTGAATGCCACCCTCCGAAAGCACTCCCAGCTTCATTATAACCCCACAACACTTGAAAACAAACGCCGTAATTTTGCAGTGTGTCCGTCAGTAAAAACCCATACAAGCTTTGCTCGTCACCATTACACGTTTCTAGGCAACTATCTTTATAATAAAATAAATAAAATATTGTCAATTTATTCCCTTTCCAAACAGTTATGCAAGTCTAAGCTATTGGAATGGCTGCAGAAACTGGACTATGATAGTACCGAACTACTACTTCTAGTCCTGTCTTAGACTGGATCCGCTTGATGGAATCTTCCTTCACTACAGCGATCCAACGACCCAGGCACTATGGCCACGGAATAAAAAATTCCCAAGACAAATAACAGCAACACCCATATACATCGCACATATGAATCAGAAATTCAAACGTCCTTTACCACACGAATCTCAGAAACGTTCACAGCCGCAAGCCACACGCATAGAACCACTTCTCCTCCATTTTGTTGTTCTCTAATAGTATTAAAATTATATATTTTAGTCTGTAGCTTCCTAGCAATATGTAACTCGTTTAAAGAAAAAAAAAAAAAAAAAAAACTTATTGTTTAGGGTGAGGGCCTGGTGATCCGTAACACAGGGTCTCCCTAGTACGGACTCCAGTCTCTCGCAAAGTTAAGATGTTAAATTGTAAGCAAACCTTTGTGTAGAGAGAACAATAAATGTTTTATTATTATTATTATTATCTCTGTGCCAAATTTCATTTCTGGCCTGATTGAGTAACACACATCCATCCATCCAAACTTTTGCATTTATAATATTAGTAGGATTTAATATAATATATATTAAAGGAGGAGTGGCTAAAGTAATAACAGCCACACGGGTCGATCCATCAGGTTAAGCTACGCTTGCCGGGGTTGGTCCGTGGATGGGTGACCATCTTTACATACCGAGACTCCTCCGTGCCTCGGAAAGCACGTTAAGCCGTTGGTCCCGGCTGTCTATCGTGGATCTTTGACAGTCGTTACGGGTCGTCAGAAGCCCGAAAGCCTGACATCCAGTCTTACCAAGGGGTGTCGTATTACCCAGTAACTGGGTTGTGGAGGTTAGATAAACAGTCGTTCCATGTAAAATACTGGTATTCAGCTGCATCCGGTTAGACTGGAAGCCGACCCCAAGATAGTTGGGAAAAGGCGCGGGCAGATGATGATAATATAATATATATATACACCTTTATATATATATATGTATGTGGTTATGTGGTTCACGCAGTGTCATCATCTTCCTGCCTTTATCCCATGTTACTTGGGGTCGGCGTAACACGTTTTTTTCTTCCATTCTGTCCTGTCAGCCGTCACGCTATCACCAAGTCCCTTTTCTTTCATATCACTCCTCACACAGTCCATCCATCTTTTCTTTGGCCTGCCTCTCCCTCTCCATTCATCCACATTTATATTCATAACTCTTTTAGTTACATGTGTTTCATCCCTCCTCTTCACATGACCATACCAAGATAAGCGGTTCCCTTTCAACTTTTCTGTGACTGGCGCCACTTTTAAACTACCTCTAATGTACTCATTTCTCACTTTATCCATTCTCGTTACTCCACACATCCATCTCAACATTCTCATCTCTGCCACATGCAATCTTTTTTCATCTGTCTTTTTTTCTTTCTTGTCTTTATTCTGATCCATACAGTACTACAGGTCTAATCACAGACTTATAGATTTTCACCTTTAACTTAAGGGGCATCCGTCGGTCGCAAGTTGTTCCAGTGACCTGTCGCCATTTCATCCATCCTGAATTGATCCTGTGCGTTTCGTCTCGGTCTATATCGCCATCCTCATAAAAAAATACTCAGTGCGATAATATAATTAGCGTTTCACATGAAAGTAATATAATCACATATTTTCACAGATCTGTACGCGCGCGTCTACGAGGATCTGATGGCTATCCCGGTGATCAAGGGCCGCAAGACTGAGAAGGAGAAGTTCGCCGGCGGAGACTACACAACCACCGTGGAGGCCTACGTACCGGCCAGTGGCAGGGCTATTCAGGTACGTCACTTTTATGGCAGGCTTCATTCTTATGAGTTCGAAACTAGTTGAATAAAACATTAAACGTTAAAAATCATGCATGTGTGTCATAAAAATAATAATCATAAAAAAGTCCAACCAAAGTTAAAATGAAAGGAAAAATATTTTTTGAACAAGCTTTTAAATGTATACACAAACATGTCCGTGCTGTTGACTATTGAAGAGTTCATCTATCTGAAGTTAATCCTGGATGTCGATTCAGGTCATGCTTACCATAAAATTGCAGTCACCGGAACTGAACCAACATGCAAAAAGATCAGAGGAAGTGGTTCTTATCCTGCTTACAAGATTTGACCCGAACCACGGGGTCTTATCTCGAACAAAGTAAATTTAGTTCAAATAAATTTCAATAGATGGCGAAATATGCATCGATTTCTTAATGACGTTTGTGTAACATTAATATTGAAATAAAAAAATATGGTAATCACAGTATTTTCCTATTTAATAAACTACGTCTGTCACAAATATTCATGCGTGTACCAAATTTCAACTCGGTCTGTTCAGCAGATTTGGAGCAAATTGGCTGTGACAGACGGACAGACAGACAGACACGCGTGATCCAATAAGGGTTCCGTTTTTTCATTCGGACTTTCGGAACCCTAAAAATTATGAACCAAACTGATAAAGCTGAGTTCCTTCTAAAAACATTACTACCCTTCTGGGGCCCCCTGCGTGTTTCCACTGCGAGGATCGCCCAGTGGACACGGTGGAGCATACGGTGGAGGTTTGCCCCGCCTGGGCAGAACACCGCCGTGTCCTCGTGGATGCGATAGGCGGCAGCGACCTCTCGCGCCGTGCCCTGGTTCAGGCCATGGTACGGAGCGAGAGGGAATGGGGGGCCGTCTCCTCCTTCTGCGAAGCAGTAATGCTCGCGAAGAGGGAGGCGGCACACGTTAGGGAGACTCAACGGAGTCAGAGTCGCCCTAGCGCCCTCAGCAGCAGCCGTCGCAGGAGACGCCAGGGGCTGCGAGACGATCTCCGGCCACCGTAGACCCGGGCCTGCGATCAGCACCAGGCCCGAGAGTCGACGGCGCGTAGTGTTCCACGCGCGCCTCAAAGAGTTGTCAGCAAAGGACGGGGCCTGCCACGGCCAGTGCCTGCCCGGGGGTGGAGGATAAATTCGAAAGAGTTACCTCGCCCCCGGGCGCGTAGGGCAGGGAGGAACAGGGGTGGGTTTTAGTCAGTAAGAGTCTGACACGCCCTTCCGCTCCACCCCAGAGCGGAAAGAGTCATAAGATGATTTCCCACCCCCCAAAAAAAAAAAAAAAAAACCCCTTCTGGGGCAGTCAAGTAAGAACTGGTGTTAGAGTTACGTTACACTGTTTTATAAGTTACGTTACACTGTTTTATATTAAAAATGTTGTTTATCAGGGAGCCACAAGCCACCACCTGGGCCAGAACTTCTCGAAGATGTTCGAGATCGTGTACGACGACCCCGACACGCAGGAGAAGATGTACGTCTACCAGAACTCTTGGGGCCTCACTACTAGGACCATTGGTAAGTACAGCTTCTTATGTGTAGGTGGAATACTTTCCATTGGTTGGACTGAGATACATATCTGCCACCCTTACATAGCTGATACTGTACATAGCACAGATTTCGGCAGTTGTTTTATTCATCATCATCATCATCATTTCAGCTGAAAGTCGTCCACTGCTGGACATAGGCATCTCCCAAGTATCGCCACAACGACCGGCAGGCGGGTTAGACAAATAACTTTCGACTTGCATCAGGGGGCATCGGGGGCGAGCCTATTCCCAACAATCGGACACAAAATATATATATACTTATGATAAAGATAGTTCCGAATATTTTTACTATTAAAAGGAACAGTGTGTTAACCTACCGGCTGTTTAACCTACAATATTTGGAACATCGTAGGGTAGTTTATTAAAAAAATCTAATTAATCCGTCAGTTAAAAAATACGTTAAAAGCAAAAAATATTGTCCAATAATTTTTGGTAAATAACCAAAAAATATTGGACAATATTTTTTGCTTTACCAAACCAATAAAAAATTAAAAGATAAAACGCATCAAAGTTCAGGAGTGGGGGCTCGTTACGTCACTTTGGTGTTAAAAAATTTCAACGCACTGTATCGCCCTCATATTTTGTTTATGATACAAAAGAAAAAAGTCGTGTCCAATATTTTTTGGTTATTTAACTGACGGACTACTTAGATTTTGTTAGTAAACTACCCTATTATTATTATTCATTCTTTTATTACAGTAAAAGTTAAAAAGGATCAATTTTTGTATATGCCTGTTTTGTCACTTTTTGGCAAAGGCTCTCCCTCACTTACCTATCTTCGACTAGCCAATGATGCCCTATCCTCAAAAATTACACAATCAGTTAGGAATAACATGTATTTATTTAAGTACATAGTTAATTTACAACTATTTCTAATCTAACTACATACAATATAATAAGATATAAAAAAACAGAATATACTTAGGCGTCGAAGTATTCCTCCACATCACTGTCATCTGGGCAAGCCGGAAACGTGCCCAGAAGACTGGCATCATTGCCACCTTGAATGGCAATGCTAATTCTTTGGGCAAAGAACGAGCCAGCCCTCTGGTCACGCAAAGTGTTAACCAATCTTTAAAAAGGTGACATGCACTCGGACCCCATGACCCAAGCGTTTCGACCCTAAACGGCTCAAAACTGTAATTACCATTGAGGGTCTCAGCAGCCGCAGCGGCAGCGCTGGCACGGCCCGCTGTACTTAGAACATGAGATGGCGCAAGGGTGTCGACACAGGTTGCGTCCCACACCAGAGGCCTACCCACCTTACAAGGCACCAAAGTCATGCCATCTGGTCTCTTCCCATCGTCACGTACCAAGCCGCTTGGTTCTAATACGGCAGGTACGCTGAAGTTGTTGGCAAGTTAGGAATTGTATTTCGGGCTAGTGTCTGCAACTCCACATCTAAAGTTTCAAAAAATATCTTCAAGTGTACCTATTTAGTTTATTTGAATACCTTTAAATGCACCTATACCCACCCGCATTGGGCCGGCGTGATGGATTACGGCCCACACTCTCTCGCCGAGACGAGGCCTGTGTCCCAGCAGTGGGGACATTAACAGGGTGATAATATACTATAACATATTTTCCCTCTTTTTCCCCAGGCGTAATGGTCCTCGTCCACGGTGACGACAAAGGCCTGGTGCTCCCTCCCCGCGTGGCCGACATCCAAGCGATAGTAGTGCCCTGCGGCATCACCGCCTCGAGTTCGGCAGACGAGAGGGCTAAGCTCATGGACTCCTGCAAGGAGCTCGTGAAAGATTTGATTGCAGCTGGACTGCGGGCCGAAGGAGACTACAGGGATAACTATTCTCCTGGCTGGAAGTTTAACCATTGGGAGCTTAAGGTATGTGACATTTTTGTTAAAATAGTCTGTAGCGACATCTATGACGCTACATACGAACTAGAACAGCAAAGTTCCTGCATCGCGCAAGCAAAGTTCTCCGCGCGATTTGAACATATACAACAGCCCGAAATCAACTATCGGGCAGTTGCCCGGACCAGACACAAAACACCCGTCTGGTCGGAGGATCCTCCCTTTTCAACGGAGGTTTGCGGGACTTTACACCCTGTTCCGCATACCTCCACAATGGTGACCCTCGACTATGAACGTCAGCGTAGTCTTCGTGCAGCTACTCCAGCGTGACTTCACCATCATCACTCCCTCCAAACTCTTCAGCAACGAGTCATACAGCCAGCCAGTACAACGACAACGATACGCCGACAACGATAACGCCGACAACGATACGCCGACAACGATAACGCCGACAGCGAAACGACGCACCGCTTCGACTCACTGGAGCCCGCAACCGTACTCCGACTCACTGGAGCCTGCAACATCATCCCAACTCACTGGGATATCATCACCGCAGACAGTTCCGACTCACCGTGAACTATGCGCCTCTTCCGGTTCCGACTTACTGGAACCAGCCTTCCACTGGCCCGGCAAGCATCACGTATGAACGACTCATCGAGAAGAGAACAATCGATATCCGATCTCTGGCGGGGAGTGATGTAGCGACATCTATGACGCTACATACGAACTAGAACAGCAAAATTCCTGCATCGCGCAAGCAGAGTTCTCCGCGCGATTTGAACATATACAACAGCCCGAAATCAACTATCGGGCAGTTGCCCGGACCAGACACAAAACACCCGTCTGGTCGGAGGATCCTCCCTTTTCAACGGACGTTTGCGGGACTTTACACCCTGTTCCGCATACCTCCACAAGTCTAATACCATGGTCTGAGCGTATCTGGTTGACCGACGACCTGTTCAAAGTAGCAGGCTAGGGATACATTCAGGAGGCTTAGGGCCGAGTAAAGTAGCGTGCTTCTGTGGTGTTGTTTCTTGTATTGTTTCTTCGTTCTTAACACCGACTTCCGAAATTAAAGTTATTTTGCACTTTTTTTGTTTTTTTTTTGGAAGTCGTTTCTATTTTTTGTAAAAAGTTTTTGACCATTTGTAAGGCTTTGGGTCAACAACATGCTTATACTGTGAACATTTGAAGACTGTAGCACCAACCGTTTGGCTGTGAAACCTGTGTGACAGACGACGGTCAGACAGACAAACGGACACGTGAGTGACAGCAATAGGGCTCCGTTTGGACCCTTCGGGTATGGAACCCTAAAAATGAGAACGATATAGTGCATTGAAATTTCGCGTGACGTCACGCTGTGCTACACTTTTTACCACGAAGTGACGTAACAGGCCCTCCTGAAGTTTGATGCGTTTTATCTTTGTCTTTTTTTAATCGTTTGTTAAAGCAAAAAATACGTGTCCAATATTTTTTAACCGACTTAAAAAAAAAGGAGGAGGTTCTCGATTCGACTGTATTTTTTTTTTATGTGTTTACCTCATAACTTTTTACTGTGTGAACCGATTTTGAAGATTTTTTTTTAATTTGAAAGCTGTTGCTTTACATGTGGTCCCATTTTAATTTGGTGAAGATCTGATAAAGAACTTCGGAGATACACAATGAAACTCTTTAATAAATGATAGCAAACCTTCCAGAATTGCTGCAATCGCATGTCTGTATATTGTTTTCACCACTTCACAACATTACATCACGCTGATACGCTCTGCTGGGGTATACAGAATTGTACAGTTCACCCTGATACACCATAGTTTCACCAACTATGTTCAAATTCCCTATTTTTGGGGCTATCAATTCGGGTATAACTTTACTATTCATTTAGTTTTAGAATGGGATACAACTAAAAAGTGAAAAATAAAATACTTTTTACAAAAAAAAAACAACCGGCTTCAAAAAAGAAAATACACTAAATATTAAAAAAATAACATTAATTTCGGAAGTCGGTGTTTCTAGTTTGGTTTCTTCGTTATTTGACACCGACTGCCGAAATTAAAGTTATTTTTTTAATTTTTAGTGTATAATTTCTTTTTTGAAGTCGGTTGTTTTTTTTGTAAAAAGTTTTTTATTTTTTCACTTTTTGATAATCTAACTTATGGACTAAATAGAATTATTATTTTTATACCCTAGAAATTATTCTGTTGCTTATACCCTTTGAAACAAGACATTCGTTTATACAGGGTGTCCCCGTCCGCGTAGAGCTGGGTCCCAAAGACATGGCGCGCGGCGAGGTGGTGGCGGTGCGGCGCCTCACGGGAGACAAGCTCACCTACAAGCGCGCGGACGCAGGCAAGCAGCTGGTGGAACTGCTCGAGAAGACGCACCACGAGATGTTGGACAAGTAAGTTGATGGCAGCTTTTGTACGAACTTCAGTTCATATTAAAAAAAAAAATTGGAGTGTCTGTGTCGTGGACACGGCCTATTTTTTACGTGAATATGTGTAAATAAAATAATTTTCTTTAAGGGCCTACCTCCCCATAAGTGGCGCCCTCATTGAATAAAAATTCGTATCTTAGCATAGAAAATAAAGATTAAAGAATCCTATGCTGCGTTTGTTACACATAAGATAAGGTATTTTTACGTTGTTAAAACAGAACTCAGTGTTTCGTATCCAAAGTTAAAGGGCGCCAAGTGGCGCCCTCATTGAATAAAAAATCGTAGCAAAGCGTAGAAAATAGAGATTAAAGAATCCTATGTTGCGTTTGTTACACTTAAAGATAAGGTATTTTTAGTAGTAAGCAAAAGTACCAAAAACGGCCGCTTTTGGCACTTTTGCTTACTACTTTGGATACGAAACACTGAGTTCTGTTTTAACAACGTAAAAATACCTTATCTTATGTATAACAAACGCAACGTTGGATTCTTTAATCTTTATTTTCTACGCTTTGCTACGATTTTTTATTCAATGAGGGCGCCACTTGGCGGCTATATACGCCTTAAGCGTTTTTTTTTATCCTTTAGCTATCGAGTGTTGTCAATGTATTTTTAACCGACTTCGAAAAAGGAGGAGTTTCTATGTTCGACTCTATGTATTTTTTTTTTATGTATGTCCACTGATTTCTCTGTCATTTGTGGACCGATTTTCAAAATTCTTTTTTGATCCGAAAGAATATACTCCCGAGGTGGTCCCATATAAATTTTATCGAAATTGCTTCAGCGGTTTTTGAAAAACTGAACAAAAACGAATATTAAGGAGTTAATAAATCCAGAATTTAATGCCTTTATTTACTTTCCTTAGGGCGACTAAGGAGCGCGACGCAAGACTATCCATGGTGACGAAATGGGAGGACTTTACTGACGCTCTTGAGCGCAAGCACATCCTACTAGCTCCGTTCTGCGGGCAGATTCCTTGTGAGGACAACATCAAGAACGACAGCGCCAGGCAAGTTACTTTTTTATAACAATGGCTGAGAGCTCATTATTGACACAACAAACACATTGATTGTGCGTACAGCAAAGGAGTGGAATTCTCTGTCGTAGTTGTATTTCTTGATACTCGTAGCTAGCTAGTTCATACAGAGAATAGGTTATTTCAAGGGTAGCATGCTCCATCTTCGACCAGTTCATCGCTTACCATCAGGTGAGATTTTGACAAAATGCGAGCCATTAAACAACTGATTGGGTTGATGGCTCAGTGGAATCACACTCATACTGCCATGAACTAGAACTCCTACGCATCTGCTAAAAGTGAAGAAACAGCAACAACAACAGCAACACAACACACAACAACAACAGCAGTTTTTTGTATTCACAGATTTGCAATTACAAAAAATAGTGCGATATCAATAATTTTATGAAAAGGAAGTGTATGTAAAGTGATAGTAGACTGTTAGCTGCTGTTCCCACGCTGCAGTACTGTACAATTTACAGAGAAATGTTGGAATCACAAGTTAACATACCACAGTTCATACTAATTAAAACAAATACTGTATAAAACTACGAGTACCACAAGATCTCATAAATAATAGAAACACATCATACAGTTTACAGCCATGTGTATGGCATCCATTACACGCTCATGCAAGTGTCATTTAAATTCCATGTCATGACTGACGGTTGCATAATGCAAGAATCAAAGTATCAAGATTTTTTCATACAAACATCAGTCACTGTATTAAACAATAGGTTATCCGTCAGTCATAACCTAGACTGTGATAAAACTGACAGTAAAACCTACTGTGTAATGGACGCCGAATGTTTGCTGGCGAGTAAAGTTGTTCAAGTGATATACGTACATATTGATAAGATTATCATGCTGATAATAATCAGTTAAATCTAACCTCACGTGATTGCTAATCAGTTTTATAATTAATTTTCCATTCTTTTGGAAATAAGAAATACCTGTTCAAATTAGTTGGGACTAAGGGAGCAAACGTTTTTATAATAAAAGTTGTTGATCTTGAGTTTCACCTCCTGAAAAATTTGCTCCTTAAAGTCACCATGTTAAATGTCCCCTAGCGACCCGCCCTGGCTTTGCATGAGTCTAACTTAATCTCCAGTGGATGTTCCAAAAAAATGTCCTGACAATTAGGAACATAACAAAAAAAAATTGATTTGTATTGATTGATTTTTATTTATAAAAAATAGAACTTAAATTGACCGTGTGATTTTCCACAGGACTGATGACGACCCAACAACTGAAGTGAAGGCCCCAGCGATGGGAGCCAAGTCTCTCTGTGTACCGTTTAAGCAGCCACGTGAGCTAACTGCCAGCGACAAGTGCATCCACCCAGCTTGCAACAACAAACCCAAGTTCATCACTCTGTTTGGCAGAAGTTACTAATAAGTTTCAATTAAAACAAGCGCAACTTTTATACAAGAATATATAATTTATTGTCTATTTTGTTGTTTAATTTCATTGTTATTTTTAGAACTCTTCTTCTTTCTTTCGTATGTAGGTATGCTTGAAAGTTGTTTCAACGTTTCATGTTCAATGCTGAAGCCATTTTTTATAATAAGAACTATTACTTTATGTATACAAGATGTTTAAGGGCCTACCTATAAGTGGCGTCTACATTGAATAAAAATTTGTATCTTAGCATAGAAAATAAAGATTAAAGAATCCTATGTTGAGTTTGTTACACATAAGATAAGGTATTTTTCGTTGTTAAAACAGGACTCAAAGTAGTAAGCGAAAGTACCAAAAACTGCAGTTCTTGACACTTTTGCTTACTACTTTGGATATGAAACACTTTGAGTCATGCTTCCACAGTCTAAAAATACCTTATCCTCTTTGTAACAAATGCAACATAGGATTCTCTAATCTTTATTTTCTACGCTTTGCTACGATTTTTTATTCAATGAGGGCGCCACTTGGTAGCTATATACACCTTAATTTATTGGACAGGTTCAAAAAAAAGTTCACAACTATGAATTTGTAACATTTTCTGTCTCTCCCAATTTCATTAGTGGTCACCATCCAACTCCCTGTCAGATAACTTGTGGAGGCTACTTTCCAACACTTTAATTCTTCTCTTTTTAGCATTCAGCAATTGCACAAACTTTCCATAAAGGCTCACTTCTAAAGAGGTTTTAATATCTACAAACTTTTCCAATTCAGTTTTGCAATTTATTAAGTCGTTAGAAATACTTTCGTTTCTTCCATTCAGACTATCGATTGTGTTCCTCAGTTCTGTGTTTTCTTCCAATAAAAAATCGAGTAATAACTCTTTTGATTCTACGTTTATGTCGAGATATACGGGTAAGGAACCGTGAACTAGAAAAACGGATCCCTCTGAGTCGTCGAATCTCTTTTTCCAAGCAAAAGTTGCTATGTTGTTATGCTCTCGACTTATTGCAAAATCATATACAGCTTCATTTTTAGATCCCTTCAGAAATTTTTTTACGTTTTTATTATATAGATGTTCGGATTCTTCACATCGATCTCTATATTTTTGAGCCAATTCATTAGTAAATTTCCCTGACCAAGTAAAGTCGCCGTCAAAAATTTTGATATGAAATAGTTCACTGTCGCTAGGTTTCCAAACCAGTTTTACATAAAGAGTTTTATCTTTTACTTTAAATTTTGTAATGGAAATAGTTTTTAATATATTATGCTCCATTTTTATATAAAATCTATTACTTTTCTGGAATTGATGTTGCTTGCAGATTTTGTTTACAAACGTGGTTTACTGACTGACATTCTTTTTTTTTTTTTTTTCTTCGCCCTTTCTCGGGCAGGCTAAGGTCATAAACCATACCGCCTCGTCTTTAGTAGTGTATTTTTACTTTTTTTTCCATTAGAATGCAGATGTAACACATTCTAATGTTTTTTGCAGTAATTGGCAACAAATGTGTCGAGTCAGCCTTCTCGGCAAACTTCACTGAGGTAGTCAATACTACAATAAAATTCTCAGCTCTATTTTACCGAGATCGCGCCTGTTTCAATGATTCCACATATTGTCCAGTCGCGTAGACACTTGAGACACAAAACTACACCAATTTTACATCACAAAATCCACTAGGAATCAATAAACGAATAATTAAAACAGCCACTGAACTGCACTCGAGAAAATCCCGCCAAAAACTCCTTGACTGACATTCTGTGACTGACAATCTGACATTACATTGACAGCATTGACACTTGAACCAGTGTTGCCAAAGCCCTTGAGTCGTAAGTTACGTTTCGTTCCCTGAAATGTTACATTTTTACTGCAATTTTTTTAATATTTTTTTTTATTCACCCCGAAGGAGAACGAATCTTTTGACACCGCGCTTAGCCTAGCTTATCACAAAAAGTCAAAAAATTCTGACATCAATTTGCTGACATCAATTTACCTCCGACCCCAAAAACATCTAAAGGGGAATGCACAAAAAATGCCTGAAACGGACAGAAACTACTAATAGTCCTTAATTATAATTAGAATAAAATAGGTATAATGAAATAAATCTTAAGTTTGTTTAACTAGGGTAAAAATATATCGATCGAAAATATATCAATTACAGACTCTACTTTTTCTTGCTTATATCATGAACACCTACATATTTACTTAGCACATTTGTATTTCTTCAATAACAACAAGAATTATATATTTATATAATTTACAATATGCATGGCGTAGGTACTACAATTTTACGTTATACATTCTACTTATATTCTACTTTGTTATATAAACAAACCTTAGTTTTATGTAAATACATAACTGGTATATAAGCATCATATTGTCCTATATACAGACACATAACGGACCTTCAAAACTTTCCTTGTATTTTTGCACCAATATACAACAAAACATGTCATTAAGTGACCAACATCTAACTTTGAAAAATTCCAACTATTGACTCTTATCGGATTGGTCAATTAGAATGCGCAGTCATTATCTACCTGCACTGTAGTGGAATCATACTTTAGTAAATTTACAACTTTTTTAATATAAATATTAAACATTTATCATTACATGAAACATATTTATACATTACAGCTTATGCTACATAATTCTAATGTATATATGGACACGAGTGATGGCGCTTCCTCTACAATAGTCATAGTCATAGTTCTAGTTCTAGCCGTAGCCGTAGCCGTAGCCGTAGCCACAGCCGCAGCCATAGCCGTAGCCGTAGCCGTAGCTGTAGCTGTAGCTGTAGTTGTAGTTGTAGTTATAGTTATAGCTATAGTTATAGTTCTCGATCTCGTTCTCGTGCAACTTGTTTATGGTCTTTGCGAAGCACACACTTACAGGGAACAGTAAACTTACAGGATACCTAAAGGGAATTGGAAGGGGTAATTGCGAGAAATTAATGGCAAACGTAGTATAAACTTGGATGCTCGTGTGGGACCGCCAGAGCCCCTCAGCGCCGGAGAAACCATGCCTGTTGCATGCTCTATTGCATGCTGCATGTGTGCTCGCATGCTGCATGCTTGCTGCATGCATGGTGTATGCTTGTTTGCATGTTTACATGCTTCTTATAACTGTATACTTTCTGAGATAAGAGAATTCTGCCTTTCAATGCCTATCGTACCTTATTTTTATTCCAAATAACATTATGTAATAATATCATAATGCTTTTCTATCATTAGCTTTGTATGCGAGATGTAAGCGACGCAACAAAAAGAAAATAACAAAATTGTAAAAGGGAGTGCGCGGGGTCAGAGCGGCACAAGGGGGGGCGTTTCAAACCGCCATTCTGATTTGCGAAAAGACAGTGCCATTACTAACGCTTGAGACAGCGCGCGCTTCCTAACTTAAAAGTTTTGTTGTCCAACCCTACAGATTTTTTAATATAATCCTTTGCTGAATACGCTTTGTTTTTCCTCGATCCACACCATTAATAGTGGTTCTTCGAGCCGGATCGCGAATGTTTAATACTCCACCGCCAAGGAGAAACATGGTAAACACCCGCAGTACTACTAGCAAAGTGAGGGAGTTGGAGTCAAAGCTACAATCGGAAACCGGAGCACAAGAAATGCCACCGCCTACACCAGTAAAGAAGAAGAATGATGAACTTAAAGTAAAAAGTTCTTGTGCCGCGAGTGTTGTGAAATCGGAACGAACCGGAAAACCAAATTCGCCTTCACATACATCACGTCAGTCAGTCAAGTCCAAGAAACCGTCATCATCACAATCGATACAAGTACAGAAAAAGAGACTGGAACTAGAAGCAGCCCAGGCGAAGGCGCGTATTGAAATGGAACTCATCGATAGAAAATTAGCGGCGGACCTAGCAGAACTCGAAGAAGAATACAGTCCACCATCAGAAACATCTGAGCAAAATAACGCGCGGGTGATATTGAAAAGTGCTTGGAGCATAGTCAACAAGAACTTCAGCAGCTTGACAGAGACAAACACAAGGTGCACACGAACCTGGCCGACACAGAAGGAGCAGTTCAACCTGTTCAACAGCTTGCGAGTGCGATCAAAGAACTCGTCACATCCTCCGCCATCCAGCAAAATACCAAATTTATAGGTAAGTCGTCTCAGCACACCGAAAGAGCTCCCTAGTTTCAGCGGCTACCCAAAAGAGTGGCTCCATTTCGAGCAAGGTTTTATGGAATCCACAGAAATCTGTAACTTCACCGATAAAGAAAACCTTTGGCGCTTACGTAAGTGTCTACGCGGCGCCGCTCAAGAAGCTGTAGCCGGCCTGCTAATCAGTGGTGTTTCATCTGCAGACGTAATTTCCACTTTGAAACTGCAATTCGGAAACGTTGACGTCATTCTTTTCCGCATCGTTTCAGACATAAAGAAGATGAACAACCTGTCTACAGATTACTGTTGAGAAATAGTGCCATTTTCTGTCAAAATAAAGAACTACGTCGCAGCTGTACGAGCCCTTGGCCGCCATGAATACCTACAAGGCATGGAAGTAACTAATATTATCTTATTCAAGTTACCTACTACCCTACTCGCGATGCCCGGGGGTGGAGGATAAATTCGAAAGAGTTACCTCGCCCCCGGGCACGTAGGGCAGGGAGGAACAGGGGTGGGTTTTAGTCAGTAAGAGTCTGACACGCCCTTCCGTTCCACCCTAGAGCGGAAGAAGTCATGAGATGATTTCCCAACCCCCCCAAAAAAAAAAAACCCTACTCGCGAAGTGGATAGATTATAGTTACCCGTTTAACACTGCCGAATCACCAAAACCTAGACTAGATGTGCTGTCAGATTTCCTCACCGAAGAAGCTGTGAAAATATCAACCTGTAGTGCTACTTTATTACAACCTAGGACAGACAATTTCAAACGTAAACAAAGTGATAAAGTGAACAAGATACAAACTGTTCTAGTGCAAGATGGACAAAGTGTAGAAAAGTGTCGTTATTGCCGTACTGCTAGTCACAAATTAACTGAGTGTAAAAAGTTTAAAAAATCACTACGAAAGGACAGATGGCTGCATGTAAAGCGTAACGGTATTTGTTATAAGTGTTTAATAGCGCATCATCGTAGGGACACGTGCACCGCTCCCAGCTGTGATGTAAACAATTGTGGACAATGCATCACCAATTACATTATGTGCCGCGTCAAGACAACAGTGAATCCATGCCAGCGGTACAACGCGAAGTCCCACCCGAAACTGAAGTCCCATCCGAAACAATAACAAATATTAATGTCAGCTGCTCCGTAACGTTGAAAATTGTACCTATAAACATTCACGGACCGAACGGAAGTGTGAGCACGACCGCCCTGCTAGACGATGGCTCAACTGTGTCGTTGGTTAGCGCTTCGCTGGCGGATAAAGTGGGGCTGCGCGGCCGCCGGGAATGTCTTCGTGTGTGCGGCGCGTGGAACGACACCGAACTAGTGTGCAACGCACAGCGCGCAAAGGTAGACCCAATGAACCCTGCGCCACCCGGACCTGGGTTCCTCTGGGTTGGTGCCTGCATGGAAGGGTGCCTAATGTTTACTTACCTGATTCTGCCGTACGTCACCCATCATTTTTTATCACTAGTAGTGACGGCCTAGAAACCGAACGTATACTGCAAGAGATCCAGGAGGAGGTACGGAGGTCGTTCTCAATCGAGTCCATGGGCGTGTCTGGCAGGGCAAGACATAACTCGGAAGACTTACGAGCTGTAGAAAGTTTAGAACGAACTTCTGTACTCATCAATGGTCAATGGCATGTTGGCTTACCTTGGCGAGACGAGAAATGTGTGATGCCGGACTCGTTCCCGAAGGCTTTATGTAGGCTGAAAGGAGTAGAAATAAAATTAAGAAGAAGTAAAGAATATGCGAAAAGATACGAAGAACGCATACAACATCTATTTGATAACGACTACGCAAAAATATGTAACAACTTAAATGTTACACCGCCGAGATGTTGGTACCTGCCTCATTTTGGAGTTGGCAACCCCAACAAAAAGAAACTGCGTTTAGTGTTTGACGCGGCAGCCAAAACAAATGGGTTATCACTTAGCGATTACTTTTTAAAAGGCCCTGACCTACTTATGTCGTTATTCGGCATTATGTTGCGATTTAGAGAAAATCGAGTAGCCGTGTCTGGAGATATTAAAGACATGTTCCTCAGAGTAAAAATTCGACCAGAAGACCAGGACGCCTTCCGAGTTCTGTATAGAGAGGAACCAGAACGACCTATAAACACTTACGTTATGACGTCTCTAATATTTATAAAAAACAAAAACGCAAAGCAGCATGAGTCATCAATGCCCGTTGCGGCTTCTGCTATATATAAAAGTCATTCTATGGATGATTATATAGACAGCCTACCTAACGAAGAGACCGCGATACAACTGATTCAAGACGTCATTTCCATTCACCAGAAAGGCGGGTTCGAGATGCGGAATTGGACAAGTAATAGTAAACAAGTACTTGCGAGCCTACCTAAAGATTTACTAGGCGATGCAGCCGTCAAATTCAAAATAGGTCAACAGTATGAAGGCGAACGCACGCTTGGATTGATTTGGCATCCAAGTGATGATACTTTGAGATTCGACGTATCTTTCAAGCGGATGCCCGAAAATATTATAAATGGGACACAAAAACCTACTAAGAGAGAAGTGTTACGTGTGGTAATGTCAATTTTTGACGTATATGGCATTCTAGCACCGTACACCATAAATGGAAAAATTATATTACAACAAACTTGGAAATTAAATATCAGTTGGGATGATTATATACCCGATACAGTGTTTGAGAAATGGTCCAAATGGATTTGTTTATTGAAATCATTGCAAAATGATTGCTTGCCAAGGCACTATCCGGCTGCTACTACAGGAGTGAGCGAGAAGAAAAATAAAATCCCTCCGCCATCTACCTTAAGCGCTACGGCTACGATTGCTGCTACGAACGTAGCAAACGCGACATCGGCTACGAGTACTACGACGCACAGCTGTTGTAATTTCAATGACCGAAAGATTGTTACTCAAGATAGTTATAGACACCTGCAGATGCATGTATTTTGTGATGCGTCTAGCAAGGCATACTGCGCCGTCGCATACTGGAGATGGAATGATGACCAGAATAATACACGTGTAGTATTCATCGCGAGTAAATGTAGAGTTGTAGGAAACAAACCGATAACTATTCCACGCTTGGAACTTCAAGCTGCTGTCCTAGGGTCTAGACTAGCAGACTCAGTTGGTAGAGAACATAATATAAATCCTGAACAACGAATATTCTGGAGCGACTCGACGACAGTGCTACACTGGATAAGAAATGATGCTCGCGATTATAAAGTGTACGTAGCAAACCGGTTGGGCGAAATTGACGAGTTAACACATATGAATGAATGGCGATATGTGCCTACGAAGCTGAACGTAGCTGATATGGCTACGAGAGAAAACTATATCAAAAGGCTCTAAAAGAACTAGACGAAGAAGTGCTGAAAGATGAGGCCTTAAATCGCGGAACCAAATGGACTTTCATACCGCCCGCGAGTCCCCACTGGGGTGGGCGTGGGAAAGGCTCATCAGAAGCGTGAAGACCAGCCTGAAAATAGTTTTAAAAGAACGTGCTCCCAGAGATGAAACTCTAAACACCCTGTTGACAGAAGTAGAGAATATGGTGAACAGCCGGCCATTGATCATTCATTCCCCCCCTCCGCTGACGCAGTAATCGAACGGTCGTGTTTTTGTGAGCTCCGTATAAATAATTTAAAAAAAGTGTTTTTTTGCAATCGTGCATTGTTGTAAATCACGTAATATTGAAGACTACCGAATATCTGAGGTTCTCACGCCAAATCACACGTCAAAAATAAGTGAAAGTGACTAATTATTGCTTATCGTGGACAAAGGAAAAGTGCAAAAAGTGGCAAACATATTGGTGAATCTGTGTAGTACCCACAAACTACATATTTTTTTGTCACTGTTGCTGAGTCAAAATTCACCGAGTTCATTCATACTGAGCGATAATTTCGGTTACACTGATACATGCGCGGATAGCCGGGTTCGACTCGCCGCAACTGCTACGTTGAGTGTCCTAAGTTCGAATCCGAGCAACGACACGTCTTTTTGGAATTTTCTTTTCTTTGAAAAAAACAATTACATAGTGTTCAAACAGCATTTAAACTTTTAGACCTAAAGTGACTATACTATCTAGTGCACAAGTTTAATTAAAACAAAATCTAAAGTGAATTAGTCAAAAATCGAAGTTATTATTTTGAACGGCTCAAGTGTTTGAAAAACAGTGTGACCCATCGTGTCAAAGCGCCCGCACCAGTGAAGCCCAGTATGCAACGCACACCGCCAAAAACTCCTACTAAAAATACCCCAAACCAGGGGCAATCGGACAACGTATCGAAAGGAACCATGGAAGTTAGCCCTAATAAATCAGGGAAAAATATTACGGTCCGATCAAAGCGTCAACGATTGAATGACTCGGGCGACAAACAACTGCATCAGCCTCCTTGTTCGTGTGAGGATCTAAAGACTGAACTACTAACCATGCTAAACACCTGGAAATCCGAGCAAGAGGATAGATTGTCCTCCTGGAAAACAGACCAAGACGCTTTACTGTCATCTTTGATCAAAGATGTAACGTGTCTCAAAAACCAGTTTGCTGAGATAAAGAAAACCACTTTTGAGCTGGATAGTGGCTTGACCTCCCTGAACAAGGACTATGAGGAACTGGTGGGAAAGGTATCTGATTTTGAAAAACGTAGCATTGTGAAAGACGAGTCCTTTAACCACTTAGAAAAACAAATATATGATTTGAATCTTCTGACTCGTTCTGCAACTGTTGAACTTCGAAACGTGCCGCAAAAAGAAACAGAAACATCCACGGACCTCGTTACAATTGTAACGAAGGTAGGGAAAGCTATTGATTTGAACATAAAAGAGTCTAACCTGCGGGATATCTATCGTCTACCCGGGAGACAAGGAAGCACATCTCGATCGATAGTGGCCGAGTTTACATCAGTCTCCCAAAAAATAGATTTTTTAACACAAGTACGTCGCTTTAATAAGGAACGCTCCGTCCCAGACAAGCTGAACACTGAAACAATAGGAATTATCGGTGACAAGAAACCCATCTATGCCGCGGAACATCTGACACCTGGTATGAGAAAACTATTTTATGAATCGCGTCAAATCGCCAGGCGTCACAATTTGTCATGTTGGAGTTTAAATGGTAAAATCTTCATAAAGAAAAATCCTGAAGACAAACCAATCCATATTACGTCTGAGCGTTGTTTATCGTTACTGGTCCGTAAGATCTGACTATATCTATTTTTGTATGTTATATTCCTTAATCAAGTGCATGTAATTTCCAATAATATTATTAGCTTAGCTGTGAAAATCATTAAAAGTTGTAATTATGTTATGTTATCCTATTGTCTCGAATCTTATTATTCATTATATACATTAACGCTGCACAACATACACTCCACACGTGTCGTTCATTCATTACACACAGTAATTGGTATAATATCAAGCCGTCACACAATACACAAAGTTCTCCTACAGCAACGACTTTCACTATCGGTATGCCATTCACAGTCACACAGGAACATGCCTTTTCCAAGCAACAGCTTTAACCAATGTTTCGTACTAACCCCTGACCATACTTACGAGTATACCAAATTACTACGACCCTCCCTAAATAAAATTCGATTCTAGTATAATTCAAAATGACATTGATTTATATAACATAGCTGAGTCATTAATTTGCGATGTAGAGGACTGCCGGTCTCATATTCCTAAGTCTGGTCGTTGTCTTAAAATACTTCAGCAGAATATTCGAAGCCTAAAGCGAAATTTAGCTGGGCTACTTCCCATTATCGTCAGAAGTAAAGTGGAATGGGACTGTTTCGTGTTGACAGAGTGTTGGTTACTGTCTAACCATAATATACCCAGCATAGATGGATATAATTACTTTGCTACCAATAATAACCTTTCACAAAATGAGGGTGTAGTCGTTTATTACAGGCAAGATCTGAGTCTTTCGGTTGAGGAACCGGATGTTCGAGATGCGAATTGTTTAGCTGTGAAACTTAATGATAATACTATAGCATTAGCCATTTATCGCCCCCCCGGATACAAAAACGTAAATAATTTTATCCAATCATTGAACAATTTGCTTCAAAAATACTCCACTATCCAAAACAGTATTATCTTGGGTGATATTAATATAAATATCGCCGAAAATAGCGTTGACACAAATGCTCCCCAATATCTGGATATGATGGCATTCCACGGCATACTTCCGGCCCATACTCTTCCAACTCATAGCAAAAGTTGTCTGGATCATGTACTCTTAAGGACAAAATTACCTGCTTGCTCTCTCGTACTGCACACGTCTTTAACAGACCACGATAGTGTGGTTCTGTATATCAACACGAAATTCAGCCACAAGAACCCAACAAACATAAATCGGGTTGATTTCGTGAATTTGACTACTGACATCAAAAACATCGATTTTAGCCCGATATACACGATGAAGAACGCCGATGTCGCTGCTGATTTCCTAGTAAAAACCATACAAGATGTAATTTCTCACAATACACTTAGAAAACCAACACCTCGACGTAAAAGAATTTTGAAACCATGGATAACCCCTGGCATCCTAAAATGTCTGAGAAACAGAGATAGTCTCCACAAAAAGCTGAAGAAACAACCTACTAATGAAATACTTAAAACTACATTCAAGCGTTATAGAAACTATTGCACAGCCCTATTAAAAAAATTAAAGAGAAACCATGATAAGTCTCAATTGCAGACTGCAAGTGGCAACAACAAAGCACTTTGGAAAGCCATTAAAGAGATTACCTTCACAGCCAAAACGAAAGAAAACGCAACTGTACTAATTAATAATCAAAATCCCTCACAGGCTCTCAATAGGGTGAACCACTACTTTGCGAGTATTGGGAAAAGTCTCGCAGAAAACATTCAAAAAAGCAGCGGGCCAGCCAAACATAGTGAAAACACAGCAAGGCTCCATTCTTTTGTCCTTCTTCCTACAGACTCGCATGAAGTGGAACGTCTTATAAGGGACCTTAAAAGTGATTGTGCAGTTGGCCTTGACTTGATATCAGCTGATATCTTGAAAGCTAATGCTAACGTACTGATACAACCAATCACTTACCTATGTAATCTAGCGATCTCGACTGGAGTGTTTCCCAAAGCCTTTAAAAAATCAAGAATTCATCCAATACACAAAAATGGTGACAGAGACTGTGTCAGTAACTATAGACCTATATCTATTCTCCCCACATTATCTAAAATATTAGAAAGAATAATAAACAACAGGCTAATTAAATATTTTGAGGAGAATAACCTATTATCGCATGCGCAATATGGATTCAGAGCAAAAAAGTCTACAGCAGATGCAGTACATGAACTGACGAACTTTGTAGTCAAGAGTATTGATAACAAGAAGAAAACTGTGGGAATATTCTTGGACCTTGCCAAAGCATTTGACACAGTTTCTGCTCCAATCCTACTGAAAAAATTGGAACATCTGGGTGTAAGAGACCTGCAGTTGGGATTGCTAGAAAGTTACCTAACGGATCGAACACAGTGCGTAGGGATTGGGGACTACACCAGTAGTGAGACTTCTATGTGTTTTGGAGTTCCACAGGGAAGTATCATTGGCCCAACCTTGTTTCTTGCTTACATAAACGATCTGTGTCAACTTGAACTACCCAATGCTAAAATTATTACATTCGCCGATGATACGGTTTTACTTTTTAGTGGGGACACGTGGGATGAGGTTTTCTCGGATGCTCAGAGTGGTTTCAATGCGGTGACAAGTTGGCTACGTGACAATATTCTTACCCTTAATGTTGACAAGACCAAATTTATAAGATTCTCGTTAAAATGCACAGAAAAGACTGACATATGCCACACTATTACATCTCACTCATGTGCAAACTTTGACGATTCCTCTTGTACGTGCCCTAGGCTCCAAAGTACTACGTCAATTAAATATCTAGGCGTAGTGGTTGATGACAAATTAAATTTCCATAGTCACATCGATCAACTATCAACAAGAATACGTAAACTGATAGTCATTTTCAAAAACCTACGTCACGTGGCGGACCAAAACCTGATCAAATCCGTATACCTTGCACTTTGCCAGTCTTTGCTTGGTTACTGCATTACTTCTTGGGGTGGTGCTTTAAAGACACATTTTTTAAAACTAGAAAGAGCACAAAGAGCGATTTTAAAAGTCAGTTTCTTCCTTCCTTTCCTCCGCCCAACCACGGATCTGTACAAAAAATGGGGAGTTCTAACAGTTCGCCAGCTCTTTATACTTAACACCGTAATAAAACAACATTCCCTGCTAACGTATGAACCACAAAAAATAAGTAAGCAACGTAGGAAGGACCGAGTCTGCAAAACCCATGCCTTCAAAACAAGATTTTCCCACCGCTTCTTCTGCTACCAATGTAGTAACCTATATAACAAAATAAACGGAATTCTTAATATATACGCACTACCAAAAAATAAATGCAAGACAGTGGTACAAGATTGGTTGCAGAAGCTCGATTACACCTCAACGGAAAATTTACTCGAATGTTAGGTTACGCTTGTATTTTCAAGCAGTTCATAAACAGACACGCACTCTCACGCACACGCAATCAAACATTCACACACCCACACACACCCTTATACAAACCCTCTCACTCTACTTCCATTAAACATGCACCTACAACACATACACACATACACACGGTCATTTTGCTGCAGCTTTAAGTGGCGTTATTATTATTATTACTAATATTATTTTATTCTTCTAAAATTGTAATACATATAAACTCTATAAGAAAGATTGAAAATTAAATGGAATTGTAATGTTAATTAAATTCAACACAACTGTAACATCTGTATCATGAAATGTCCGTTTTAAATTTTACATACCTACCTAAAACGGTAACTGTATCTGATAGATCGCGGGTTGGGGTCCTGGTGACCTGTAATACAGGTGCTTTGCGCCTACCTCAGACACCAGCTCCTCACATATTTTAGAACTAAGTTATGTTAAGTATAGAGGTATTGAAACTGTTTATTGTGTATATTCTATTGTTGTGAGGAGGAATAAATGAAATATTATTATTATTATATTATTATTATTGACTCACGTGTCTGTGAACCCAAATTATCCTGAAACGTTAACCCCTAATCATTTCTTGCTCGGATCGTCGTCTTGCTTACCTCATATAGGAAAATTTGATGATTCAGACATTTATCTGCGAAAACAATGGCGAATTTCACAAAGATTAGCTGACATATACTGGCGCAGGTGGGTCAAGGAAGTACTGCCAGACTTGCTACCCCGCAAGAAATGGCAAGAGGAACATACTTACAAGTGGGTGACTTCGTACTTATAGTTGATCCTGACAGTCCCTGCAACTCTTGGCCCAAGGGAATAATTCAGGAAGTGATCCCTGGAAAAGACAACCGAGTTAGAATGGTTCGAATAAAGACCAAATCAGGAGTGTTGACTAGATCGGTCACGCGCGTCGCTCGAATACCAGTTGATGGTGAGTGCTGCTGAGGCAGCACTAGGGTGGGGGATGTAAGCGACACAACAAAAAGAAAATAACAAAATTGTAAAAAAAAAAAAAAAAATATATATATATATACGGTCGAATTGAGAACCTCCTCCTTTTTTTCGTCGGTTAAAAAGGGAGTGCGCGGGGTCAGAGCGGCACAAGGGGGGGCGTTTCAAACCGCCATTTTGATTTGCGAAAAGACAGTGCCATTACTAACGCTTTAGACAGCGCGCGCTTCCTAACCTAAAAGTTTTGTTGTGCAACCCTACAGATTTTTTAATATAATTCTTTGCTGAATACGCTTTGTTTTTCCGCGATCCACACCATTAACAAGCTTCATTATTATTAAGCCAACTGTATTTATGGAACTAAACACTATGGCAAAACATTTATGCCTAATAATATTATGCGTCATCATGCTGAATTTCGTTATGGCAAATTGGCAATGTAAATTATGACAATATATTTTATTCTTATCATTAGTAAACTCCTTGTAGATATTGTGATGATTTTAATTACAGAAGTTAAATTCGTAACTGTATGTAATAATGTAAAAAAAGTGTTTGTATAACGTTCTCGTTCTCGTTCTCGTGCAACTTGTTTATGGTCTTTGCGAAGCACAAACTTACAGGGAACTGTAAACTTACTTAAAGGGAATTGGAAGGGGTAATTGCGAGAAATTAATGGCAAACGTGGTATAAACTTCGAGAAAGAGGCCAACCGTCGAATCTGACTCGGCTGAACAGCATTCGGGAAGCTGCGCAGTATCTTCTCGTGTCAGATACCACAGTCAGTCAGAAGACTAGTGCGTTTTGCCAGTGATGACATAACATAGCCCTGAAACATAGTCGCTCACAATGTCACCCAAAGGGAAATGGAGAGAGCTATGTCCAGAGTTTCGTTGCGTGATTGAACTAGGAATTAAGACATCCGCAGGAGAACCAAGGTTACCGACATAGCCCGAACAATCTCCATTATACACACAACTGAAGTGGGATTGTGCAGAGCATATTGCTTGCCGAACAGATGGTTACAGATGGTTGATGGGGCCGGAAGGTTCTGGTGTGGCGACAGCGTACCGGAAGGTGCAGCACTGGAAGGCCTCCCACAGGGTGGACCGATGATCTGGTGAGGGAATCTGATAGATGCGAGACGCCCAAGATCGGTTTTTGTAGCGACACTTGCGGGTGGCTTATGCCCATCAGTGGAATGATGTAGTAAACAGTTTTGTCAACGTTAAAAATTTGTAAAGAGAGTAAAAAATAAATTAATCTATGAGTAAGAACTAAGCTAAATACCAAAATGAGTCTAATAATGATGGATATCTTGGGTTAGATTAATTCAGAATTTAGAAGAGAAGCGCCACGTCTATCTTGTTTTAATCTTGTTCTGAAAGACAAAAAAGGCAAAGATAATCTTGTTCCTGATCACGTCATAAGGTTACTAATATTGCCGTTTTGGGCAATACTGCGCCAATTAATAATAATGATACAACTCAACTGGAACTTTTTAATAAACTCTTTACCAGTTGCTTAGATAACCCCGATGCCTATATCCAAATTATAAAATCCTTGACAATAAACTATACATGCAGGCATACCACTTCGCTTGAATTTCCTTACGAAAATTTTGTATGGAAGGAAGTTCCTCTTCCGTCAGAAAGACTAGAACTTATTAAATCTTGTCATAGTGACGCTGATAATCCGTATATTGGTATATTTAAGACATATAAAAACTTTTTTACAAAAAAATAGAACCGACTTCCAAAAAAAGTGCAAAATAAGTTTAATTTCGGAAGTCGGTGTTCCTGTTTTGTGTCTTCGTTTTTTGACACCGACTTCTTTTGTGTCTTCGTTTTGACATGTTTACAAAATGACAGGTATAAGACGAACAATCAAATACTCGCGCCACGAACGTTTGAATACTCGCGCCAGCCGCGCGCTCTCGTGGTAATTCGGTGTGCTTCGTCCTCGGTCGGCTCCGCCATGCCGCCCGCGTCCCGCGCACAGCCAGTCGCACGTGATCTCGTGACGCCGACGCGTCGTTTACGCTAAAGAATCTTTCGTGTCCCACACCTCATAAAACTGTGTTGTGTTCCATCTATTTTTGAATGTCTGTACTTTTATAATTGTGTTTGATGGTAAATAAAGACTGACACAACCATTACACAGGTCAAGTCACAACTTCATTCTTATTTTATACCAAACCGATTGTAAACTTTTTCATGGAACTCAGTTTTGTCTGGCCACTCGCAGTTTTATTTTGATTTTTCAAAATATTGTTGATAATGTTCTAGTACAGCTACTAAAACCTTATAAATAGAGGGCAGATGGAGGAACGAGTCAGTCTAATCCTGGCTGGCAGAACGGGAGCATCAAGAAGTAGTTCTCCTGAAATTCGACCAGTAGCCACAACCTCGTGGCCAACCAGCCGCTGCAACCCCCGCGGACCTTGGACTCTGGTGCTGAACGCTACGAACCTCGCAGACCTGGACCCTGGTGCTGAACGCTGCGAACCTCGCAGACCTGGACCCTGGTGCTGAACGCTGCGTACCTCTCAGACCTGGACCCTGGTGCTGAACGCTGCGAACCTCGCAGACCTGGACCCTAGTGCTGAACGCTGCGAACCTCTCAGACCTGGACCCTGGTGCTGAACGCTGCGAACCTCTCAGACCTGGACCCTGGTGCTGAACGCTGCGAACCTCTCAGACCTGGACCCTGGTGCTGAACGCTGCGAACCTCTCAGACCTGGACCCTGGTGCGGAACGCTGCGAACCTCGCAGACCTGGACTGGTACTGTAACCCTGGTCTTTGACTAACTCTGCTCGGAAGCTACAACCTCGTCCCCGAACGAGAGCTGCACCCTCGTGGCCGAACCCACAACCACGAGTGGTCGAATAGAAGCTGCAACCTTCCACTATCTCGTGGCCGAACTGAAATAAGAATTTTTCACCTCGATGATATTTCTCTGCTGAGTTTAAGCAGGGATCCGTTACAGAACTCGGGTGGTGTTAATTCCAATGTAGTGAACGTTTACTATGTTTTGATTAGTTTTCGCAAAAAAAAAATAGCGAATTAAAATATTGATGATATGTTTAGTCATTCCGTATTAGCACTGGAACGTTCGAGAATGTGGTCGAAGTTTCCAGAAGTTTCCACTACGTTTGAGAACATTCTATTGTGGTACTGTGAAGTTCATAGATGTTTCTGGGACTTAGGGGCCAACGGGCCCCGAGCCGGGTCCCCGCTGCCGGTGGTTGTGTGTAGCGCATGAGATAGACTCAATCCATGGATGAAAACGTCATGCGCGCATTAATATGCGTGCAGGTCTACAGAGGGGGAACTAACCTCACTGCGTATCGTGGTAGGATGCTGTCTCTTTTTCAGGACCTGGAACCAACTGTCAACGTCTCGGCCCAACGATTGTGGGATCAGGTGCGGGTCATCCAACGCAACCACAGGTTGGACGACGCCGCAGTTAATCGGCTGCGCTCAGAGGTACTGAGCAACCTTATCTTCTCGACTACGACACAGACTGTGGCACCGCCGGTTTTCGATGCAATCCCACCGGCTTCTAATACAATTCTGCCGTGGTACAATCATGTTGATGAGGAGACAGATCATAGGGTTGTCACAGTAAGTAGCCAGTGCAAAGATCGACTGAGGAGCGCACTGGGGGATGCGCTTCGCGAGTATAGATCGACTCCGACTCAACTTAGACTCCGTTTATCACGGTTACCTATGCACAAAAAAAATAGGGCGCTAGTGTGTGCTCTGGACTCGCTGCTTAAGAATGTTTTAGAGAGCAGCGAGGACCTTGTTGATACGCACTCGGTCCTGTATTGTGGGGCTGTTGCAGCATGTCGTTTAGCAAATGTAAAGTTACCAGGTTGTGACGAAGCTACTCGAACAAAGCCTGCCGTACCGGCCTGGCAGTGTAGGATCGAGAGGCGTATTGATGGGGCCAGAGCACTCATTGGCAAACTATACTGCTTCAGGGAGGGCAATGCAAGACCACGTGTGATGCGCTTCGTGAGGCGGGCGTTTTCGGGGACTGGAATCAGTCCTCGATAATACATGTCCCGTTTCACGGAACGCATTGACTTCCTAAAGCAGAAAGTTTGTGCATGGGCCAATCGTATTCGGCGGTATAAGCGTCGGGTCGACCGGTACTCGCAGAACCGCATGTTCCAGAGCGATGAGAGGTGGGTATATAGAGCTTGGGAGCGACCTGAACAAAATGTGACCGACGTGCTCCGCCCCGATGCTGCCGCCACGAATGCATTCTGGTGCAACATCTGGTCGGTGCTCGTTTATCACACTGAGGGTGCCTGGATGCGTGATGTCGAGCAAGTGTGTGAAGCTATACCAGATATGGAAAAAGTAACCATCACTCCATTCGGTGTAGCCAAAGCAGTTCGTCCGTTACCAAACTGGAAATCTCCGGGACCGGATGGACTGCATAACTTCTGGCTTACCTGCTCCATAAGACAGGTAGTCCCGCGCAACCCAAGAATTATAGACCGATTACATGTTTATCGACGGTCTATAAACTTCTTACATCCATCCTGAGAGCGAAAATTAATCTACACATTCAGAGCAATACAATTATGTCTGCCTCTCAGAATGGATGTAGGAACGGGTCCCGCGGTACTAAGGAGCTACTCCTCATAGGCATGGCTATAAGCCAACAGGTTCGTCAATCCCACAAGGATTTGTCGACATGCTGGATAGATTATAAGAAGGCCTACGACTCTGTTCTACATACATGGCTCATGAGGGTGTTGGAGTTGTACAAAATAGATGCGTCCGGGTGAGTCCATCAGAATATTATCTCTGGATGTTCTCGTCAGGCTAACGGCGAGTATTTGCACAGGCATAACCATGTGGCCAGGATTATCCACCAGCAACTTGCTTTAAAATACAAACTTGTGGATTCTGAGGTACCGTATTACAAGTATGTGCCCGACCCAGTTCTCGAAAATGACCATGCCACGTTGTACTGGGATCGGTTTATCATCACTGACAGGACTATTGTTGCCAATAAGCCGGATAGACCGATTAGCGTGCCGCACAATGATAATCGATGTCACCATCCCGCATGACGAGAACCTCGTGAAAGCTGAGAAAGAGAAACAAATTAAATATTTTGACTTGGTACACGAGGTTGTTGATATGTAGAATGTGGACTCGTCTGTCATTGTGCCGATAGTCGTTACCGCCAATGGCCCGATGGCCAAAAGCCTCGACAACCACCTGTCGAAGCTGTCGTTGCGCGGTTGGATCAAGGACCTGATACAGAAGGCAGTACTCCTCGATAGGGCTCCCATTGTGAGGAGGTTCCTGTCTCTGAAGCCCTAACCACCGGTAGCTTGGGCCCGTCACCCGATACCGGTGGACTACTATTTTTTATATTTTTAAATGTTTTTTATATGTTTTCTTTTTAAAATATTTAAAAATGTAAATAATATGTGTAAAAATAAATAAACGAGATAATAATAATATTATATTTATTACACCAAAAAGAAATACAGGTTTACACAGGGTATCTTATAAACTAGAAACAATTACAGTTGTGTCTTAATATAAGCCTCTGCTGCCGAACTGGGCGAAGGTTTAAGGCCTGTATTTCGGCACGCAGCGCTTCAAGCCCTGAAGCTGGGTCTGTAAGTACTTGCTCATGAATAAAATGGAAAATTGATTATCATAATATAATTTGTAGGATTTTAAACAATAAAAACAAAATTGTGAAGAGTAATTGTCCTCTGGTGAAATGGTGAGTGTATGTGTGTGAGAGGGTGTGTAATATTAAAATAAAATACTACTTTTAGTTTTTATAGATCTTTTATTGATAGGTACCACAAATCGTATTTACTACTTTAAGATGGTCAGCAAATCCTCAGTTCGATCGTATGTTAATTTCCAAAGCCATTGGAATAAAGATTTTTTTAGAGTTTGTTTATTTTTAGGGTAGATTTGAAGAATTTTATTGATTTTGTCATATAAAACGGGCCCAAAAAAGTGAAAAATCTACTAATAAAGGCAGTTCTTGAGTGTACCCTGTTACAAATAGGTAAACCTCGTTCGGTTTGGCTACCGGACTCGGACTGTACTCCATGGTGGCATGTTGTTTTAGAATAATGCTAGAGATAAATAGTTGGCGAACAGTCAGGACTTCGCAGTATTCATAAAGGAGGGTAGTAGGGTAACGAAAAAGTTTAAATGTACTGAGTTTCAGTATGGTTCTTTGGGTAACCTCAAGTTGTTTCATTGTAGTCTTCGGTGCACCACCTCAGGACAAGATGCAGTATGTAATGAGTGACTGACAAAGTGCATAATATATTTGCTTCAGTATTATCGGGGTGACTACATGCCTCCAGATAATAGAAAAAAACCTAAAACAATATAGGAGCACAAAAAGAGCGTACCAACAATTAAATACACATAAAAACTGGATACAGAATTTAAAAACCAGAAACACAGAAACTAACTCGAGGAAAGATATTATAGATAGTGCCCCAGAGTTCTACAAAGAGGTATATAAAAACGATGTTGGAACTTATGCAAGCGATATCAAATATACTAGAAATAATAGTGACATTGAAGACAAGCCCGCAGAAGTGGATCCGATGGAGGTAGTATGGCATATTATAAAACTTAAATCGGAAAAGAGTCCAGGGTCAGACGGTATACCTAATGAGGCTTTAAAAATTGGAATTGCTCTGCTAATACGTCCTCTATCATACTTGTTCAGCAAAATCATAAACACGGGACAAATACCTGAACAATGTAAGAAATCAGATATAATTCTGCTGTACAAAAAAGGTGACCCTCAAGATATAGGCAACTATCGTCCAATTAGCCTTCTCCCTAGCACTTATAAACTTTTTACATCCTTATTACTTGGCAGAATCAGTGGAAAAATCGAAAATCTTCAACCAGTGGAACAGGCGGGGTTTCGGTCAGGTTTCTCAACTATAGACCATCTACATGTAATGCAGCAAGTAATAGAAAAATACAAGGAGTTTAACAGACCGCTACATGAGCTTTCATCGACTACGCTAAAGCATTTGATACGATATCACACAATGCGATATGGGAAGCACTGAACAAATGCCACGTCCACGAAAAGTACAAAAACATTTTGAAAAACATATTATTATACCACAATAGCACCAGTTGTGTGAAACTGGAGAAACGAGGACCGGAAATACCAATTATGCGAGGAGTGATGCAAGGAGACCCCCTGTCCCCCAAAATTTTCATAGCAGTGCTGCAAAACATTTTTGAGGATCTGAAATGGGAAAACGAAGGCATAAAAATGAGTAATGGGTACTTAAGCCACCTTAGATTCGCAGATGACATTGCTCTCTTTGCTGAGAGCAGCAGAAAAATGAAAAAAATGATAAACCTGTTAAGTAAACAAAGTGAAAAAGTAGGTCTTTTTAACCGACTTCAAAAAAAGGAGGAGGTTCTCAATTCGACTGTATTTTTTTTTTTTTTTTATGTGTGTTACCTCATAACTTCTTACTACGTGAACCGATTTTGAAGTTTTTATTTGAAAGCTGTTGCTTCACATTTGGTCCCATTTTAATTTCGTGAAGATCTGATGAAGAACTTCGGAGATACACAATGGAACTCTTCAATAAATGATAGCAAGCCTTCCAGAATTGCTGCAATCGCATGTCTGTATATTGTTTTCACCACTTCACAACATTACATCACGCTGATGCGCTCTGAAGTGGTATACAGATTTGTACAGTCACCTTGATACACCCTAATTTCACCAACTACTTTCAAATTCCCTATTTTTGGGGCTATCAATTCGGGCATAACTTTACTATTAATTTAGTTTTAGACTGGGGTAAAACAACTAAAAAGTGAAAAATAAAAAACTTTTTACAAAAAAAATACAACCGACTTCCATAAATAATACTAAAAAATGCAAAATAACTTTAATTTCGGAAGTCGGTGTCAAATAACGAAGAAACCAAACTAGAAACACCGACTTCCGAAATTAAAGTTATTTTGCATTTTTTAGTATTATTTGTGGAAGTCGGTTGTATTTTTTTTGTAAAAAGTTTTTGATGAATAAAGATAAAACTAAACTCATGCCAAATCAGCACACACACAATACAACTCGAAGGAAAGACACTTGAATACGTAAACAAATACACATATCTAGGAAAAGAAATATCATTCGAAGATAGAAACGAAGAAGAAGAGGTAGAACGCCGAATTAATATGAGCTGGAAGAAATACTGGTCACTCAAAGAGATTATGAAAGGGGACTATCCGCTCCACCTAAAGAAAACAGTGATGGATATACATGCATTCTACCGACTCAAACGTACGGTTGTCACTCAAAGGTATGGTTGTCAAACGAGGACCTACAACACTAAAATAAAAACTAAACTAGTCAGCTGCCAGAAAGCAATGGAGAGGAGTCTTCTGAAAATAAGAAAAATACATAAAATCAGAAGTGTATTTATACGGAAGAAGACAAAACTAATTGACGTCCTACACTACAGTCTAAGTTTAAAGTGGCGATGGGCGGGCCATGTATCACGATATAGCGACAAGCGATGGACAGTAGAAGCCACGAGGTGGGAAGGACCTAGTGGAAAAAGACGAAAGGGACGACCTATAAAACGATGGAGTGACGACATCATAGCTACTGCGGGAAAAGAGTGGATTGAATAAGCTAAAGACAGAGAAAACTGGATCAAACTGGAGGAGGCCTATACCCAAATAGGGGTTCCTATCCAAGAAAGTAGCGCAAATAAATAACACAAAAACGACAAAGAAAAATATTACGATAAAATCGTGTAAAGTGTAAACAGTGTTAACATTAAATATAACTATTGTCAACTCATAAATGTAATTGTAATACTTAGGTGAAGGGAAATAAAGGCTTTATTTATTTATTTATCCTTTTTTTCAGGCAACTATGGCCCATAAAACACAATACATATATAAGTATAAAACAATAATTACTATAAACTAATACATATTTTATACAATAAACAAAAACTACTGTACACGAAGTAACGGTGTCGTGTTACGCTGCAAGGTGTCGCGTAGCTGGCCGCGGAAACGCCGATACAGCACACCTTTCGGCCAAAACTCTTTCTTGAGGAAGGTCATCAAATGGTGAGTCGGAACGCGCACCACGAACGACTTGAATTTGGTGTTATGGCGCGCCTCCAACTTCTCCACCCTCAAGGTCCAGTTGGTCTTCACCCGAATGTACTCTACGATGTCCTCAGTCTTCGTAGAGTGGTGCAAACGGGACACGTACAGCTGCGTCGTCGGTACTGCTAGACGTAGCAGCGTGTTGGATCCTGCTGGCGCTGTCCCACACTGGTTGTGATAAGTTGGCTTCCTCTTCTCCCTCTTTTTTCTTTTTTTTTATTATTTATTTACATGCCTCAATGTCCTGAAAACGAAGGTAAGTTTGCGAATTCTCTTACTCAGCACTTGAATGTGAGATTTAATTAAAGCTAAGATTTTCGTCAATTATTACGCCTAGGTATTTAATTGTTTTAGTACGCTCCAGCAAATCACATGAGCATTTAGAATCAAACGAAGCGTGAGTTGAGCAGTTATGTGCGATATGGTTTCGGTTCGCATGTGATAAACTACGAATCGAGAAAGTCACGTACTTAGTTTTTTTAACATTCAGGGTAAGTATGTTTTCGCCAAGGCACTTCTTTACTAAATCAAAACCCTTTTGCGCTAGCTGGTAAGTTTCATTCCATGTTTTTGCAACGAAAATGAGGGCAGTATCATCTGCGTATGAGATTATTTTACCATGAAATGAATTTAGACAAAGGAGATCGTTCATATACACGAGAAAAAGAGTCGGTCCAAGAATGCTACCCTGCGGCACTCCGTAAGTTACTGGAAGATCAGAACTAATGTACGGACCTAAGACCTAAGTTGTTTACCCCGAATTTCAATCTTTTCCAATTTATGCACAAGGATTGCCTTCGCTAGATCCAGAAATATTGTAATACATTTATTACCTTTATTTATGTTTGAAGCTATAAAATTTGTTAAATTACCAACTGCATCATCAGTGGATTTACCACTACGAAAGCCAAACGATGATCAGCCAGAATATGTTTGCTTTCGAGATAGCTTACTAACCGAGTGTTTATAATTTTTTTCTAGGATATTTGAAAGCGACGGTAAAATCGAAATGGGCCTAAAGTTTTCGACACGGTCTCTATCTCCACCCTTGTGAATTAGTTGGACCTGAGATTTTTTGCGGTCTTTCGGAAAACAACCATTTTCGAGACACATATTAAAAATGTAGGTTAAGTGTGGCACAAGAAAATCTTTATTGTCTTTCAAGAGCTGATTAGACAAATTATCCCACCCCATTGAACATTCATTCTTAAGGCCCTTCTCGCCGGTCCAGTGGCGCCCTCATTGAATAAAAAATCGTAGCATAGCACAGAAAATAAATATTAAAAAATCCAACTTGTCATTTGTTACAAAGAGGATAAAGAATTTTTACGTTGTTAAAACAGGTCTCAAAATGTTTCGTATCCAAAGTAGTAGGCAAAACTGTCAGAAACGGCCGTTTTTGGCAACGGTTACCGAATTCATAGTCACTGCATTATTTAGTTCTCCTTTGACATAACTAACCGCAAAATTACAGTCATCATTTGCATAGATTGGGCTAAAGAAGCAGAAGATTTCTAGATTGGGCAGAAGAAAAGTTTTGTTAGGACGTTGGAACATATGGATAAGACTTACCCGACTGCGCGACGCAAAGTAAGGGTTATGTGTTTATTAGATGAATGTTTTTGTTTTTGGTAGTTAAGACTTAGGGTCTCCCTTGTTTGACCGAAAGGAATTTGACAAATTTTCACTTCCCAAAAAATTTTTCGCATAATTTCATTTGCCAAATTATTACTTAGCAAAAAATCTTTTCACAAAAATTTTTAACGCAAACCTAATGTTTGGGAAATGAACGTTTAAACTATAACTTGTTTACCAACTAGTACTTTTAACATTTTTTATTTAGTCAAATATTTCAGTTGGAATAACAGTTTTTACGCAAAATCAAATAAGCCAAATATTTAGTATCGTCAGTTTTCAATTCACCCTTTACTATTCAGTCAAATGCTTTAATGACAAAAATGTGAACTGCTAAAGTGGGTAGGAGGTAAATCATAAATGTCACTCAATGTGGGTTAGTCAAGCAAAACACTATCACTGTGTTTTGTAGCGTAATAATTCTTCCGCCCATTATTCAAAACTCCCAGTCGGACACCCTAATTCCTTTAAAAGTTGCCACATAAAATTAACTTAAAAACTAAATCAGCTACTAGGCTTTTAATCAAACCTAACACGCGGAATTCTAATTTTCTTACACTTTTGCAATGTGCAGTTCAGTATCAGGTTGTGATGATTCGCGGGCGTAGCAATTAGGTACGTGTTTACAGAATTGTAATCATTAAATCATCAAAACAACCTTCTAAGTTCATATTACAGTATGGAATGACTAATTGATCATGACATTCGACAACAATTTTAGTATATAGTTGTATTGATGATTCTAGTGATTATAATTCTATAAATTGTTGTACATAAAATAAATATATACTTTACTAACCTAACTATAATACATAAAAAATGACATAACTAAAAATAAAAATAATCAAAAATATGGCGTAGCAAAATTCCTCCACATCGCTGCCGGCTGGTAATGTGCCCAAAAGGCTGGCGGCATCGCCACGTTGTACGAGTATGTCAATATACTATATCCTCTGTCCAAGGAAAGAAAAAAGGAAAGGGCGTTTAGATATATCTTTCAATAATTTGTGAGCACTCGGACCTCACGATCCGAAAGTTTCGACCCCAAACGGCTCGAAAATATAATTATCAACAAGGTTATTATATTTCCGCCGCTTGAGGTTTTCAGCAGCCGCACATTCCGATGAGCTCGGAAGATGGGATGGCGCAAGAGTATCGATACAATAAGTAAGAGTCTGATGCTCTCCCGCTCTACCCAAGGCGGGAGAAGTTATTTGATAATTTCCCACTCCCAAAAAAAAAAGTTCCTGAAATATTACTACCTATTCGTTCTTTAAGTTGTTTTGAGCTCCGTGAGTTTATGGCAGTCTAAGGTCATTGAGTTATCAATATCTTGTACATTATATTGGTAGGTATTTAGATTTATTTTTAGTTTTTATTGGGTTTTTCGATATCAGTTTGGGATTAACAGATAGGAATTAAATACATGATAATGATAAAACTGTCACTTAGTTTAGGTATTGGTACCTACCTAGTTATCGAGTAGTACCTACTTGTACACCTGTCCATTCATAATTTTTATTTCTATTTACGCAACCTGATAACTGTTACCCCGCTAATTGCAAAGAGCAATGCAGCACAATATTCTGGGTGTAATAGAGAGTTACGAACATCACGCTGAGCTCCAAAACCAGAATTATAGTTGTGAGCAAAAAGACTGCCAGGCTCAAATGAGATTGGGCGCGACATGTCGGCCGCATGCAAGATGATCGCTCAGTAAAAGTCTCCACGCAATGGGTGCCAGAGGATGGACGTCGCTGACGCTCAGAAAGCGATGGTGAGATGACCTGGACGCGCAACAAAAAGGTTGCTTCGAGGTGGCGCATGAAAAGTGTCTGGAAAGATATGAAAGAGGCCTTTGTTCAGCAGTGGGACACTATAGGCTATTATAAAAAATAAAAAAAACCAGTCGGGTCGATCTTCTAAATCAACGCTTGCCGAAGTCGGAGTCACAAAAGTTTATTATAATTCATCCAATACCACATCTCATTGTATTATTTACACAAAATCTGAAAGTCGAGAAAACATGTTTACCGAAGATCTCAAAAATAATAAATAAAAATCCAACGAGATTAGGCTATGTGGTTTTTGACGTGACAACGTCTTATAAATTGGTTTGCCGGGTGACACTTCAAGAAACTGCGTTACGCTCCGCTCACGTTATGCGCTCACAATGAGAGCGAGTGAGAGGCACGCGTCCCTTCCACTCGGGCATGGTTAGCCCGCCTAAGAGCGAGAGAGACAGACATAAAAAGTGAAATACGTATGTATGTGTAAAGGTAAAAATAAAATTTTGTTAATATGAAATTCAGTGCGAGATTCTTTGTATAAATTAATGTTTTAAATATAATTCTTTGTATAAATAAATGTTTTAAATTGTTACTATTATTTCATCCTTCTTCCTACTATACGAATGAATATTCACATTAAAATTATTTTACCACTCAAAGTCGTTGTCACGTAAAACTTTCGCCCGTATACCGACTTTACAGGCAACCAATTTTTTTTTCCACAAATTGTTGTACATTGTATGATTTGTATTTTGACTGAATTAAAAATACCTACCTAATGTTCTAGCTCAGATCACTAAACTGAACAACTTTTTTTACGTTATTCGGAAACTCACCATTTGTTCTGTTTCATGATCTGAGCTATCGGCCGCGAGGCGGTTAGTTATTTCATGTAGGTAAGTACTGTGATGATTGTAGACACAGCCTAATATTAGCGGGTGTGTACCGCCGGCCTTAACTGGTTGATGAGATGGTTCGAGAGTTTGAATTTACAAGGTGTAGACTTTTTGTTTGATGTCAGAGAGATAGAAGTTGAGCCCCATCAAGTGGGCACCGATGTGATGATTTTGCCTAATTAATATATATAATTGAAATCGCCCTCAGCCCTTTCCCTTATTCGCCCGTAGCCAGTATCCCTTTTCGTGCAGTCCTCTCGCAGTCGCCAAGCTACGTGACATCGCCCGGAGCTACGAAGAACGTCCAAGGATCCCTGCAGGCTATAGGTACAGGTGCCTTGGGGTCTTACAGTACCTATAATAATAACTAGTCATAACCAGAGGTGCCAAATTGTATTTAAGTTCTTTGTCTATATGATGTAACGTATAAAGTGCAAAGATATTAATAATAATATTAATACCTATCTGTGATTTATATTAAGGATTTAACTTATTTTAAGGATTTCTGTAATGATTATAAGTCGGTATTAATTAGTGTTTTAGAGAATATAAGCGGATTATTTTTAAATTTTTACTTATCTATAATATTTCAAAATATTTATACTTGTTATTATTGTTGTTAATTATTATCAGAAACCAACTGTGAAATTATTGTGATAAACACAAATTACGTAACAGTAGTGTTAGTTTGTAAGTTTTATTCAACTTTTAAATTAAAAGTTATTTTGTTCCTTAAATTGTATTTTTCTGATCACAGCCCCTACACTCTAAAACAGTAATTAATCTTATATATTTGGTAAGTATTAATTCTTAGGTAAAGATAAAAAACCCTCGCGACACCCTCGCTTTCACCGCAGTGGCAATGAGAAGGTCAAAATGTCGAACATTCAGCCGCCGAATATTCAACGCGTCGACAGAGAGCGTGACCGAGTATTTGGTATTCGACTAAATCAAAATTCATGGCATTATTTATTATTGAAGATAATAAGTTACTCTTTGAAGTGTCTACTAGCTAAGGAACTGCTGTGCCTGAAACAGGTTAAATTTAGCTTATGACTTTGTTTTATAATATGTCATGATAATGATATACATTATATATGTATAAAACATACTTAAAATACCTACCTGAAATAGCTACATAACTAAAAATAATTTATACTCATTTTAATACAACCAAAAAATAAGGTCACCATTAAAATACGTACTTAATAAATTTTTGCTCGACTGTACTCGACTCGAAAATGAAAAAAAGAAGAAGAAACAACCCTCCCCCTCCTCCTCTCTCCTTCCTCGTCTCCTTTCTGTTCGTAGAAGTTTACATGAAAGTTTAACTTACTTCTACACAGTAAACCAGGTCGAAATTATTATGGTTGGAGACGACTATTTCTTGACTATTTTTTTAAATTGACACCAAGTCAATACTCCCAGCCGTTTTGCACTGAGGTGAGGATTGTGTGGAGACCTTCCCCACACAATCCTCACCAACATATAGCTATAACTTCGGATTCATAATGCGACTATTTTTTTAACCTTGGTGACTATTTATGACTATTTATTGACTATTTTTCTGCGTACTCAAAATTGATTTTCATCAAGTTTTCAAAAGTGAGGATTGTGTGGTGAAGGACACCCAAAACCACCGGGCCTAAAATTTAAAAAAAAATATAGGTGGTAATTCATTACTATATTACATTACAGGAAAACCGACTCTCTCTTGGCCGGTTTCTACCGGTGTCTACCGTCGCACAGTGGTGATCAGGAGACAGCCGGGCTTACACAGCACCTTAGTGAAACGGCGGATGCGGCTCAGTAGCGGTACCCTTCCGCCCAATTAGTGTTACTGGGGGACTTCAATGCTCACCATCAGAGTGGCTCTACCCATACCAGGGCACAGATAATGCTGGACGAGAGACGCGAAACCTAGCATTAGCCTTAAATCTCACCCAGCTGGTCCAAGAGGCAACGAGGGTTCCGGATGTTGATTCGCACACAGCCAATTGCTTGGACCTTCTGTTGACAACAGATTCAGACCGCTACTCGGTGTCGATCTCTTCACCTTTAGGTAGTTCCGACCACTGTCTGGTGAACTCTTTGCCCGTTTACTCCCCGCCTGACCCTAGCCCTAGAGGCATGCGGCGGGTTTGGCGATACAGGTCAGCAGATTGGGGTGGCATGTGATCTTTCTTTGCATGTTATCCTTGGCAGTCTACTTGCTTCTTTTCGACTGATGCTTCGTCGTACGCGGACGCCGTGACGGATGTATTGCGGCGGGAATGGAATACTACATACCATTCTTTGACGTAACAATGTCTGACGATGCTCGTCCATGGTTTGGTGCCGACTGCAATCGCGCTGATGCGCTCAAACACGCGGCGTACCTGGCATGGGTCGACGCTCGTGCGCAAAGTGAGTGACGTTAGTCAGAAGAAGATAGCCTTCAACAGGGCTGCCAAGTCCTGCAAGAAAGTGTTGCGGAGGGCTCGATTTTACCATATTAGCCGAATTGGGAACAAACTTGCTTCTTACCCAGCTGGTAGTAAGGCGTTTTGGTCCCTGGCAAAGTCGGTTGAATTGAACTTCTGCCGCCCCTCACTACCACCATTGCTGAGGTCCGACGGGTAGCTTTCCCACTCTGCTGAGGAGAAAGCAAACTTGTTGCCTCTCTCATGCAAGGCGAGTATGTCGAATATTCGCATTCATCAGAAGGACGACCATAGGGTATTGCGTAATCTAGACGTGAACAAGGCTAGTGGCCCCTTTTGCCACTTTTGTTGCTGGGTCAGCTCGACTACCTTCTTGGGCACGGGTTGCACGTTAGCTTGCTTCCAAGCCATCGGCACTTTTCCAGTCTCAATTGAAAGGCGAAATAGGCGTGTCAAGATCGGAGACAACTCAGGCGCACAAGTCCTCAGTACAATTGTCGGTATCCCGTCGGGGCGACTAGCCTTGTTCACTTCTGGACATGGCTCGCATTGTCAGGCGGTTCCTCTCTCTGGAGCCCTGACCGCCGGTAGCTTGGACCTTGTTCCCGATACCGGTGGGCTACTATTTTTTAAATTTTTAAATGTTTTTTTATCCTTTATATTTAAATATTGAAAAATGTAAATAATATGTATATAAAAATGAATAAACATAATAATAATAAATTTATTCATTTCCAAAGGTTACATACTTAATTTAAATGGTTAACAAGAAGGTAGCGCAAGAGATAAGGAAGTGATCTTTACTATGCTGCAAAAAAATTGTATAAAATACATAATTGGTGAGCCCTGCCTCTCAAACTAGGGCTACCTGTATCTTGACAGACAGTGTTCAGCTATGGGGTTAGTACGACAAGATTATACAAATTAAAGGTGTGTCGATCTACCAAGCGATATAAGAATGTAGCTTATTTTATAATTAAAGAAAAGAAAAAAATTAAAGGTATGCATGGATGTGTATGTGTGTTTTTGAATATTTGTTAGTGCAATTTGTGAATATGGGGAGAGGGTTGCTTGTGAGCTCTTATAATTACTATTAAGCGATGTATGTAAACAGTGATTCTGTTTGAGAGTAATCCTGGTTAAGGAGCCATTCTATTACCCTTGGTCTTTAGGTCAAGTAAAATAATAAGAGATTTATGAGTTATTTTGTGAATGTGTATGCTTAGTGTACGAGTATAATATTGGTGTCTGGCAAAAGAAGTTCTGTGCCGAGTGCCTGGGGGAGGGGGGTGGATTAGACGGGGGAACGCTAGCGTGTCTTCTGAGAACAGACTGGAGCACCAAGAGCTGACGGACTGTTAGTAACTTGCAATCCTCGTATAGTTGCTTTGTTTAATGGCTGATCTGTCAGACAATAGACACAAAAGAAAATCTATTGTTCGTGGTCACCGGTGACCTGCGTGACAGATGAGGTAATAATAGCGATATGGTTTTCGTAACATCACTTTAAGTATAGCTCTCTGTGCTCTTTCGGCTTCGAAAAGGCTAGTTTTAGTTGCACCACCCCATACGGTAATGCAATATCCAATAACGGATTGACACAGTGCATAGTAGACCATTTTCAGGGTATCAGGGTTTGCAAACTCTCTAAGAGACCTAAAAGTGTGTATCAATCTCATAGTTCTAGAGGTGAGGGCGTTAAGTTGATTATCCTATCGTAATCCTGCGTCTATTTGTACGCCGAAATATTTTATATATTCTGTTCTTGTGAGTGCTGTGCAAAGACACGAGGATGACAGCTGTGAACATGTGTGTACTTTTATCAAGAAGGTGTGATCTGGTGCGGTGTTAGGGCGAATAGAGAATGGGATGTAGGATGTCTTATTAAAGTTGAGAGTAAGCAGATTTGAGTTGAGCCATTTTATTACTTTGCTTAAAGCTGATTCTGCGGTACATTGAACACTATCCCACGTTGATCCGTAAGCAACAATCACGGTGTCGTCAGCATAGGCAAATAGCTTAGTATTAGGGAGGGTCATACTGCACAGGTCATTCACGTAAATTTGGAACAAAATGGGGCCTAGAATGCTTCCCCGAGGTACTCCGTAAGACACTGATTCCTCGTTACTAAGGAGATTATCAATTTTAACTATTTGGGTACGGTTACTGAGATAATCTTTAAAGATTTGAAGAGCGATACCTCGTATATCAAGTAGTTCCAATTTGGCGACAAGTTTGGGGACAGAAACTGTGTCAAAGGCCTTAGTAGAAGGTCAAAGGTCTAGAAATATACTTGGAGATTTGGTTTTATTGTCAAGATTCCCACCAGTCATTTGCGTCAAATCAAGTACCGCATCCTCAGTCGAGACTCCAGTACGAAAGCCGTACTGATTTTCAGCTATGATGCGGTACCTATTCAGGAAGTTCTTGAGACGGCTGCTGAGAATTCTTTCAAGAACCTTAAAGAGTGCAGTCAGAACCGAGATGGGTACCTGTAGTTGTTGACACAGCTTCTGTTCCCTCTCTTGTGGATTGCGTCAGGAAATACCCCTTTCTGCAGGCAAGAATTAAAAATGTGAGTTAGTGGCTTTGTCAGAGTCTTGAGGCATGTTTTCAGTAATAGGAGCGATATACCATCCCAGCCTATTGCACAGTCATTGCGTAATTGCAGTATAAGGGATTCCACTTCAGTTTCATCTACCTCCAGTAGCGCAAGGGAGTTGGCGGGAGAGAAAGGGTCAACCCTTTCTCTGTTAGAAGTTTTAGTTTTAAGTTTTTCTGTTAGGCTGTTAGAAGTTTTAGTTTAACAATATTTGATTTTGGGACTTCATCATTGTGTTCATATTGTAATTGTGTTGGTTTTCGTCTTGGACGAATTGTATTTATTGGTGGGAAGTCTATTTCTACGTTGAGTTCGTGAGCCACTTTGGAAGATTCTGCTAACACCATTTCAAAGTGTTTAGTTGTACGTTATTATGAACTTATCAATCAACTTATTTAATTATGCAGATTTAATTATTCATTGTGGGGCTCTGTATCATTTTGCTCAGAGCATTAACTTCGTTTAAAATATCGAACCAAATTACTACCGAGCCTATAATTTTGAATGTTCAAAGCAAGCGAATGAGCTTTGTGACATGTAGTACAATCCCATTCCGACGAATTACCAGATATCTCCAGCAAAGCATCAAATATTTTTGCGAGGTGATACCGTATCGATTCTGCTAGACTAGACCATCGGGTGACACAATTTTAAATCTGGTAAATGTTTGCAAATTATCGACTACCTTTTTGTAGATGATGAAAAGAAAACGTAAATTTCTTAAGGGCCTACCTCGCCGTAAGTGGCGCCCTCATTGAATAAAAATTCGTATCTTAGCATAGAAAATAAAGATTAAAGAATCCTATGTTGCGTTTGTTACAAATAGGATAAGGTATTTTTAAGCTCTTTGTAACAAACGCAACATAGGAATTTTTAATCGGTATTTTCTACGCTTTGCTATGAATTCTAATTCAATGAGGGCGCCACTTGGCGGCTATATACGCCTTAAGTACAGTTTCGTGCGTTACATTTGCTGCATCGTTCACTGCCAAATTAAAAATATGAGCCGAGCATGGGACGTAAAATGCGCGGTTATTGATTTCCAAAATTTGTTTTTGTGGTCCATTGTGTTATCCACGCATATAAGAACCATTACACGCATTATTAATTTATTATACACTAGCGACCCGCCCCAGCTTTGCTCGGGTACAAATTATACATATAAACCTTCCTCTTCAATCACTCTATCTATTAAAAAAAACCGCATCAAAATCCGTTGCGTAGTTTTAAAGATTTAAGCATACATAGGGATATAGGGACAGAGAAAGCGACTTTGTTTTATACTATGTAGTGATAAAACAACAGGTATTACACTAAAACACGTAAAGGTACTAAAATATAAACAATTAAATGATCTTTAGAAGAGTGAAGGTTTCATAAAAATACGCTTTATAGTTTTTGCGTGATTCTCAATTTTTTTATCCGCGTCAGACATAACTTTACAAATTAATTACACTATGTTATAAAAATATAATTTCAAATATTCACATATCAAATTACGACGGAAATTGTCTAGAGTAACATATATTTTTCAGAGAAATAAGATTAGTCGTTTAGACGTTATATTCAATTAAAAATCATTAGAAGTCGTATAACTGCGCCTTAACCACCCTAAGGGTCAACTCACACCAAAAGAGCGTCGAACAATAACAACAATACTTATTATCGCATGAGAAACGAACGAGTCGCGCGGATGCCCGCGGCGCCGCGGGAATTCCGGCGAATTCTATATTCTCATGCGATAATAAGTATTGTAGTAATGAAAATAAAGCTAAAATTCATATGACACTGAAACTGCGCTGCGCTTCGACGCTCTTTTGGTGTGAGTTGACCCTAAGATTACGCGCCGCGCTGCGAGCCTGTCGGTTCTTTTTCCATGCGATGACATTTCTTGTGCTATAAGTGTGGACGGCTATTTATTATGACAATAACTTTGAATAAAAATTGTAGTCTTTGATTCACGGCTTGGATACAAAAACTGTATAATTTGGTTACTGATTGTATCCTCTTTGTATCCTGGACCCTCATGTATAATTGGATACGGAAAGCCTAGATTCTATTATCTGAGTTAACACAAAGATATTGTTTGAATTGCCGAGTAAAACTACATATTTATATTATTATTACCACAATATATGTTGATAATTTTTGAGTTCCCATAGGAGTAGGTAGGTACCTTAACAAATACTTAAATAAAATAACGTGGGTTAGTTCACGTGATTGATCATTATTGTGTATGTTTAAACAATTTTAAGCATTGTTTGTATCCTGACATTCAATTTTGTCAAATTTAAGAAACATTGCCGAATAATTTAAAAATATCTACTGGCAGCCCTGCTTTGATTACGTGATGAGTCGTTCGATTTGCCGCCCGCGTGCGGTGCACACCTTGCACGCCCGCTTACGACGGGACGGGCCTGATAAAAAGGCAGATTTTGAACTGATTTGTATCTATCTATAAAGAACTTCAAGTTTGTTCAATGTACAATTCTGCCGTGTTTGTGCAAAAATCTATACTCGATTCTCATGTTTGTTCACAATTTATAAATATAAGGACATAACTTCACGCGATATTTTTCTGATGAGATTCTCGAAACCGCCTTTTCTAACTGCTCTGTCGATTACCACGGCAGAATTGCTCATTACTACTAATAATAATAGTACTTACTATATAGGTCCATATCTTGACGTTGCCGATGATACAAAAAAATAAAATCTGAAATTTCTATGTACCTAGGTAGGTACTTACCTTGACCACTTAATCTGTCTGTTCCGCACACAGTTTATACAGTACGTCAACGGCATCATGCGAGAACAATTTGAAATAGTAACGCTAAAAATTGCCTATAATTTAGTTGTTGAAGTATCTATTTACCATTTACTCTTGCTGAGCCACATAAGCATCGAGTCGAGGCAACATTTCGAGTCTAGAGAGAGTCTACGTCTTGAGTAGTAGGTAGCAGGTAGGTACTTTGGTATAGAAGTGGGTCTATAGCTCATCTGAAGCAGTATTATATTATCTGTGTCTGAAGCAAAGTTCACTAAATGCTTGCCGAATTCTGAGGGAGTACAGCCGTGTGCAAACGCTAGTAGGTAGGTATGTGCTATAGTCCGATGTAGTTCCCTATCGAGTGGGTATAAAATAGCGAATCACGTTCGAAGCTTATCAGACACCTGCGATGTTTCGAACACTTGCCCTACTGTGCCTCGTCGCGGCATCCGCTCTTGGTAAGTTTATTAATTATTATACCTTAATTAATTTAAATACTAGCTACTAATACCTAGGTACCTTAGTTTAAAAAAAAACAAATAATAATCTTTATACCTATATAAAACAAAGTTGGGTTAGTTACACCATTTTTAACTCAAGAACGTCTGGACAGGTTTATAATTATGATCTTTGATTTGTTGGATTTGTCTCCGCCCCGAATAGCAGAATAAATTAAAACATCGGAAAATTAATATAACTTAAAAAATATGAAACGGCTTTTTTGATGATATCTCGAGAACGGTTTATATTACTGATATTGAGGCGGTAAGAAGTTCGCCGGGTCACCTAATCTTTACACATAGGACAAAGTTAGTTTAGTTACACCATTTTTAACTCAAGTACGGGTGGACCGATTTTTATGATCTTTAATTTATTGGATTTGTCTCCGCCCGGAATAGCAGAATAACTATTAAAACATCGGAAAATTTACGAAAAAAAAAATGTATATGGAACGGCTTTTTTGCTGATATCTCGAGAACAGTTTCGTATTTGATATTGAGGCGGTACGAACTTCGCCGGGTCAGCTAGTCCTGCATAATGAGCTTGTAAATAGACGGTGTTTTTTGTTGTTGGATCCAAAATGTCCCACAATTAACTAAGAAAGTAACTTTGGCTGTCTTACTACGTTTTCGAACCTAAGCCGCTAAACTGATTTTGATGAATTTTGGAATAGATATAGATTAGACCGTGGAGAAGGACATAGAGGATACTTTTGATCTAAGGAGTATGTTTCCTTGAGATAATTTCCGACTTTCACGCGGGCGAAGTCGCTCTGTCAATAGTCAGTAGAACATACTGGCAGTCAGTAGATCATATTTCTTTCAAATACTTAAATCATTTAATTACACGCACTTTTGAATTGTCAAGAAGTCGTTCAGTCAGCTGTAGTTAATTGCACACTCTAAGGATGATTCACGTTACACCGTGTCGCCACCGGGCCGTGCCCCGGCCGTGGCACGGCCGTGGCACGGCCGGGGCACGGTCAAAGATTGTCGCATACATTTTGTATGAAGTGATTCATGCTAGACCGGGCCGCGGCCGTGCCCCGGCCGGGGCACGGCCGAGGCACGGCCGGGACACGGAAAGGGCACGGCCAGGGCTCGGCCCGGTGGCGACACGGTGTAACATGAACGTGTGCACCGGGCTCGGACGTGCCCCGGCCGGGAAACAATTGCTGGTCAAACAATTGCACGGTCAAATATCTATAGTATACTTTTTGTATGAACTGATCCATGCTAGGCCGTGCCCCGGACGTGCCCCGGCCGTGCCTCGGCCGTGCCCCGGCCGGGGCCCGGTGGCGGCACGGTGACAGCCCGGTGTAGCATGAATGACTAGCCCGGTGGACGTGCCCCAGCCGTGCCCCGGCCGGGGCACGGCCGAGGCTCGGTGGCCGCACGGTGTAACGTGAATCATTCTTAAAGCGTAGATCTCTATGGAGAAGAACGTGCAGCAAGAAATCGATGGACACTCTTTTAAACCATGTAGGTAGGTATAACATATTTCTTGTTGCTTCTATTATGGACTGAGAATTGAGAAAAAAGTAAATAATAATAGATTATGCACACGCCCTCCCGCTCCACCCAGAGCGGGAGAAGTCATTGGATGATTTCTCACCCCCCCGAAAAAAAAAGGGATAAAGCAGTGTCTTACGTCATGAGCGGCATATTGAACCCTCAGCGTAACAAGGGACTTGGAGTTGTATAGAGTCCTGAGTGAAGTGAGGGTTCCATGCTGCCCAAGACGAAGACAGGACCCCAGAGGTCCCAGGTCCAAGAGGACCATAGGTACACTACTTTTCACACCTTCTGCGAGACAATAAAGAGCCAGAGCTCCATAAATTAAGTAGGTTAGGTAGTAATTTATTTTGTAATTAATTGGTATAGATCAAAAGTTAACTTTGATGTTGAATATTAAGTTAACACTGAGTTAGAGAAGTTGTGGTTGTGGTGGAGTTTATTTCAGTACTGAAATCTGAAAAAACTTGTGTTTGGGTGTCATTTTGGATCGGGAACGTTGGTGACAAGTTTACTGACGCAAAAGATGTAGTTTGTCCATAATATTCAACGATATTTTTTGATGAATGTTCTTATGGCAACTTATATTATTCTTATCCTACATTTAATTTTCAATGCATCGGATTTTTGTCAAAATGAATATTGAAATAAAATTCACAGCACCATGACAGCACCAAACACCGTCTTTTGTTTCACTCTTTAAAATCGCGCCTTTTTTTGAGTTCTATTTATGCTGGCCAGTTCGATTTTCGAAAAAAACCTCTTTACTATGCCGTAGGGGCATTTATTTACTTTTTCCACGAGTTTCCACACGAATTTGACGTTCCAAATTCAAATCACTTGGGAGTTTCATACAACCCTAAGAGGTACCTAATACTTTACCTACATTACTTTGAGATTGCATGATATGTACCTACTTGCCTAATTGGACATTGCCGAGCAGGTGGTGTAAAAAAAATTAACAATCCAAAAAATCTGCCTAGCCTTTTCCCAACTATCTTTTTTTTTTTTGGGGTCGGCTTCCAGTCTAACGGGATGCAGCTGAATACCAGTATTTTACATGGAGCGACTGCCTAACAATCCAAAAAAATAAATATTAAAATAAGGTAGTGGCAATTACTAGTCTTAACTGATGGCGCCCGTTCAGGTACATTATTATGACGCACAATCAGCACCACTCAGCTGAACCATTTTGAAAGAAACCAAATGACCCAACACACACTATACGCACCTAATACTTAGCATAAATTGCCCCATGGTACCTACCCACATTTACAAAATTAGAAAAAAAGTGGTTTGAAATGCATTAAGTAGGTAGGTATTATAGTTTCCAAAGTTAAAAAAAAAGTAAAATAGAAAAAAAGAAAGAAAGAAACAAAGAAACAAAAATGCATTGTAATGTTGCTATGGTTTACCTGAAAGTAAAATATAAATAAATAAATATTCAAAATCATTAACTCCAACAAAAAAAAAGAGATTTATGTTAATTAAAATTATAAAAAAAATAACCAGCCAAGAGCGAGTCGGAACCGCGTGCTAAAGGTTCCGTACGAAACATATTTTTTTTTCAGGTTTTTTAGGGTTCCGTACCCGAAGGGTAACCGGGACCTATTACTAAGACTCCGCTGCCCGTCTGTCTGTCAGCGGGCTGTATCTCATGATCCGTAATAGACAGCTGAAATTTTCACAGACTGTGTATTTCTGTTGCCGCTTAAAAACAAATAATAAAAAATTAAATAAATGAAAAATTAAAGGGGGCTTCCCTACTAGAAACGTGTTTTTTTTTGCTTTTTTTTTGCTCGATCTTACTAATAGCGATAAGTAGACAGTTGAAATTTTCACAAAATGAGTATTTCTGTTGCCATTAAAACAACAAATAATAACAAATTAAAAGATAAAGGGGGCTCCTCTACCAGAAACATATTTTTTTTTGGCTATTTTTGCTCGATTTTATAAATGGCAACATAGACGCGTTTAGTCTTGTACGATGGTACGGAACCCTTCCTGCGCGAGTCCCACTCGCACTTGGTCGGTTTTTTATACTACCTTCTCCTGATAGGTCTTTCTGTAATCTTTAAGTGAAGAACTACTTTCTGAATTTTTTTCTTACAAATCTTAGGCCCAGTGGTTTCGGAGATAAAGAGTCCGAATGGTCATTTTGCATATACCTATTTTCTTAAATAACTTCGAAACTACAACCATCACAATATTTTTTTCCAATTTCAATTCAATATATTTATTTCATTTCATAATGTCACACGGCACAGTTTGAAATATTTTGTTTTTAAATTTTCCGATTTTCACCCCAAAAGTGTCGCCCTTACTCCAGATTAATTTATTTAGGGTACACGTTCGTGCTTGGGTCACAGATATTCATGTGTGTACAACTCTATTGGTCCAGCAGACAGACACACGAGTGATCCTGTGAGGGTTCCGTTTTTTTAATTCGGACTTTCGGAACCCTAAAAAACATGTCAAAAAAAAAAAAGATAAAAGGGAGACATCTCTTCTAAATATAAATAAAAAAAAAATTGTTATACCTAGTAACTTTGTGTTGTTTGATTATCCAATGTATGATAATATTGATGATTGCTGCCCTAATCCCCAATAATTTAAAAAAAGATAGGTAACTTAAACTACACGTTAATCTCATGTGCATGTTCCAACTAAGCCGATTTCAGCTGGTATCTTGTTAGAACTGCGATATGGTTCATGCACGCCAGTCGCTAAAATTGCATCATCATTTGCAACAGGTCGGATCCTAAATAGGTACCTACAGATTAGATATAAAATGAACTTTAAATGCAGTATTGTTAAGGCTTAAATTTCAATCCTGTTGGTTAAGGAAGATTAAAAACTTTTTTCTGTTATAAAATTAAAAAAGTCATAAAACTTTTATTTGTGACACGACACTGTAATGAGAATTTTGTGCTTAATTATTCTATGTCCAGTGTTTATTTTATATCCTACATTGTAAGAAACGTTTAGTGCTTGAGTGTTCCATGTCCACTCAATCGACCAATCACAGCCCACGACGCCATATTCATTTGGAAAATACTTAGTACAAATAAGCACTCAAAAATGAAACAGTCACTTTGTCCTATCTGCAATGAGGTTATGTTCTAAGTCCACATTCGTAATTTTATTTGTGCATGTTTGTTCTATGTCCATTGTCCACATTAAAACTGTAAAATACGGTATAATTCATTAAAAAAATTTGATGAAAATTATAACAATCAATGCATAGGTAACTCATGTATTATGATTTATGATAGACCTCCAAATCTAGAAAATCAAGCTTAAAAAAAAATAGGACAAAAACTCTTCTACTGTAAAATGTACCCAATGGTAGATAGGACAAATAAGCACTAGGGCGACGTACTGTACTGACTGGTGTGAGCGTTGCCAGGCGTCCGGTTAAAAGCTGTAACACACGCTCCGATTTGGTTCGAATTTGGTACCTACGCTTCCAAACCATATCTGACCGTCGAAAGGGCCACATTGTGAGCATCTTGCTCGAATGTTAATTTTTTTCATAATTTTAAAATACTTACTTAAATAGTTTTAAAGTTATTTAAGAATCCCTTATCTCCGAAACCCAGGGCCTAAAATTTTGAAAAAAATATAGAAAGTAGTTCTTTAAATAAATATTACAGGAAAACCTCTATGGAGGAGGTAGTTTAAAAAAAAACCTGAAAAAGATATGATTTGTTCGGATCCCTTCGCGCGCGAGGCCGACTCGCTCTTGACAGGTTTGTTTGGTGTGCACTTTATTAAAGGCGTACCTACGTGAAGCTACTGTCCGGTACTCCGGTCCGATCGTCAATTCGTCACTAGCGAGAACGGATTTGGAACGCGGATTTCGTCTGCCAGACCAAATCTGAACGGACACAGTCAGGCTTTTTGGTTGCGTGCACGGCCAAATTAGACGGTGCTTGGCCTGTCGGGTATTCTAAATTTGACAATTTCATTAGCAGTGTGCGTTTGGCTGCTATCAAGTGCTCGGCGCAGTGTCAATCTATGTTAGTTTTCTCTGTATATATGCCTACGGACTCCCATGAGAACTTACCGGAATTCACGGCGTGCTTATCGGAAATTAATGCAGTAATTGCAGACACTAACGTTGATTCTGTATACATACTTGGTGATTTTAATGCGCATCCTGGGGAATTGTTTTGTGACGAAATGTTGAAATTCTGTTCAGAGCAGGATTGGTCTTGTGCTGATTTTGAGTTGTTACCTAGTTGCTTAAATACCTATACCTACCTTAGTGAGGCGCACGGAGTTGTAAGATGGCTTGATCATTGTTTAGTTACATCCATGGCGTTTCAGTCAATTGTAAAGGTTAATGTATTGTATGACGTAACTTGGTCTGACCACTTTCCAGTGGAAGTTACTTGTAACCTTGACATTTTAGCAAATAGGGTTCCTATTATTAGCAGATTAATAGATAATAGGACTTTGTGGGGCGATAGAGATGATAAACAAATTAGTATGTACACTGAAATATGCCATAATGAGCTGCGTGATATAGATTTTCCAGCTGAATTGCGTAGCTGTTGTGATTATTTCTGTAATAATTTAGAGCATAAACGCATTATAGATAATATGTATGCTAGGATACGGGGTATATTATGTAAGGCTTCGAGAGCTAGTCAAAAAGTTTACAGAGCCAAAAAAAAATGTGTTGTTGGCTGGAATAAATATGTAAAGGAGGCGCATGGGAGGGCGCGGCTGAGTTTTAATACCTGGGTTCTTTATGGCAAGCCAACTAGTGGTTCATTTTATCTAAATATGTGTGAAACCAGGAAACATTTCAAATCTAAGTTAAAATGGTGTCAGGATCACGCGGAACAGATTAAGATGGATATATTAGCATTGAAACACGAAAAGAAGGATTTTAGTAGTTTTTGGAAAAAAACGAAGCAGCTTAAGCCAAGCCTTCCCATTCGTGTTGATAATCTTTCAGGAGACATACAAATTGCGAATATGTTTAAAAATCACTTTACTGTTGAGCCTATGACTTATAATACTAGTCATTTAAGTGTACCAGATATCGTACCTGGTGAATTGTACATGAAAGTTTCGGTAACTGATGTGAAAGACATGATACGGAGAATGAAACGTGGAAAATCACCAGGTCACGATGGCCTGACTATTGAGCACTTGAGATATGCTGGTGTACACCTGCCCAGAGTTCTGAGCATGTTTTTTAATTTTTGTATAGGACACTCATACCTTCCTGAGGCTCTAATCAGAACAGTCGTAGTCCCTATTATTAAAAACAAATCAGGTGACCAATCTGACAAAAGGAACTATAGGCCGATATTATTATTTATCTTGATGGTCTTTTGAGCGCGCAACTGAGTAAACACCTTCATATAAACGACTCACAATTCGGTTTTAGAGCCAATTTGTCTACGGAGACGGCTATTCTGAGTCTTAAACAAACGGTCAGATATTATACTGATCGTAAAACACCAGTTTATGCGTGCTTTCTAGACCTATCCAGGGCCTTCGACCTTGTTTCCTATGATATTCTCTGGCATAAGTTACTGACCGAAACAAGCTTGCCGAGTGAGCTTGTGTCACTCCTTAAGTATTGGTACGTAAACCAAAATAATGCTGTTAGATGGGTGAACGCCTATAGTGACGATTACAGGTTGAAATGTGGGGTACGGCAGGGGGGGTTGACTTCCCCTAGCCTGTTCAATCTCTTTGTGAACCAGCTGATCGATGGGCTCAGCGGAGCCATGGTCGGCTGTTCAATAGATGGAACTATGATAAATAACATTAGCTACGCTGATGACATGGTTCTGCTGAGTCCGTCGGTTAGCGCTCTCAGGCGACTGGTGAGGATATGTGAGAATTATGCGGACAGTCATGGACTCAAGTACAATGCAGAGAAGAGTGTCCTCATGGTTTTCAAAGCGGGGAACAAGATCCCTTATAATGTGCCGCCCGTTAAAATCTCTGGAGTCTCGCTTGTGGAGGTTCACACATTTAAGTACTTGGGTCATATACTTACTGACAGGTTAGTCGATGACGAAGACATGGAGAGGGAAAGAAGGGCTTTGGCAGTTCGCTGCAATATGCTGGCCCGCAGATTTGCACGTTGTACTACAGAGGTAAAGTTGACACTATTCAGAGCCTTCTGTCAGTCATTTTACACGTGCAGTCTGTGGATCAGCTTTACGCGGCGGGCTTTCAACGCCCTTCGTGTTCAGTACAACGACGCGCTGAGAATAGTGTTGAGAAAACCTCGGTATTGTAGCGCCTCGGCAATGTTTGCCGAGGCGCGCACAGATGATTTCTTTGCCCTTATTAGGAAGAGGACGGCGTCTGTGATGAGCAGGCTCCGTTCAAACCCCAACGCTATCCTCAGGGTGTTGGCTACCAAGATCGACAGCCCCTTCATTAAATACTGGGCGGGTGTACATCTGCATCTGAATAAGGGCTGTGTAAATAGATAGATGTTAGTGTTACTTTTAAATCCTAACAAATACTAACACCATTTTACTATGTCTTGAGTTTAGTGTGTGTTTTTGTTACTAACAACCTACTAATATTTTCCTTTTTTTTTTTTTGTATGTGTTTTTGTATTTAATTTTAAAATTGTTTTGTCTAATGGACCTGTGTCTGAATAATAAAGAATTATTATTATTATTATTATTATTAGAATCTAAGAAGATTTTATTTGCAAGCGGCATGTGTTGCAATGCCACAATTTTATTTTTATTTGTATCTTTTTTTTTGGGCCAGAATGCCACGCGGGCGTCCTCTGAAGACCCTACCAAAGTGTCATCACAATCTGATCAATGGTTTAGGAACGCATAGTGGACAAATGAATAAAAAATTCACTTTTATTTATTCTTGCAATCTTGTTAAAGCCTTGTTTTAGTTTAATAAAAATGGACAAACAAACATGAAGAGCGTCCGGCCTTTTTACCCAAATGTCCGGCTAAACTAGCTGGTTTGTTCGGCTTTTCGGTTTTTAGACATGGTAACGTTATGTGTGCATGCAATCATGCATACCTGACCTATTATTTAACCGATTTCGAAAAAGGAGGAGGGAGGGATGTTCGACTGTAAATATGTTTTTTTTTTATGTATCCTCCGATTTCTCTGTCAAATGTGGACTGATTTTCAAAATTATTATTTTATCCGAAAGAATATGTACCTACTCCCGAGGTCACGAGGTGGTCCCATATAAATTTTATCGTAATTGCTTCAGTGCTTTTTGAAAAACTGAACAAAAACGAAAAATACGTACTTATAGATAGATGACGTATTGGTTTTCTCAAATAGGTAACGAGTATGTTTAAATTCCACGTTCCATGTTACTGGGGTTTTTAGTTCTGGGGTATAACAACTAAAAAGTGAAAAATAAAAAACTTTTTATAAAAAAAAAAAAAAAACAAGCGACTTTCAAAAAGAAAATACCTACACTAAAAATGAAAAAATAACTTTAATTTCGGGAGTCGGTGTCAATAACGAAGAAATAAAATACAAACACCGACTTCCGAAATTAAAGTTATTTTTTAATTTTTAGTAGTATTTTCTTTTTGAAAGTCGGTTGTTTTTTCTTTCATGACCCTGCTGTGTTGAATTAGTGTTGAAGCAACGAAGCCGTAACGATACGTCAGGCTTCTAATCATTAAGATAGTACTTAATCTGAAAAAATAGTTTCGTTAAACGATTTGTGTAACATACCTACTACATAAATTATCATTGCTAATAACAATGTTTTTCAATTACTTAATTAATCATACAATGATAAAGGTACTTAGGGATATAGTTTTCCAAGGGCAAGATAGATAGAAATCTAAGAAATAGAGGTGCCATTTAGCGGAGCTGGAAAACAAAGATTTTTTTTTTAATTTTCTAAAACCCGACTGTAAAAAACAATTTTAAAGTTTCAAACAAGTTATTTTTCAAGCAGTTTTTAGTATGGTTAGATATCTATTTATCTTGCCCTTGAATTGAAACATAATTTTTACGGCTTATGGACGGAGCCCTTCGTGTTTCGACTTACTTTCCAAGCTGGCAAAGTCACGGACAGAAGCGCGTTAGTAACTAGGAAAGTTTTTGATTGAAACCTATACCTACCTACCCCTGAATATCATTTGAGTGTATAAGCCGTACCTACGATGCTTCTTATTATGATCTACTTAGGTTATCTATGTTTTAACGTTTTGTCTAAAAACAATGCTTTTCAATAAAAAATGGATAAAGATAAACTTATCGCGTCCGCAGATCTGGGTAGATATCTATTACAGCTCTGTTTCAAGGGCAAATGAATTAGGTATAATTACCTATTATCTATTTGTTTGTTTCAGCTGGACCATGGGAGGGCGGCCTCAATGGTAAGTGTTCCTCAAATTAACAAAATAATATAGTAGTTCGCTCTAATCTCAATAAAGAGCTTTAAAAAAAATTACTTAGATACCTAACCTGTTACCAGATAGAAAATCACTTATATAGCAGAATACATACATAATCAGCCTTATAATGTCCCCACTGCTGGGACTTAGCCCTCCTCTTTAAGGAGAGGAAGTGGGCCGTAATCCGCAACGCGGGTCCAGTGCGGGTTAAGGGTCTACTACCGGCCAAGTGGCGCCCCCATTAAATAAAAATTCGTAGCATAGCACAGAAAATAAGTATTAAAGAATCCAACGTCACATTTGTTACAAAGAGGATAAAGTATTTTTACGTTGTTATAACAGGTCTCAGAATGTTTCATGACCAAAGTAGTAGGCAAAAGTGCCTGAAACGGCCGTTTTTGGTACTTTTGCCTACTACTTTGTAAAACGTGACGTTGGATTCTTTAATATTTATTTTCTATGCTATGCTACGATTTTTTATTTAATGAGGGCGCCACTTGGCCATTAGTAGGGCCTTAATGTGGGCCACATGTCTTCGAATTTTCTGTTCTAGGACATGTCGGTTCCACGAATCCACGAGTTTCAAATTTGAAACACGCTCGCTAGTTGATAGAGGCAGGAGTCAGGAACTCAGGGCCGAGCGCTTTATTTTGAAGGAGGCCTAGCCTTCTTTTGGCTAATTTGATAATTACATTGAAAGAAGGACGCATTTGTCGCTTTTTCCGAGTTCTTCTGCCAAGAATAGTCTTCTTCTTTGCGTGTTGAAGACTCATATTTAGTCCGCCTAGTACCTACCTACGAAATGACCTGGAAAGATATATCTTTTGCTCATTCAAGTCCTTGAGGGCGCCAAGAATAATGAGTCTAATCAATTAAAACTTCTAGTGCGATTCGACATGACTGTCTTGGGGATCGGAACCACTGCTTTCATAGAACTGCCGCTGACCGTCGCTGCGGCCGCTGAAAAGGGATGGGTGCAGAAGACAACGGTCAATCTACCTGAGGGCTACGACAAGCTCTCCATCTTCTGTCCCAGCAATGACTACACTGTCTGCGTGTTCGTAGACGATACTGGCTATATTGCGGGATTGCAAGTTGCTGTATGTATATTTTTTGCATCTTGCTTATAAATAACTTGCCAATATAATAACGCATTCACCCTGAGTGCGTTCACGTAGTCGCAGCAATACCTATTGCTGCGACTGCCGCGCTTCTGTAGTGCCTCGGCAATGTTGCCAGACGCACGCACTGATGGCTTTGATGCACTGTGGCGTAAGAAATCTGCCTAGCTACTCCACAGGCTGCGTGACAGTCCAAATACTACGAGTATCTTGCAATCGATAGCCGCTCGTGCAGACAACCCGCTAGTGTGGGCACTCACAAATAGGACCCGATCGGTTTTAGTTATTAATTAAGTATTAACATAGGGTGAGCTATTTTGTTACTAACACTATATTCGCATTGTAGTCTGATTAAATAAAGATTATTATTATTCATCATTCTCCTGCCCTTATCCCAATTTATTTGGGGTCGGCGCAACATGTTTTTTCTTCCATACTCCTCTATTAGTCGTAATCTCTGTAGTCACCCCCTTTTTACCCATATCATCTTTCACACAATCCAACCATCGTTTCTTTGGCCTTCCTCTACTCTATTAGCCATCCAGATCCATACACAAGACTTTCCTCACGAGATTTTCTTTATTCCTCCTCATCACATGCCCGTACCACGACAACCGATTTTCACACAACTTTTCAGTCAGCGGTGCCACTTTCAGACTTCCTCTTATATAAGTACTCATTCCTAATTCTATCCATGCGCGTAACACCACACATCGCTCTTAGCATTCTCATCTCAGCCGCATGCAATTGCTTTCTAACCGACGTTCGAAAAAAGAGGAGGTTCTATGTTCGACTGTATGTATGTTTTATTTTTATTTTTTTTTATGTATGTCCGCGCATTTCTCCGTCAGTTGTGGACCGATTTTCAAAATTCTTTTTTTATCCGAAAGAATATACTCCCGAGGTGGTCCCATATAAATTTTATCGAAATTGCTTTAGCGCTTTTTGAGAAACTGAACAAAAACGAAAAATTGGCATATCTTGATGACGTTTTTGTGTTCCCCAAATGTTTAAATGCCACGTTCCATGTTATTGGGTATTTTAGTTCTGGGGTATAACAACTAAAAAGCGAAAAATAAAAAACTTTTTTACAAAAAAAATAACCGACTTCCAAAAAAAAAATACACTAAAAATTTAAAAATAACTTTAATTTCGGAAGTCGGTGTCAAATATCGAAGAAATAAAATACAAACACCGACTTCCGAAATTAAAGTTATTTTTAAATTTTTAGTGTATTTTTTTTGGAAGTCGGTTGTTTTTTTTGTAAAAAAGTTTTTTCATTCATCCTTTTTGTGGCCCAACATTCTGAACCATACAAGACAGTAGGTCTGACCATTGTTTTTTAAATCTTCAATGCGGGAGTCGCAGATAGTCCCGGTGACCTGCCGCCATTTTGGTCCATCCAGTGTTAATTCTGTGCTAAATTCTGTGATTATTATTATTATTATTATAAATAGGTTTTCTCAATTCTGTCTATCTCTACATCTCTATTTCTACATAGTATAAATCAAAGTTGCTTCCCGCGTCTGTCTGTTTTTCCGCCAATTCCTCCGAAACCCACGCAACGCATTTTAATTCAGTTTCCACTAATAGAAAGAGCGCTAAACGACGAAGGTTTGTGTGTATAATTCGTACCCGCGCGAAGCCAGAGCGGGTTGCTAGTTAGAAATATGGTTAAAAGATTTCCTTCAAGTGAAATGTACAGGACAAAAAAAAGCCATTCATTTGCGGGCATCGATCTTTAATAGTGATCGATGTTTGCAGGTTAGTATCAGGTTGTATGTTGGTCAAAATATGATTCGCGGCCGTAGAAAGTATATATTTATCTTGTATACTATCTACACTTAATATTATAAAGCTGAAGAGTTTGTTTGTTTGGTTGAACGCGCTAATCTCAGGAACTACTGGATCGAATTGTTTTTTTTTTGTGTTGAATAGTCCATATATCAAGAAAGGCTATATTACATCACGCATCGACTAATAGGAGCGGAGCATCAATAATAAATGTGGCTAAAACGGGAAAGAGATATTCCTTTTGGAGATTCTGTTGCGTGCGCTGCGTAAACGGTTAAAGTTACGCAAAAATTATGTAGGTATGACGGAATTGTTCCCCTTTAAAGGTTCTAAAATAAATTCGCGACAGCATATGGCTATCTTGGTTATACTCACTATAATCTTTTTTTCTTCTAAAATAATGCATTATTTGCGAAGGTGTTTTTATAAACATGATATTAGTGGAGGAAGTGGCATTGGGCAGGGCACATTGCTCGCAGAACGGATGGTCGATGGGGCCGAAAAGTTCTGGAGTGGCGACCGCGTAGCGGAAGACGCAGTCCTGGAAGGCCTCCCACAAAGTGGACCGATGACCTACCCGCTACCCGTGACCCTCACGGTCACGGGTAGCCGATGGATGCGACACTTGGGGGGACAGGACCGGTCGTTGTGTCGACACTTGAGAGATGCCTATGTCCAGCAGTGGACGCCTTTCGGCTGAAATGATGATGATATGTGGTCAACAGTACGTACGTATATAATAATTGCTCTACGAAAACCACCATAATTACTTACTAAAAATTATGGCCCTATTGCTACCGTGGATCGGTGGACATGTGGTTGATTGTACCTATTAGACAAAAAACTCATGTCTGTCGACGTGGTGTGTGTGGTGTCCCTTATGAAAGTCAATAAAGTTCTAAAGACCATTGTGTTCCCCACAGATCAACCCAGAAAGATACTACGGCAGTATTTTCGACTGGTCCGTCCAAGGATTCTCTCGCTGGACCACCGACCTAAATGGCCAAATTGTAAGCTTGTGGACTACGCAGCAATATTTCATTACACCTGGTAAGATTTTCATAAAAATTAAACTTTCTAACGAAACTTATCTCGTGCATGACAGAACTACGAATGGGTCGGATAGTCAGACGCCTGAAAATCTGACTGTTGGCAAGGGGTATCATGTTACTGGATTCTGGTCTACGAATAAGTATTCTGGTATAATTTAAAAAACGTTCATATCATCTCAGCGACAACCAATGTCAAAATGTAGGGAAATTAGTGGTGTTTAGACGTTTGCGACTGCGAACGTTCCCGTTCTGCATCCGGCTAGACTGGCTAACTGATACGTTAGGCGGCCCGTTCATAGTCAATCTCGATCGCGGTCCGCGATCGAAATCAATGATCGCGATCAAGAACATGTGGGTTTCAAAACATCAAGATATTTTGAGATCAGATGCGTTCTACTTCGTACATTATCAATCTTGATTTTGATCACGGACTGCGATCGAGATTGACTGTGTACGGGTCGCGTTTTGATGCGATCCTGATGGCGGGCCGCCTTACGGCCTTACGATTGGTGAGCCATCGTTGTTTCGGAGGTGACCGTCAGGATGGCTGGACCAAACGAGATATTTACATGAGACCATGTGCACTATTTAGTACAGACTGTTGTCAACATTACCTGACCCACCCTAAAATCAAACGACTTTGGACCCTCTGCCGGTAACATTAAGGTTTATTTAATTTATATGAGCTTATCAGACAACTGCTCGAGGATTTGATAAACAAATACAATAATAATATAGACACGCAAATTTGATCTTTAAAACGTTGGCATTATGTTATATTTTATAACTATTTGTTATAATATGATAAGTGTAATAGCTTATTTTAATGATTGAGTTCAAGTAATTCTGATCTCGTGGTCTGTGTGTAAGACTGAGAAAAACAAGGTTCGAGATCAAATCCTGCGACAAAGATATTGTTTTGCTTTCAATATAGAATTTATATTCCAAAACTATTTCTTGTATTATTGTAAAGAACTACAGACTATACAATGACATAAACTTTTTAAAATGGTAATATTTTCACATAACTTGTAATAAGTGGGTAGTTGAAAAATAAATATTCGTATTCATTATAAAGAACTGTGAACTTAAAGTTTTTTAAATTACCCACCCGTTTACAAGATAAGTTATTAGGCGAAAATCATATTGGTCGTTCTTTAATATTGCAAGCAATATTGTAGAAATGAAATAAATTAAAAAAGAAACTGATGTATAGGTGGACTGTGTTTCGAACCCACATGTGTTCGTCGTCAATCCAGCATCAAACCGCTAAGCCACAAGAACTTATAGGGAATACTCGAAATTAAAGATTGGGTTGTAATTATATAGTGTGACTTAAAAGCTTTTCAACTGTAATGTTAACGAGATAATGATTAAAATAGCTTAACAAAAACATATATAATGCCGGTGGCTCCGACTATGTTGGGTGGGTTTACCTTAACGTTACGTGTTAAAGATCAAATTTGAGTGTCTGTGTTATTATTGTATTTTTGTTCATCGAGTCCTCGTGCACTTGTGTGATAAGCTCATATAAATTAAATAAACCATAATGTTACCGGCAGAGGGTCCAAAGTCGTTTGATTTTAGGGTGGGTCAGGTAATGTTAACAACAGTCTGTACCTATTTGCTACTATTTACCTTTATTTTTTTTAGAGAGAGGAGATAAACACCAACTCATGTATAAACTTACTACTTGGCTCTGTTTGTTGTGTAGCCGTGTAGGTACGAGTACCTACCTATTTATACCATTTGCATTAGGGATCTTTCAAGTATGACATAGTTTAATTATCTCGAATTCTGAATTTAAATATAACTGTATTATGTACTCTTTGCCCAGAAACTCTTGCAACGGATCCAGCGATCCGTGTCGCTCAGCGCAATCCTCACTTGATGTTGCAAGACCACTCCATCCTTGTCTCGGGCTTCAACGGAGAGCTGTACCGTATCTCGACAAACATTAGTGACAACACTGGCCCGAACAGCGACTTCACGGAGCAGGCTTGCATACCGTGGATGGGTAAGTTGGAATAGAATAGATTGGCAAAGGCGTTTAATGATTTTCGACCACCATAAGGGCTAGCGTATCCTGAGTGCAGCGAGTACTGTATGTAAAGATAAAGATGTGCAGTCAGGGTCGGTCGCACTTGGTGATGGGGCCTACTAGACATGGAACTAGGAATCGTGTGACTTTTGTGCCGGAGGCCCGTGGTAGTGGAGTTGTCGTAGCCATCGCAATTTTTTCATTATTTTTGTGATAGGGCACCGTTTTCGAGATATAAGCAAATTTAGATAAAAAAAATTATTAGTGATTCAATTTATTTAAAAGGCGTAGTCGGTTTAAAAAAAATGGGGGGGAGGAGGGGGGGCTCGCTCTTGCATCCTAAGATTGCCTTTTGTACACACATAATCATGATCAGTAGAACCTACCACAAACTCATCATTATCCAATTTAACTAAATGACTAGACGACATAGGGTCAGCGCAGACAGAGAGGAATAATCCCCGCGCAGTCTCGAGCATTTTCTTTACGGATCGCGTATGCTCCCCGCATATCTTCGAGGACGCGCGAGCATTTTTTGTCAGGTTCAAGCATTTATGCACTTTATTGTAATAGTTTTAAAGTTTATTTTCAAGTTCGTTAATAAAATCCTCTCCGCTGCGCTCCGTTCCGTCTGCGCTGAGCCATACAGCCATCTGGTTTAACGTTGCGTTCAACGACTTGGCTGGTTGTCCTTCAGTCATTTAATTAAATTCTTCAGGCGTTTTATGAACGCCCTAGGCGTCCAATTGACTGGCGCAATCAGATGGCTGCGACAGAGTAACCGCGTAGTTGTAGTCGGCAGGAAGGAGTCCCATAAGCATGAGGATTTCAACACAAAAAGGTACCTAAGTTCAATCTATACCTACCTACAGTAAAACACGAATGCATTGTAAATCACGAAAACAGTTTTTTTAAACTCATTTCAAATCGATTTGTTATAGAATAATTTCAACAGTGCAACTGTAACATCTCATTGAGCAGCTGCTTGTGCTTAAGGAGAAGATGAAAAACAAAAGTTGTTGTTCTTGGTGGTTTTCTGAAGCGAAGGTCTTTAATACAATCTGTTTAATTCAGGTAAGCACTACTACTACAAGACAAACGAGGAGCTGGAGTGCAAGGCCGACACGCTGTTCCCGTGGTTCCTGCTAGAGGACTCCGACCAGCTTATCGGCCTCGGGCTGGTCATGTTCGGCAAGCACAATGTCACTGAAGAAGCCGTTAACTGGTTCGAGGAACCAAACCAAGCTGCTGTTAAGGTGACTTATTAATCAAATCAGTCATACTGCTTTTATTAGGGTTCCGTACCACAAGGGTAACCAATGAAACTCTATTACATATTAAATCTTGTACGGAACCCTTCGTATGCGAGTCCGACTCGCACCTGACCGGTTTTTTTAGTTGTATTTTTCTATATGGGACTCGACAATTTTATTTTTTTCCAGAGAAAACGATTCAGTACTTTTTGAAAAAATCAACATACCTAAACAAAAAATACGTATACACAGATGACGTTTTGGTTGTCTCCAAATGATCAAATTCCATTTTATTGGTGTTATCGATATTCGGGCATAACTTTAATATTTAGTTTTACTTCTGGAGTACAAAAAAAAAAAAACTAAAAAGTGAAAATTAGAAAAACTTTTTTCAAAAAATACCATCGACTTCCAAAAATTGTAAAATAACTTTAATTTCGGCAGTCGGTGTCAAATAACGAAGAAACAAAAAAAAAAAAAAACATCGTAAATCGGAAGTCGGTTGTATTTTTTGAAAAAGTTTTTTATTGGTTACCTACTTCTTCAGTCAGTCAGTATTTGTTTAATTACCGATGACTGACAGTTTGAACACTTTTGCGGCCTACCCAAATGTCCTTACTTTGGTATTGTTCGTCGGTTCGTTGAGTTCCTTATAGTTCCGAGTTAAGTTACACGATAACTGGCAAATGATTGCACTGTCTGGACAGGTGCACTCAAATCTGCGGGGAGCTTTCCTCAAAAACTAATCTCAGTCATTGCCAACATATTGTATGGACATTAAAAGAGACTTTGACCACTGAGTTTGTTTCTGTGGAGTAGTCAGCTAGGAAACAGCGGCCTCATCTAGCTTAAACTGACAAAAAATATTAATGTGTAAAATTGTTCTCTATAAATTTACAAAATAAGAAATTATGTATAACTAGCTGCGCCCCGCGGTTTCACCCGCGTAGACCGGAATAAAAGCTTATATGTTAATCCAGGCTATAAGCTATTTACATACCAAATTTCATCCAAATCGGTCCAGCCTTTTGAGCGTGAAGAAGTAACAAACATACACACTCACAAATTTTCACTTTTATAATATTAGTAGGATTTATCAATCTTATATTGACGTGTATTATTTCCAGGCTATCGTACCCAGAGGTCCTGAGTGCCTGTACAACCTGGCAGATTCACCTGGACTGGTCACTATGCACACTTACTTCATCAAGCACCCATATGGAGTCACTTGTATATTTTGATAGATAATGTTTACTCCTAATATATTATTTAATTAATTAATGGCATACTGTTCTGCTTAAAATTATGTTGGTTATTTCCAAAATTCCCATCCTACTGCATCCTACACTTTTTTTTTGGGCGTGGTATATCATCCTATGACTTCTCCCGCCCTGGGTGGAGCGGAAGGGCGTGTCAGGCTCTTACTAACTACAACCCACCCCTATTCCTTCCTTGCCTGAGTGCCGAGGGGAGCAGTGCAAGTAGGAATCTTCGCGAATAACATGTTTGAGTTTACCACGCATGTTTGACTTTAATTTGTATAACATAAAGTCAACTTTTTACTATTCTACCGTTAGATAAATTTTTGGTTCTGCTATCGTGTTTTCATTCTAAAACAGCACAATAGTGCATTTTTGTATTTTTTTTATCAAGTTTTCTTCACCGTGATGGTTGTAACAAGACAGATGCGCGTGGTGTGTGCGCTGAGCAGACATAATATGCGGAACTCGGCAAAAGTCGGAGTACGCGGGCCCCGTCTACTTGCCACTTCTACTGGTTTTTCTGTCCTGTGATTCTAACTTCTCGTCTAAGCTTACATCTTACAGACTAGTTGAAATAGGGAGGTGTTATGTGGTAACGACTGTCGTAAGTAAGGCAATACGACGGAGCCCTTGGAATAAGAACTAATAAATTGACAGGAAAAAAAGAAGAAAATAAAAAAATACTGCGGGCTCTCAACGACGTTATTTTTGGGTGCCGCCACCGGCTGCGGAGGGTGGGTCTTCTGAAAAAATAACAAATCATAAAAATACATAATAATTTAATTAAGTGTCTGTGGGGGCTCTGTGCGAACGTTTTTTGACTTTCTGCTGTCTTCGCTTGAGATGGCGTTGTATCCGACCGGCGCCTTCTTTCTTCAGCTCTTCATACTGTTTCACTAGGGCTTCAACGCGTAGTTCAGCTGCAATAAAGATTGTAAAAAGTTAGTATGCAAAATATCTTGAGGACTTATTCTAAAGCAAAGGTTAAGCCAAAGGGTCATAAGACGACGTGTCAATGGGATCATGATTCGAATTCGAATTCGAATTTCGTCCCTTTTTCACAAAAGGGACGAAACTTTTCGAACACAATCGGTGACTGCTTTATAGAAGAAAAACGATAAGCTGCATTAAAATGCAATTCATAGTTTAGATGAACAAGGCATCTACGTAGAAACACATGAAAAGCGACTTCTCTACATTTTTTATTTATGGGCTTGCGTTTGACCACTATCTCACCTGATGGTAAATGTTGATGTGATCAACGATGGAGGAGCATGCTTGCCTAGAAGTAACTTAGTCACTCTACCCCCGGGTTGTAGCTACCAGAAAACAGACTCCAGCAGGGAATTCCACTCCTTAGCTTACCGCAGATAATATAATACTAGCGTACAGATGCCTCTTCCCAAACAAAGAAACGGTACAGCCGAAACTACGGGTTTTCGACTGGCACAAGCAACGTTTGTTCTTCGTTTGGGCCTCGCTAGATGGTGTTAGCAGCGACGGCTTGCAAGTTGAATGAAATTACTTGGTCTTACCAATATTTTCTTACACATTAAGGAATATTATTTTTCAGTGTTTTTGGCACTTCATAACAGTTTTACTGTATTAAAATAAGTCACTACAAATTTTAAAGTGGCGAATGGATAAACTCTAAAACTTCGAACAGCGCTATCTATTGGTAAAAGAATTATAGATGTGGATTTATTCCAATAATCATCTAAATTTGAATTAGGAGCCAATTATGCCACAATTTTATGCTAAGGGCAGAAAATAGGTACACTTTTTACCATATTTTTTTCAAAATATTAAGGTGAATGCTCCAGGGTAGCTTGCGAAATTCCACCTTAAACTTCATAAGAAACCAATATCTATTGAAAATTATTTGAGATGAGACCCCGTGGCACAATGGATGTGTTCCCAAAACTTTTTGTGCGTGGGAGTGTGATGTCCACCATGTACAGCTGACGCATCTCCGTACGTCTGGTCGTACGTAGTTACAAATCAAAGTCGCTTTCCGGGTGTCTGTTTCTTTGCTAAATACTCATAAATCACGCAACGGATTATAATACGGTTTTCCCTTATAGAAAGAGCGATAAAAGAAGGTTTGTGTGTATAAATTGTACCTGTACAGAGCTGAGGCGGGTAGGTAGTTTTTTTTATAATATCATGTGTTTGTCACCAAATATTTGTCAACACCATTAGTTTATGCTTTAACATGTAAAATCGTGAACTTTTTATTTTCAATAAGACTAAATAACAATTGAAAATTACCAGATTTGGATGAGATTTGAAATGATCGAGAGTTTATAGTCTTGCAAGATTTATTACAATCTTACGGTGTTAGCAATTCTTTAGTGGCACATAGACTAGACACAAACACCGACCAAGTGCGTGTCGGACTTTGCACATTTAGGCTGCCGTACCGTAAGGGGTAAATTGGTAGTTGTTAGTAAAATATACGTAGTAATAAACATTATCACCTTTCAAGTTCCTATGTCAAAGGAAAGTTAAAAAAATCTTGTGAACAAAATTTTGTGACAGACGACAGACAGACTGACACGGACACGTGAGTGGCAGCAATAGGGCTCAGTTTGGCCCTTTGGGTACCTACAGCACCCTAAAAATGTAACTCAAAAAGTTTTCTTTGAGCAGATTGCCAAAAGAACATAGTAATATGTTATGTATGTAACAATAAATTATGTCTTCGAGAAGTCTTTTGAGATTGGACAGAGGCAGTCTGCACCTGGTGGCGTGGACCATCACCAGACACTTCACTAAATAAACACTTCCAGCAGAGAGCAGAGCATGCTTGGAGCCAGAGGAAACTGTTGCGCAAGCGCTCCTTGAGTGAAGGGGCGTCGCTGATATTCGCACCTTAAGATCAAAAAATTCCCCTGCCCAGAATAAACCGAGAAGCCTAATCTGCATTTGGAGAGAGGTGGGCTGGTTGGAATAAAGGGGCCTACAGCCCATGTACAATGAATGATCCACCATGACTAAGCACAGAATTCCAGATAGATAAATAGAATAAAATTGTCTTCTGCTCACATTTATTTTTGAAGTGTGGCTGTTTCCCCTCCTTAAACTCTTGTTCAATATGTTTCCTATTCTTCTCAAGTACTTCTTTCTCTATCTTACTCTTCTTTGTGTGTTTGTGCTGATCGTTTAACCTTTGTAGAAGTCTTCGTAACTTTAGTTCCCTTTCTGGGTCCGTTGTCTCTTTTAATTCTGCTCTAATAGTTTTAATGTCTTTCATACGTATGTCTGACAGAAAATTGTAGTCATCGGCGAATTGTTTCTTGTCAAACTCACCGCAAAGTGGGTCAAATCTGCAATTATAATGTGACTTTTTTAATTCATATGTATTCTTGCTATGTACTTAATCTTGGACATTACTTACATCAGTGAAGGAAAAAATTGTGAGGAAATCTACACTTGATAAAAGTCTGAAATCAGGCAATATGGAGTTGTTTCGTGCTTGTGCCTGGTTTCTATATGTGAGGCCTTTGCTCCACAGTGAGAGAGTGGTTATAAGAGTAAAGAAATTCTAAAACTTAAACATTTTTTCTGCTAGTCTTAAATGTTTTTAAATTATTACTACCTCGGATCACGGATTTCTTTTTTCTTAACAGTAGGGACAGCCTGCAGCATTCGAACAGGTTTCTTAGAGCTCATCTCCCGTGGTCTGTTCTTGTTCGCTCTTTTGAAAACTTTTTGTGCATCACACTCTTTCTTCTTGTAAGCGTTACCAAAAAGAGCTTCTTTGTATACTTTGGCACCAATCTTTTCTTTCAGTTTTTGCAATTCTTCAAATGATAATGTTGAAAGCTGTGATCTGATCTCAGTCTGAAATGATTTTTTTTATTAGGAATACTAAAATGTACAGTGGTAATTTTTAGATTTACGTGATGGTGGACCTAAAAATAACAGGTTGCACTGCATACACAAACAATGAGTTAATGGCTTGGCTGGATTTTTTATGTGAGCTGTCACTTTTACATAAAAAATTGGTAATTAAACTGATAGAACTATTAGAACATGTAAGTTTTTGGCGAAAGCTGTGGAATATAATGAATCTTGAATCGTATTGACACTCACCCTTTCTCCATCGTCGTGTTCGTCAAGAGTTGAACTATTATCTGTATCATCACCGCTACTCATGGTAATGTGAGGTTAATAGAAATTCGTAACTACACACTAAAAACAATGATTTTGTAGGTTATGATTACCGAAATTATCTACTCTTTGTGATTATATGAATACTATAGTAGTATTTGGTGATTATCCTTTAAATTATTCAAAGAGTAATATAATATAGACAGAGGGATATTATTGTAGTCTTTTGCACAGATCACAGATTAGATACTAGCACAGATTAGATAGCTTTTTTTTTTTTTTTATTAATTTTGTGGCTATGCCACTGGCTTGGTTACAAGACCTTTAAGCCAAGTCTATAGTAGAAAAGTCTTAATTTAATGATTAGATAGCTGTCTTTTGTTGCACACAGTTGCAGATTAGATTTGTTCTCCGTTAGGAGTATATGTATTCTGTGGATTTGTTGTCCAAAGAGCACAGATTACTAATATGTTAGCCAAACTATATATGTAGCGTGTATGTAGCTAAGTGCTGCCAGTACCTGCATCGACTCTCCGACGATTTACTACCTGAAATGGGACGATTTTTGGACAAAAAGGACAGTTTGAGAAATATTAATTTGTTACGATATTATAATGAGAAAAAAGTATTCCTAAAAGGGCGTGAGTACCTACTGCTAAATTTATAAGGCAAACAAATAAAAGTGAACAATTTTTTTTATGATGTTTGTTATTATTTTGTTTCTTGCATGTTTTTGGTCAGCTCAAACTTAACGACATCCTTGATTCCTGAACTCGTTGCCATCAAGGATACTGAGGTATTGCTTTTGAATGTTTAAATATTAATTTAACATGTAACCTATACATTTAGATAAAGTTGCTATTTATGTACAATTGATAAGTGTAAGATTTTGGTTCAAAATAGGACGATGATATGTATACGACATTTAAAAGGGTCGACCCCGACTACCCAAGATACGAGCATGTCTCGGTTTGGGAGTCGTCTAATTATAATGCCTCTGTACATTCACCTCACAAAAATCAAAGTTTGTTTCTTGTAACGTTTTTGTACTTTTTTAAAGAATAAATTATTATTATTATTATTGGTGTTGAGGCAGGTTCTGCTTTCCGTCATTTTAAAATGTTTTAGAAGGAACTCGCAAAACGAAAATTCAATTTTACGAGAAATTGAATTTTCGTAAAGCTAGAGACCAACTGGTCCCCCGTATGCAACGTGGGAGAAAGGGTGTGCACACTTGTCCCATGTATGCAACGTAGACGCTGTTGTTATTTCTCAGAAGGTGCACTAGTACGTCTGTAGTCATGTTTTCTGATTCTGATAGCGAGTTTGAGGATGATTTATTGAGTTTACTATTTTTAAATGAATATTTCCGCGTCACAAAAATAAAAACAAACTTTTTCATATGAAATCAAGAGCACAGATATCATATAAAGCGTTGCATACGTTGCGTACGTGGGATCAGTCTCCTATTTAAAATACTTTGTGATCAGTTTGTCTCTTGCTTAACTCGTACGTAATGAATTCAGCTGAATTACAGAATGATTGTGTTTGTTTGTGGGCGTGGAACGTCCAGACAAGCGATATGGGATGGGATCGCTGTGCGTGGAAAAAGGATGGTTGGCGATATTCGCCAGCCTGAAGTTGACACGCCGCGCGTTTCACTTTTTTACTTATAGTTTTACGCATTTTTGTAATTTTAACTTCTCAACTACCGCGCTCGTTTTGCTGTTTGTAGCTGCGTTTTGTTATTTGCATTTTAAAGACTGATTCTACCAGGAGCGGACTAAAAAATAAAAAGAGCGAACTCAGATTCTTTTTCTGGGAAAGGGACTTTGGGAAATTTAATTTAATTTTAAACACACAAAAATACTAATAGCCCATTTGTAGCGACAGAGTCGCTAAATTGGCAACACTTAGCTCTAAATCGGAGTGATGCGATTACACTATCCTAAATCGTACACAATTTAGGAAGTCAAATCGGGACCTTTCAATCTCACTAAATCGGGCACTAACTGCTCTAACTGCTATTACACCTTCCTGTTTCCTAAATTGGGTCCCTTGAAATCAGAAGGTGTAATTGAGCCTTAAGAGAGCTAGGAGTATTTTTATATAATATTGCTTTGCATTCTTTTGTCTTTGGTTATGTTTTTTTTTTGTTCCTTTTGGAACAGGCTAAGATCTGAGACCATACTGCCTAGTCATTAGTAGTGTATTTTTTTGTCGAGTCAGCCTTCTCGGCAAACTTCGCTGAAGTAGTCAATACTACAATAAAATTCTCAGCTCCATTTTACAGAGATCGCGCCTGTTTCAATGATTCCACATATTGTCCAGTTGCTTAGACACTTGAGACACATAACTACACCAATTTTACATCACAATATCCACAAGGAATGAATAAGCGAATAATTAAAACAGCCACTGAACTTCAGTCGAGAAAATCCCGCTAAAAACTCCTCACAGAGTACTTAATTTAAGTTATTATTTTAACGGGTGTGGTTATGCCACTGGCTTGGTTACAAGACCTATAAGGCAAGTCTTAATTTGATTATTATCACTTTTTATGATGAAATTTGCGTTCCGACCCATAAAGGCTCTAATAACAAAACGTAGGACAGTTCCGATGCGTCTTCACTCCGTGACTTAGACTGCCTGACGAGGAGAGTCTTCCCAACCTCGAAGTCTAACGGAAACGCGTTTACTCAGTCAAAGCCCGCCAACTGTAAAGTTTATAGTTGCCGCCAGGTGGCGTGCTTTGTTTTGTTGCCAATTTGACTACCGGATCCGACACGGCCATCTTACGAGGACACACGTCCTCGTGTGTTAATCTGAAACAACATAACCATAGCACAATATACTCGTACGTTCCGCCATGCCAGACATCGATTCGAACTGTGCGTTACTATTTGCTTGCATTTAATTAAATTTTGGGCTCTTAAAGATTGTTTACTTGATTAATGACTAGAACTAGAAATCAGAGACAGCAATTAAATTTCCAACATGACAAAAGATTTAGAAAAATAAAATTTTAAATAATAAGTCAGAGTCCAAGTACTATTGAGGATTATGTTCAATGTTAATTTAACAATCAATCTAACGTTTCTAAACCAATTCACAAAGCCCCAGGTATCCCACTCGCGGTCAACGTGTCACACACACTATTCCTCTCGGGAATACCGAATCAATTCTTGATTCTATGGTCTTTGCTTCTAGGCAAAACCCGACCATACTACCCAGAGCTACCGCTCTCCGCGTACCCACGGACTACCCATTGAGCAGATACCGATTTCCAACGGGCTACGGCTACGATACTCTGGTACGGTCTCTGAGTCTTCGACTCTATGGTTTTGGCTTCTAGGCTAAACCCGACTATACTACCCAGAGCTACCGCCCATCGCGTCCCCACGGACTACTCCATTGAGCAGACACCGATTGCCAACGGGCTACTACTACGATACTCTGTTACAGTCGCCGACCCAACGAATCGAGAACCCGTGCATCTCATGCAAGCAATTCAATTAGACTCTACCTCCTCTATTTCATCTCCAACAACCTCAATTGGTACTTGGCCCACAGGCATTTTTCTAACGCGATCGTGTGCATACTTGTAGGTACGCCTATTAACCAACAACTTTAAAAGGTAACGATCTCCGTCTAGGATCTCTAGGTACAATCTGAAATTGTTAGAGGACCATTGGTATCTTATTTTGTTTAGCTAAACTCTTAATTTTCTAAAAACGAACTCATCGATTATTTTTGAGGTTATACTTCTTTAGGCGCGTTATGAAATAATGATGAGAGTAAAATTATAAGTCACACAAAATTCAAAGGTTGAAGTTAGCTAGAACCGACCACCCTGAAATTAGCTATGGTCTGTGGTTCATGAAGAATGATTGTTTTACTTTTGTAAGCTTTGTGACAGTCTGGTATTTTATCTTGTTACGCCAAAGAAGTATAACTTCTTACGTGCGTACATAAGTACACACACATTTTTTTTTTGGAACTTTAGTATTTTCAAAACAAAAGCACATACAAAGAAGTATAATCCTTAGCGCACTGATAAACAAACTGCGCGTTGCAAGGCACAAAAGCATGCCTAAAAATTGTGGCATTTAAATCAATATCACAAACTATTTGCTTGTTGCAAAGTTATTCTTAACAGGGTAGGAATAAAAAGTCGGAACTATTTTCGTTCTAAGACTCTGTTAAGTTACAATTAAAACTGGACTGGCAACCCTATAAGGTTTGAGCTATCAATACAAGCAGTGTAGTATTAAATGTGATTCGTATCCAATTAATTTGTCTGGAATCGAACCAGTACTACAAACAAAATCTAGTTAGGTACAAAGGATTGAAATCATTTCAATTTTGACGGTAGTTGTGTAAAAGATGTACGAAAACTCGAAATATTACTTTTGATCGGTTGATTTAATGTTTCGTCATTTTTCTCACGGAAACAATAGTTTTCTAAATGACCCCGTTTTATGGCAATATTTACTTTCAGTCCGGCTTTGCAAAAATAATATTAATTCCAGAAGTTGTTACCATTTCCTTACTGTCACGGATACGGTGACCAGATTGCTTACATTGAAAATAAATGAGCAACAGAACTGACGACGATTCAGGTGTTACCAAAAGCCGCGGTTATTTTTTATTTTTATTTCTAATTATTTTTGTCTGTCAGTCAGTTTTTTTCAAGTTTACGAAAAGTCCTCAAAACCGACTTGTTTAAGCAAAGAGTCAGGAGTATTACGCAGCAATTCACATTTCACAAAATTGGGATAGATCCCAGTGATTAGTGCATCAATTACTCGAATCAGAAACACTTACAATTCTGTCTTTTGACAAAGTAAACTCAGTTGTGGATATACTAACTCGAAAGTTACTCAAAATGTCTTGACCCAGTAAAAACTTTTTTACAAAAAAAATAAAACCAACTTCCAAAAAAAACAAAAAGTGCAAAATAACTTTAATTTCGGAAGTCGGTGTTTCTGGTTTTGTTTCTTCGTTTTTTGACATCGACTTCCGAAATTAAAGTTATTTTGCAAATTTTGTCTTTTTTGGAAGTTGGTTTTATTTTTTTTGTAAAAAAGTTTTTATTTTTCACTTTTTAGTTGTGTTTCCTCATTAAATTGTGTAAACAATGCATATTTATGCGACAGCAGCAATCGGGGTTGATTTGCTGTAATTTTTTGAAGAGTTACCTTGTCTGTCCCCGAAAATCACCGTCAGGTCTACGTGAAATTTAAATGGGACCATTTCAGGACAAATCCCTTTCGAACAAAAAAATAATTTCGGAAATCCGTCCATAAATGACGAAGTTATGCCCGAACATACCTAAAAAAAAAAAATACAAACATCCGAATTCATAACCTCCTCCTTTTTGAAGTCGGTTAAAAATATCACTACGTAGGTGCTTATCAGGTAAAACGTTAAATAAAATCTCCATCGTGAAATTATTAATCTGAACTCAACTCAGCAATTGAAGGGTACTCTTTGACAGGTTCTTAGTTCAGTGAGTTGGTGACTATACCAGGGTATTGTAGCGATAGCCCTGGGTGGTATAGACGGGAGAGTCTGTACCAGGGTGTCGTTGCGGTAGCCCTGGGTGGTGTAGTCAATAAAGAGGACACTGCATTCCCGTGGGGAAGTGCGAGTGTAGCAATTGTGTATTGCTGAGCTGTAAAATAGCTGTTGACCGTGATTATGATGTGTTTAAAGAAATGTATTCTCATAAAAGACTACAGTCACTTACATGAGAAATACAATAAAATAGTACATGTTACTGTGATATTCGATACCTGGTCTTTGGTTTTATTCGTTCAATTTGATATGAGTTAGCCATAGTGGAACTTGGACTTGATATTCACTATACTGGGTTTGCTGCCTAAGATTTTAAAATGGATGAGCAAGAAGCTAAGGTGTGCGTTACGGGCTTCGTTCTGGCATTCTTTACTGTAACATTCAGTGCAATTTCAGTAATTACACTACTCATATTTTACCCTGTGCTATAACTATTCATCTTGGTGCCAATGAGACGCATAGAGGCTTTGTTAGTTCACGGGAGTCAAACTCTAAACATTTGTTTCAATCAAGCCATTTAGACACTTTTGAATTGTCAAGAAGCTGCTAGCTGGTCAGGCGGAAAGATGAAGATGAGTAATAGCTCTGTATGTTAAAAAGTTTTTAGACAGCAGAGAAGTGAGTTATAAGTGGTCGAGCCTTCATCGAGTACATTGTAACATTTTGGGGAGCATTTTGTTAATGATTCGAGTGCAGTGCTCATGAAAGTATAACTAGTAAATTTAAAGGAAAGTGATTTGGTGATGTGATTTCTTTAATTTGTATCGGTAATGACAAAGTCAAAGAGCACCCTTCAATTGCTGAGTTGAGTTGACGTTGAGCGTGACGTCACGCGAAATTTCAACGCACTGTTTCATCCTCATTTTTTTGATGAAACAGTGCGTTGAAATTTCGCGTGACGTCACGCTTTGCGACACTTTTTACCACCAAAGTGACGTAACGAACCCCCCCTCTTGAACTTTGATGCGTTTTATCTTTGTCATTTTGTATTGGTTTGGTAAAGCAAAAAATACGTGTCCAATATTTTTTAGTTATTTAACTGACGAACTAATTAGATATTTTTAGTAAAATACCATAGTGGTCTATGGCGACAATTACATGTTTCCATTGTCAAATGACAACCGGGCCATGTAGAGTTGGGAATTTTTCCGCTGCTCAGTTTAATCGTATAGTAAAGCCTTGTCCAAAACTAAATAACAAAAAAACCGTTTATTATTCTAAATTTAATATTGTATTACATATTTGTCTGATCCGGTAGTCAAATTGTCAACAAAACAAAGCAGGACTGAACAGGGGTGGGTTTTAGTCAGTAAGAGTCTGACACGCCCTCCCGCTCCACCCTAGAGTGGGAGTAATTGGTTGATTTCCCAACCCAAAAAAAAAAGCGTCCACTCATCAAAGAGCAATGCAAAAGATGTGGAAAGAACGATAAACATGAGTTTAACAAATGTGCAGCCAAAGACCACGTCGAAAGGTCATTTCGAAAGCTGTTGTTCGAAAGAACTGGCAGAGCTTATATAGCATTTCGGAAAAAGAAACAACCCATAAACAGGTTATCGAATGATGAAATCAAATACAAGGCGGAACTCTATAAGAAACGTAAACTATGATGAATGTGACGACGATGACACTAATTTGTCATCATCATCATCATTTCAGCCGAAAGACGTCCACTGCTGGACATAGGCCTCCTCCAAGTGTCGCCACAATTATCGGTCCTGTGCGTCTCGCATCCATCGGTTACCCACGACTCTCACCAGGTCATCGGTCCATCTTGTGGGAGGCCTTCCAACGCTGCGTCTTCCAGTACGCGGTCGCCATTTCAGAAATTTTCGGCCCCATCGACCATTTGTTAGGCGAGCAATGTGCCCTGCCCACTGCCACTTCAGTTTGGCGACTCTTCGGGCTATGTCGGTAACCTTAGTTCTCTGGCGGATATCATCATTTCTGATTCTATCACGCAAGGAAACTCCGAGCATTGCCCTCTCCATTGCCCTTTGGGTGACTGTAAGTCTTCTGATGAGGCCCATTGTAAGCAACCACGTTTCGGTTCCATAAGTCATCACTGGCAACACGCACTGGTCATAGACTTTCGTCTTGAGACACTGGTATGTGAGACGAGAAGATATCACGCAACTTCCCGAACGCCGCCCAGCCGAGTCGGATTCGACGGTTGACCTCTTTCTCGAAGTTAGTCCTACCTAACTGGTCCGTTTGTCCCGACCTTGATAGGAGTGGGTGCTACATGGGTATTTACCATGACCTGGGTTTTGTCCATGTTCATTTTAAGACCCACTCTTTCGGAAGCTCTACTGAGGTCACCGAGCATTGCACTCAGGTCCTCCATAGTCTCAGCCATAATGACTGTATCGTCGGCAAATCGAAGATGAGTGATGTACTCGCCATTGATATTAATACCTAGCCCTCTCCAGTCCAGAACCTTGAAGATATCCTCCATTGCCGCCGTGAACAGTTTCGGAGAAATGACGTCTCCTTGCCTCACACCCCGCTGTAGGAGGATAGGTTTCGAGGTCTGGTCCTGAAGTTGGACTGACACGGTGACGTTTTCGTACAAACACTTCAACACCTCGATGGGATGTACCGATAGTCAGTCTGGCACCTTTGGAGAGACTGCAGCACAGCCCAAGTCTCAATCGAATCGAAGGCTTTTTCGTTGTCCACAAACGCTAAGCAGAGGGGCAGATTATACTCTTCGGTCTTCTGCATAACCTGCCGCAGCGTATGTATGTGGTCTACGGTGCTGAAGCCTTTTCGGAATCCGGCTTGCTCGGGAGGCTGGAAGTCGTTAAACCTGCGCGCGAGATGGTTCGTGATGACTCTGGAGAGCGGCGTGTAGACATGGCTCAGAAGTGAGATGGGCCTGTAATTCTTAAGCAGGGCATTGTCGCCCTTCATAAAGAAAAGTACCACCACACCTCTGCCCCAAGCCTTTGGTGTTTTCCCCTCGAGTATGACGGAATCAAACAGTTTCTGAAGGGCCTTAAGGATCGGTTTTCCACCCGCCTTCAGAAGTTCGGCCGTGTTTCCGTCATCACGCGACGCCTTGTGGTTCTTAAGCTGCTTCAGAGCCATCCTGATCTCATACAGGCTGACGTCCGGGATGTCTTCGGTATAGTGTCGGGTCAATCTAGCTCTTTAGTGTTTAGCTAGAGCGGGTTTAGTCGTTGACGTGTATAACTGTCCGTACAACGTCTTGATCTCTCTCAGAAGCTCCGATTTGGCGGATATGGTTCTGCCATCGTCGGTCTTCAGTTTCGTCGCGTCTTTAATCTTTTTGGTATTAAAGCGGTGGAGGTCGCTTTTTAAGGACTTGGAGATCCGTCTATTGAGCTATCGGTATTTACACGCATCGTCTGAAGACTACAGAATCATCTCCCGCCTCTCCTTCATGAGCTTGAGAGTAGGATCAGAGAGCTTCCTGTTCTTATCGGTACGGCGAGTCTTAAAGAACTTAGACCCGACGGTATGGACAGTTTCCATGAACCCATCATTGTATTTGTCCACGGAGCTCACTAGGCACTCGAAACTCGCTATGTTATTATTACATCCTAATAACATCGTTTTAGATAAATGTTTTGAAGAAATATTACGTAATAACATTCTTTGTCAAGGTCAACCGGTTTTGTTGACATTGTTATTGTGAGCGTGAATGATGTGACTTTTTCGGTGTTATTCAAGGTTTGAGGGTATGTATTTATTCTTAGGTAGTTATTACATAGTGTTAGAAAAAAACGCAACACAAAATGCAACGCAAACGCAGAAACTCAATTTTAAAAAGCCGTTATTTTGTTTTGATTTCGTAATTTGAAGTTTGAGTGTGAATAATAGGAAAATATGATATCGGACTCTACAATAAAAACACTGTTCTTAGTTTTCTTGTCTATTCATAGTGCAACATGCAAAATTTCATGTAAATTGATACAGTACTTTTAACAACTACCAACTTAACACGTGAACAGACACTATTCCCGACAAATCGTTGATAACAGAATTTGATTAAAATTCAACTCTCGAATTACAAGTATTGTTTACATGTTATTCTAAGGTCTGTTTATTCAACAACCCAAAAAAGTTTACTTTAAGTGCCTCGCTCCAATAGAAACCTCAGCAAGTTGTTTTTTATGAGCCCGGTCGTAAATATGTCTAACTGCGATAAGAGGCTCGGCCGTTCACAGGTTAAAAATGTTGTATGTCGGTGTCAAGTATGGATAATTGGATAGCGAAACAATGTCTTTATGACCCTGTTCTGCATTCTTTGCAATTCTCGTAGCTTGGTCTTACCGGCGCTACCCCAGATTTCTATGAGATATAATAAATGTGATTTGACAAGTGAATTATAAATGTTTAAACGCTGTTTTTTGGGTATACATTGACTAATATTACGGAGTGATCCAATTAGTGAAGAAATTTTATTTTTAGTATGGTCAATTTGCTTATTCCATGTTAAACCACTTTCTATTCTAAGGCCAAGATATTTTTCGTAGGTTTCTTGCTCTAATGGAATATTGTTTATAGTTAACGGGTCATGTAGCGGAATCTTTTTGTTTTTAGCTTTAAATATAATGTAACATGTCTTTGAGATGTTTACGTTTAACAAATTATATTGGAACCATTCAGAAATAATTTTTAAATCCTCTTGGGCTCGTGAAATAGCATCATGATCATATGTTCCGAAATAAAACAAGCACGTGTCATCAGCAAATAAAGTTAAATGACCATGTAGTCCTAGCTCTGTTATATAATTTATATATATTAAAAATAATAACGGTCCCAATATGGATCCTTGTGGGACGCCATACGTGATAGGTGAAGCTTTTAATTTTGACATTATCTATTTTCACAACTTGAAATCTATTTGTTAGGTAAGATTTGAACATTTTAAGTGCAGTGCAGTGCCTTTGATACCAATGTTTTCTAGTTTTTCTAGTAGCAGTTTGTGACTTACGGTGTCGAAGGCTTTCTCTAAATCGATAAACACACCCAAAACAATATTTTTCTTATCTATATTATCTCTTATTTTTGTTAACAGATCAATGGTGGCTGCGGTAGTATTATTTTTAGCTCGAAATCCATATTGGCGTTCGGATGTAAAGTTAAAAGAGTCTAAGTAATTTAATAGACGGCTGTGTATTATTTTCTCAAAATTTTTTGACATTATTGGTAGCACAGAGATCGGGCGATAGTTTCCGGGGTCTGTTTTAGGTCCTGATTTGTAGATCGGTGTCACCTTTGCAATCTTTAGGGTGTCTGGAAATTCCCCGTCAGTCAGGAGTTTATCAAAACAATGTGACAAGCTTTTTGAGATTAAATTTTGTAAACTTTTTATGACTTTTGTACTTATTTTATCTATACCGCTACTTGAATTTGGGTCGAGATTATTTATAATTTTGGTAATTTCATCAGCACTACATGGATCCAATGTCAAAAGTTCTTGTTTATTTTTATTTTTTTGGTACTTGAAAGCACATTGGGTGGAGATATCATGATATTTTTTCGGAATTCTGTCTGCCAGTGTGGATCCTATGGTAGAAAAATAGTTGTTAAAAACCTCGCAAATTTCATTTGTGTTAGTCACGTTAGCATCAACCAAAAGCTTTGAAGGAGCACCGCTTTGATTTATTTTATTTTTAGCTAATTTATTTATAAGTGACCATGTTTTTTAAGGGTTGTTAGCACAATCTGTAAATAGTTTGTAGTAGTACGAATTTTTCGTATTTTGTATTAATTTAGCAATTCTTTCTTTCATGTCTTTATAATTCTTTTCTAATAACTCGTTTGCTTGATTACTCTTGTGTTGTATCCATAGATAGTTTCTTTGACTGATTCCAGTAATTATATCGTTATTAACCCAATATTATTGAGGTGGATTCAAGACTTTTGTTCTCGATACTTAATTGTCTTCTACGCACTGCTTTATCTTTGATTCTAGGGCATTGTAGTTATTTGACATATCTTCTATTTCACATGATTCTATTGAAGTATAGAGTCTCTTGTAATCTATTATTTCGTAGTTTAGGTGTATTTTGGGAGGAGGTTTGAATTTGTTTATTTGTAGGTATATTTGCTTATGATCTGACATAGATGAATTAATGATAGTCATGTTGAAATTTTCAACTTTTAAATTTGTACTGACATGGTCTAAGATAGATTTCTTTGTATTAGAATCTCTTGTACAATAGGTTTTACTGATTTTGTTTAATATTTTATGTCCTGATTCATTTATTACTTGTTTATACTTTTTCAGTGTTTTATTTTTTGTTAGAAGGTCAATGTTAAAGTCTCCAAAGACTAACGCTCTCTTCCGTTGTTGCAATTGTGTGTCATATACATCTAGAAATTTTTCAAGATTTGTGTTACCAGGGTTGTAGACGACGCCAATATTTAGCGCGAGTTTATCAATTTGAACCCACAGGTAATTGTTTCCATCTTGATATATGGATTTGGTGAGGTTGTGTTTTAAATCGTTGTGTACGTATGCTGACACTCCTCCGCCCTTTCTGTCTGTTCTTTAATTGTAGTAATGTGTATAGTTATCTATCTGTAGTTGTAAGATTTGATTATCATTTTGTATCCAAGTTTCCGTTAGCAAAATGATATGTACAGTTGAAGATATAGATTTTATAATACATTTAAGTTCGTCTAGTTTTCCTTTCTTCATTATACTTCGTATGTTTAGATATAGTAGTGATAGGCGTGATTTTTCAGCTTTTAGTTATTGGTAATCGTTTACTATTTGGTGGGTTATAACGCCAGACAGGGTACCATTTATTATTGGTGGTTGGAGTTTTTTGATCCCTGTTTTATAATTCTTGGTACACCATTGATGTATTTAATGGTTAAGTCCCTTTCTCCAGATTCCGTTCGGCGTGTTAGTTCATCTCTTAAGGCCAAGAAATATTTTTGTTATGCTGGTGTTTGGTCCGAGAAAATTTTAATACTATCAGGTAACTTTTCTTTATTACGAAGTAGTAGCATAGCTGGTTCGGGCTTATCATGGCAGACTTTGATTCTACGCATTTTGCCCGCATTATACTTGCCGATGCGATAGATTTTATTTGGCTTCGGTATATTCTCGCTTACTTTTGTGGTGATATTTAAAACGTCAGATTCGTCTTTAAGTAGTCTCTCTTGGGTACTTGTGGAAATCTGCTCAGGTATGCCTACTATAATAATATTGTTTTCTCGTTTTTTACGATCCTGAACTTCGGAAATAATTTTTTCGTTTACACATAGTTGATTTGTTTCAGTAGATTGCGGGCTCAATTTCAATTCTTTATAATCGGTTTCAAGCATCTTCATTTTGTTTTCACTGTTTGATATTTTTATTTCCATCTGAGATAACTGACTTTTTATATTATCATGTTATAAGGCAATTTTCGCCGTTGTGGATTTTATATCTTGAATTTGTGTACTAATCTCTGCTAAATTTGAAGTAATTAAACTTCTTGTTTGTTCATGCGATGAACTCAGATCAGACATCTCGCTTTTGACCGCGATGATACTCTCGTTCATCCATCATCTGTGCATTCTGACTAGTGCAATTTTCTAACAGTGAGGTAATTCGTGATAAATCATTTAATTTTCTCATTAACTTTATCTCATCGGAGCATGCGCATTTAGGTTGTTTACGCTTACGATACGTGATTTTCGCCTCATTTAGTTCTTCGCTTAGTTTTGATAGGTCCGGTTGTGAGCCGGTCCCTGCGACGTACTCGGTCGCAGCCTTCGAACATTTGGTTAAATGCTCCAGGGACGCGACAGCAGCTTTTGGTGGAGATCGCGTCACACTCATTTTTCTGTTATTGTATATTTGTGACGTTGTTTACAATGTTTCAACTATGTAGTTTCCGTATGTGAGAAATTAAAACTTGTGTGCCGATTCCGAATAAATAACATAATTTTCTCATCATATTTTGCCTAAAGCCGGCTCATTTGTGAATTCTTCATTGCAGAAATAACGATTTAAACAACTAGTAAACTTATTGGTGAAACAAGTAATCCTGAGGATTTTTATTTTTGGAAGAGTCACATCATAATACTGCACAAGAAATGAAATTATATTCTCTATGCAAGAAACCATCGTAATACAGATCACTTTATTCACTAAAATAATTGTCCAAAACTTGCATGCACATTTACAGGCCCCCAGCAAATACTAGTTTGGTCCTGTTGACAGCGTGATGCTTTTTCTCTTTCTAACACAGGAAAGTTCCGTTAAGAGCGGGAGCTCTCTTTCACTCTTAAGCCCAATCTACGGAGTATATACTACATCACAGATTAGATAGCTATACTACATCTATGTAAAGAACAATGAGCTGTCAGCTGGATGTAATGACAGTTGTTTTTTGTCATCTGTGGTTGTCTGTGGTCGAGAGTTTATTAATTTGAAGCTTTTCTTTCCGTTCAAAAATATAAACCTTTTAAAAAATCTCACCGTCCATTCAATTCCTCCATTACAGGTAAAGTATTTTCAACCTGTATTTACTAAAGTACTATGTATGACGCGCCCCGGTGTCCAGGGGTAAGAATGCAAGAGTAAGCGAAGCCAGCAGAAAATGAGGCATCCTTTAGTTACTTTGTTAGGGGTTACTGCGTCTCACTAGATCAAGACTCATGAAATTTTACTGTCCATCAGTATTAGTCCACGCCCATGCGTATCTATTTACATGCTGACGTTTGGTCCGGGTCTGGGTTTGGCTGGCCGGTTATACCAAACAGCAAGGGCGTAGCCAGGATTGTGTTAAAAGGGGGTGCAGGCGAACAAAAACCAAGAAGGTTCATTTTGCACACGCCGAGAGACAGCATTCGCTCACCCCGATAAGATTGTCGCTTTTGACAACTATGACAAAGTGGAATGCCTAGCCGACCGTCTAGAGTCCCAAACTCCCAATGCTCACCCAGCTCTCATCCAGTAGACTATAAGTTCACTTCGAGATTGTGAATGCTGTAACAGACCGTAGAGCAACGCTGGGAACCTGTCGAAGAACCTGATGATCCCCTTTTTTTTGTGGGGTGGGAAATCATCCAATGACTTCTCCCGCTCTGGGTGGAGCGGGAGGGCGTGTCAGTCTCTTGCTGACTAAAACCCACCCCTGTTCCTTCCTGCCCTCAGTGTCCGGGGGCGATGTAACTCTGTTTCGAATTTATCCTCAACCCTGGGCAGGCATCGGCCATGATGGGCCCCGTCCCTATTGCTGACAACTCTTTGAGGCGCGCGTGGAACACTACGCGCCGTCGACTCTCGGCCTGGTGCTGATCGGACGGCGAACTACCCATTACTCGCCGTCCGCAGGCCCGGGTCTACGGTGGTCGGAGATCGTCTCGCGGCGCCGGAAGTCCCAGGCGTCTCCTGCAGCGGCTGCTGCTGAGGGCGTTAGGGCGACTCGGCTGTTGTTGAGTCTCCCTAACGTATGCCGCCTCTCTCTTCGCGAGCATTACTGCTTCGCAGAAGGAGGAGACGGTTTCCCATTCCCTCTCGCTCCGTACCATGGTCTGAACCAGGGCAGGGCGCGAGAGGTCACTGCCGCCTATCGCATCCACGAAGACATGGCGGGGCTCCGCCCAAGCGGGGCAGACCTCCACCGTGTCCTCGGGACGATCCGCGCTGATGATCCCCTGCCCCCCCGTCATTCCAGACGAGGATCATGATATCAGGGAAGCCCCCTCTTTATTTTTTAGGTTGAGAAATCATCAAATAACTGAGCGGGTGAGGCGGGAGATGTTATTTGTTGTTGTCAGAGTCTTACCGACTAACACCCACCCGTGTTTCTTCAGTTGCCCTGTGCGAGGGCTGCGGTGACTCTTTAGATCACTCCCGTGACCCTGGCGGGCCCCGTCCATTCTTGCTGACATCTATTAGAGGTGCGCGTGGAACACTATGCGCCGTCGACTCCGACCTTGTCCTTATCGAACTGCGAGCTACCCATTGCTCACCATCCGCCAGCCTGGGCTTTTGGTGGCCGGTTCCACCCCTAATTCTTATCTTATATCACTTTCAATTTCTATGTTCTTCACACGCCAGGAATCGGCGTTCTTCTAATAATCTTCTACTGCTTTGCCCTTCTCATACTTCTGATTTTGTTCATTCTTCCTTTCATAAACAGTCAATCCTTCTGTGGAGTGCGTTTCTTCTCGACATCAGGACAGCCACCAGTCCAAGTTTTTGCGGAAGTTGCGGAATTATCTACACGAGTAGTAGAGTCATATCAAAAACCTATTTCTATTACTTTATAAATATTTATATAAATATAGATATTTATTATATTAGACCACGAAATTGATATAATTATACTATTACTATATTCTAAAATTTCATTCCCGTTTTTTTTTGTTTTTTCATATAATATTCTTTTTTTTTATGCACCTCCTATATTATCCTCCACCGCCCTTGGTTGACTGGTAGATAATGCCTAGGGCATTTTAAGTCCGCCTTTGCACTTTTGTTGCTTAAAGTGTAAATAAATCAGCTAGCGGCTAGGGGTGTGAAGGCGCGAGGATTGCCTCTGCCTCACGCGTCACACCTCCTCTTTTGCGAGCATTACTGCTTCGCAAAAGAAGGTGACAGCTTCCCATACCCTCTCGTTCCGTACTATGGACTGGACCAGGGCCGGACCCGAGAGGTCGCCACAGCCGCTAGCCGATCGCCTCCAGGAAACGGCAGTGCTCCACCCAAGTCCAACCATGTCCTCCGGGCGATCCACACAATAGTGACATCCTGGCGTATCCTGCCGTCGAATCCGGAACAGAAACCTCCTGAAACAATCGTGTTCGGGGAGAACCTGCATCAGGCGGAAGGCAAGGCAAACACTCGTGCATCCAACCACTTCACCGCATAGAGACTATTTTGCAATTCGCACCTTTTGCTATCGCATCGCGGGAGTAAAACTCCAGTCGAGCAGGAGACCCCCAGGCCTCCCTAGTCGCCACGAATTCGCACTAAGCGTTTCCAAACGTCTTTCATAATGCGCACAGCAAAGAAGTGGAACTCTCTACCTGCGTCTGTGTTTCCGAATGCATACAACCCTAATCTCTTCAAAGTTATAGTGTACAGGCTTCTTCTGGGTGAGCTCGCTCCATCGTCGACTTTGTCTCTGTCACCTCTGATCTACACTAGAATCAAGAGCAAACCCATCTAAAATAAAAAAATGAAAACAGTCCAGTTTGCTTTGCTCTTTCTCTTGCTGTCCTCCTCCCAGCGACGCCCTAGGTCGATGTCTGGACCCCACAGGGGGTACCCTTAGCGTGTAGTCGCTTAGTTTTAAAATTTAAACTTTGGTAAGCCCCGGCTGGAGGCCTTTATTTCTATTAAGGCCGCCACAGACAAGTCCGGTTAATTAAGCCGACGACAAATCAGGACACAGATACATTTTTGGATGCAACGTTGTACGGTGTGCAGTAGTGTACGTTGTTATTAATATTAATTTACTCTCCGGTTCATAAGCATTCCAGCCAACCAGCGACCACCTAACATTCACCTTCCTGGGGTCAGGAGGGCGCCCTGCCCGTACCTCGCTACGCCCTTCCCAGATAGTAGACGTCTTAATCAGTTTAATATGTATTGGTACAACATGGGTACTACTACCCTATAAATTATTGTAGTCTTTGGGTACAAGTACAACCCACTGTCCATATGAAATAGTTTTGAAACGAACTTTGTTCCTTGTTTTGAACTTTTTGTTCGAAACTCTTGTTTCAGATTAGGATAGACAATTAAAAAACAACAGTTTGTTTTTGATCAGTTGGACAGGCCTTGCCTGACGGGCTCCAAAATTGACAAGATTATATAATTCTAGCTACCTACCCAGGTACCCAATATCAAGAATGTCGCACTAGATATCCGTGCATACTTACTATGATCTAACGACCATACAAAAACAAAATTAACCAGTAAGAAATGGTAAATTTTCAAAAATGGATTTAGACGAAGCAATCACTGTGACTAAACTGGAAATTCAAGGCGAACCTTGTCATCTGATGATCGGTTGGAAAGCTGATACATTTGAAGTTTTTCTTTTCTTGAAAGAGAAGCTATGGAAAGGTCGCTTTTCACAAAATCGGCTGTTAGGTTTCAGCAGAAACTTACAAATGTCCCCAGCCACATATTATGCTAATGTTAAAAAATGCCTCTCCCATGCTAGAGATGACTATTTGTACGAATTGAAAAGCGGTTTTTTCTACTGGAAACGGATCATTCAAGGATCAATAGTCATAGAAGGATTCATGCCGATGGAATTGGATCGATCTCCTAGAAACACACAACCAAATTTGGTCGAAGTATTAACAGCAATAAATAAACACATGAAACAAAAAGTACACAAGCTTAAATATAGGTTTCAAACGGTTAAATCTGAGTACCAAAGGTGTTTGAAAGACACCGAGCAATTTTTGAGTCTTAAAATACAAATGGAAAAAGCACTCTGTGATAAGTTTTTAAGTTTACTATGTGTAAAAAGATCGAGAGTAAATTTGGTGAATTCGAAACAAAAATACATGAATGAAAATCGAGAGATGGCGGACATATAGTACCTAGTCACAGAACAATGTACCTAACATTGATGTTACCTACGTCAAAACATTTCGACATCAAAAATTAGTACCTGCGCTATTTTTAACCGACGAAAAAAAAGGAGGAGGTTCTCAATGCGACCGTATATTTTTAATGCTATCTGAGTGTGATGGTTTGCCAATCACGAGATATGCGGTAAGGTTTTGTAAAAAATTTCTTTCTCCTTTCTCAGTTCAGAAATAAATAACGGAAACGTTAACCAAGGAAATGAGGGAGGATCTCTGCCGAAGGCAAACAAAACGAAATACTTACCTATCCGTTAAAAATATATAGGCATGCCTTATGAATTAGTGTATAGCCAGCACTCCAATTTCGTAAGACTGCGTATGACAATCGGAAGCATTTTGTAGGAAATTCCTAATCCATTACTTCGTATGTGTGAAAAATTCGTTCGTAACTAAGTCGTGAATTATATAGAAACGGCATAAGGTGAAGGTGCGGCGCAGGCGCTGCGTAGGCGTTGCGCAGGCAAGATGCCGCTTCAATACGCAACGCAAGGCGACGTGTCGTGAATTACACCCAAGCGGCGCGTGCGCTGCGCACGTAGCTTTGTCGCCTGAACCGCGTCGCGGCTGGAGCGCCGCGCAAGGAGCACGTCGCTTGCCAGTGGCGGGGCAAGATCTGAATTTGATTTGGGCATGGTACATTTCGCGAGGCCCTCTGTTGACATAAGAAGACGGAATTTTTTAATTATAAAAATATACTTTAAAATCTATAAAATTATATAAAAATGTATCCCTTTTTCTCTTAATCACGGCATCACGCATGAACGGCTGGACCGATTTCGCTAATTCTTTTTTTGTTGTGTTTGTTATTGTCAGACGAGGGTTTTAATGAAAGAAAATTAACATTTCAGAAAACTTGACGACCTTTTAAACTTCGCGTGTTTGACAGTTCATAGCTAAGACAAGACAACGTCTGTCGGGTCAGCTAGTAAAAAATAATATCAAATTCGAACGGAGCAAGTCTGTGTCTGATGCAATTATTGATTTTATAGCTATAGGGTAGCGTGAAAGTACCCTAATAGCATTTAGTGCTGGCATTTGGTTGAGCCAACAATAAATGTTATCATTTTATTGTTGGCCCAACAATAAATGCTATTAGTGTAACAATTAACGAACAGAAATACGTAGGCGACGCAAAAATTAAAGCACCTCTAAGTAGAGAGGTTAACTTTTCTTTAATTACCATTCATACATTTAGTAGTTATAGCAACTTTCTTAAGGCGTATATAGCCGCCAAGTGGTGCCCTCATTGAATAAAAAATCGTAGCAAAGCGTAGAAAATAAAGATTAAAAAATCCTATGTTGCGTTTGTCACAAATAGGATAAGGTATTTTTACGTTGTTAAAACAGGACTCAAAATGTTTCGTATCCAAAGTAGTAAGCAAAAGTGTTAAAAACGGCCGATTTTGGTACTTTTGCTTACTACTTTGGATACGAAACATTTTGAGTCCTGTTTTAACAACGTAAAAAATATCTTCTTAGTAACAAACACAACATAGGATTCTTTAATCTTTATTTTCCTTGCAAATATACGATTTTTTATTCAATGAGGGCGCTACTTATGCGGAGGTAGGCCCTTAAGTAGTACAGAAAGGCTAAATAACGAACAGAATATATGCGAGAGCGTGTGAAGCGAGCTCGCAATGTCTAGCACCGCAACTCGAGTTAAATTTTCTTGTGTACATTTATACAGAAATAGGAGTAACTTTCTCACACTGAAAGAACCAAAAGAACCCAGGCTGTAGGAGAGCCAACGAAGCGAGCTCGAAAATTTTTAGCATCACGTCTCGGATAGTTCAAGTAAAAATATTTCGTCGCATTCACGGCTTTTAAGTAATGAATTTTTGAGTCGAGAGGCCCCCAGGACCGCGAGGCCCTAGGCGGTGGTGGCCCACGTCGCCCATGCCTAACAACAAGAAAAATGCGTGAAAAATAAAAATGTATTAAATATCAAAGATGTTTTACTAACCTTAATCCGTCAGGCCCCGCGCGTCTCCTTATGGAGACGCGATAATAGGTTTTTAAATTGTGTCTGCTAATGAGGGGCTTGACGGGTGTTATCAATAGTCTTTCTTTAGGACAGACTGGTTCTCTCCAATGTGTATGCTGCTTCTGAAGACCGTGTTTTACTTTCGACAACATAATATGAAAACATGCTTGTGACATTTTATACACTGCAGGAAAACGATCAGGATATTCATGTAATTTTTCTATTATTTTAAAATATCTATCTCTTCTGAAAATTTCCATACAGTGTAGGGTGCACCCAATATCTCCTTTCTTCTTTCTTTTAATGAGTTGAAGCAGAGCAAGCGCATCCTCGTCTTCTGAAGGGGAAGACATGGGTATCGCAACAAAGTCAGCCTGTATAATGACGCATTGTAACGTCTCTTCGCGTCTTCTATATAATTTTAATAGCGGCCGTGCCTTATCCGTTATCCACGCCTGCGCTGCGCCTGCACCGCGCCTTCACCTTACGCTGTTTCTGTATATTTCACGCCTCGCGATGAAAGTAGTTGAAATGTCATATGTTTTTAAGTTTTCTTGTAAAAAGTCTCAAGTGAATCGTTACAAATGATTGGATTATTCAAATATTTCGTCTATGTACCTACCTTGTGACTGTATACATATAGACTTGTGTTGCATTTAACAGTAACTAATATAACAAATGCACCTTAGGTATTTGTGTATATTATTTTTTTAACTATCATCCTCACTTTTTAACTGACGAAAAAAAAGGGGGAGGTTCTCCATTCAACCGTACCTATGTATATTTTAGTATTTATTATAGGTATTGTTGACTTCTACGTCAGCCGCCCTGTCCCTTACTCGAGCCAGCCCGCGCCGCTTTTTTTTCTTTGGGGTGGGAAACCATCAAAAAAACAAACTTCTCCCGCTCTGGGTGGAGCGGGAGGGCGTGTCAGACTCTTACTTAGAGGTGTGTTACTCTTTACGGAACCGAGTCACTGCTCCGGATCTTTGAAGTGATTTAAAAGATTGCTTCAGTAACTACGTTTCAAACGCAACTAAATCATTACTTTGCTCCGTGCTCTTTCCGCGCGACGCGGCACTGAAAAGTGAGCGAGAGAGGGAGACTACTGAGTTACTTTACTACTGGACCGCGACTCGCGAGTGAGAGGGTGACATACTACAATCTATACAGGTCAGAAAGAGATCCCAAATGACATGTGTGTCACTCATACTCTCACAGTTTTTCGTTGTCGTTATCCATGTACGTAAAAATGACCATTATGACGCTTAGGTACCTGCATAACAAATACTATAAGAATGTTGTTTGCTTAATTTTAATGTTTGTACTAACAAGTGTTTTAGCCAGCTGGCCATAAATTATCGAATAGCCCCCAGTCCTAAGCCTGGATAAAGTATGAAGGAAGATCGATTTTATTTATAATCTTATTTCTTACATAATATATACATTTTGTACACTTTAAATAAAAAAAAGAGATAAGGGATAAGGGCAGGAGAATGATGATGAATTCTTACATAATATATACATTTTGTACACTTAAAATAAAAAAATACAATATTACATTCGGCATTTAGTAGAGTGACATCTGGTTTCAATTAAGCGATACTGTCTAGTAGACATCTAGTGATAAATGTCAAAACTGCATGTATTCTATTCTATTCATTGTTTACATATAGTTCTGACTCAGTACTAAACGCCTGCGACGCAACGTAAATGTATACCTACGTAACATTCTGTATTTTATATCATTTGAGCCTATCATCCAAATGATCCAAATTAAACATATCAGTGATTCGGATCATTTCAGTGATCCAGATGCAAATGTTCCAATCGCAAAAATGAGACACTTTGCCCACGCCTACTCTTACTGACTGAAAACCACCCGCGTTCCTTTAGTTGCCTGTGCCAGGACCGTGGTTACTTTTTAAGCCTGCTATACATGTTGGCCGAGCGTAGACCAACACGAGCCTAAGCAAATCGACACAAGCCAAACGCTACTGTCTACATGTTTGGCAAGTTAAAGACCAACGCGAGCCTAGACCAATGGACGCAAGCTAATTTGAAAGATGCCCATACGTTGGCCTTGGTCAGTTTATATTGTGAATTGAAAGAATATGGACGACGACGTAGTAGCTATTTCAGCTGCTGTTATATATTTAATGAGTGCTTATAATTATTATGTCAGTGTGTACCGCACGAAGGTAGTGAAAAAGAAAAGACAAAAAAGAAGGTGGTGGATGTTGAGTATTCACAGAAATTCCAAAAATTTGAATATGTCGTCGTTTGTTGACAGCGACATTTTTTCGTGTTCATACGACGGACGCCAACCACATAATAATACATGGACAAACATGTGGACACTATTGGCCGAGCGCAGGCGAGCGCCTTTGATTTGTGCACAAAAACCGACACCGATCCGAAGTGAGGCGAGTGGTCACAAGCGACGGCGAGCGTAGACAAGTGGCGCCAAATGAACCCTACACACGTTGGCGCTTGGCTTCACTCGGCCAGCTAGGCGAGCGACACCGAGCGATGACAAGGCAAGGCAAATAGGCTGTCTACATGTTGGCGTTGGCCGTCGCTCGGCACCGCTCGGCCAACATGTATAGCAGGCTTTAAAATATTACCGTGACCCTGGCAGAGCCCGCACCGCTGACCTTGTCCCTGTAGTTTAATTTGTCCCCAAATATAATCAAGGCTCGATCTAGCCCGTCCTTTGCAGTCTTCCCCCCAGCGACGCCCTAAGCCAAAGTCCGTTCTTAGCGTGTGGTCGCTTAGTTTTAAGTTTTTATAAGCCCGGGATCTTAGCCTATAAAAGGTTATAGACGGAACGTCATTAGACATTAAATGAAGCAGGGTCGTTAAAATGTGTGAGTGACCTTGACGAACGTAACGATGACGTATCGGCTTCTCATTTTGACTATGTGAGTACAGATAATATAATACTAGCGTACAGATGCCTCATCCCATACAAAGAAACGGTACCGCCGCCGTAACTACGGTTTTTCGTCTGGTACAAGTAACTTTTGTTCTTCGTTCGGGCCCGTCCTCTACACCTCTCTAGATGGTGTTAACAGTGACGGCTTGCAAGCTGAATGAATTTACTTAGTCTTACCAATATTTTCTCACACATTGAGGAATTATTTTATAGTATTTTTGGCACTTCATAGCAATTTTGCTGTATCAAAATGTGTCACTATTCAAGTTTTAAAGAGACGAATGGAGAAACTCTAAAACTTCAAACAGCGCCATCTATTGGTACAAGAAATATAGATGTCTAAGGATTCGTTCCAATAATCGTCAAAATTTGAATTACAAGCCATTATTCCACAATTTTATGCTTAGGGCAGTTTATTAAAAAAGAAAATACAGTTTTTACCATATTTATTTTCAAAATATTAATATTACATAAACTTCAATAAGAAATCGGTGCATATTACGCCATCTATTGAGATTTATTTGAACTAAATTTTCATTGTCGTGATGAGACCCCGTGATGTGAGCTTATATCGCGTGTACAGATACAAGCCGGCTTCTCATTCGGGTACTTCATATTGCTGGAATTTGACACTCCGTCTATAACCTTTCATAGTCTAAGCCCGGGATGGTACCTTTAATTTTACTAAGGTCGCCACACGAAAGTCAGATCTACATTATTCCCAAAAAGCATCGTAATAATAGTGGTTGGTCTGGTGGCCACAAGTCTTATTCATATAGCACAAGTCTTATAGATAAGCTGAGCGTTGCACTCTAGTTTCTCAGTCATTTCGTAGTAGTAGTGGTCTACGTAAAAAATATGATGATTTTATACTCCAGTTTGTAGAAGAACTGCAGGACTCTGTGGAGTCGGTTTCATTATCTTCAGGGTGTAACAGAAAGGTGTGGTCATATTTTAAGAACTGCATCTGCCCATAGATGTAAACACTTTCTTCAAGAAAATCCGCGGAAATTCTAAAAAAAAAATTTTACCTCTCATACAAATATTGATCAGCTGATGGTAACTTTACATGGAAAGTCCAATTTTTTTTTTGGAAATTTTCTATTTTTTCAATCCATGGGCAGAACCAGCTCTTAAAATATGACCACACCTTTCCGTTACACCCTGTATAAAAAAACACCTGAAAAAAGGGTTCGTTGTCACTAGTACAATTAACATTGCCATGATGGAACTACGTTTTCTTTTAATTACCAGTTCCATTTTAAAAGAATCTGAAAATAATGGAACTAATGTTGAATTTTCCTATCACTAGTTCCACAGTATTGTTTTAGGCACTTGTGAAATTTTTAGGGGTGTAGAAACAAGAGGTAAAGGCACTTGTGATTTTTTTAAAGGGTGTGAAAACACGTGTTTTAATAGTAATTATACTCAATAACAACAAATATTTATTTTTTCTAACTTAACTTTGTTTTATAATAGGTATGTAGTGATAGTGATCGAATAGACTCAGCAAACATTTATTTTTTGCGAATGAATATCATTTTTTTTTCTCTTTCGGGATGCTGTCGTATTGGGCGGGTTAGTGCACTATTCTTCCAGTTATTACTAAACTACTCGTCGTTTCGACGAATGGATAGGTTTTGAGTATACTTTTTTATTGCAACTTGTGGTGTTTGTTTGCAGTTTTTTCGCAATAATTTCGAAACAAACAGTAATAATATTAATTATATATTAGCCATTGGCTATTAAGCCAATGGCTTAATAGCCACGAGCCTCGACCAACACCTCAGGAGGCTCTCGTTAGGCGGCTGGATCAAGGGCTTGATTGAGAAAGCAGTACTTCTGGACACGGCTCGCATTGTCAGGCGGTTCCTCTCTCTGGAGCCCTGACCACCGGTAGCTTGGACCCTGTTCCCGATACCGGTGGGATACTATTTTTTATATTTTTAAATGTTTTTTTTTTATTTTTTCATTGAAATATTTAAAAATATAATATATATGTATTTACAAATGAATAAACGAATTAATAATATTGATGATAATATTGTGCGTTAACTACTGGAAGTCCTGAAGCCACTATTGAACTAGAGGAATTTATTATCTAATAGCGAAAATGAAAGCACACATTGCTTTCATTTTCGCTATTAGATAGAGTTTGACGACGTTGAAAGTAATTCTCAAGACGGACTGTCCGACCATGCGGGTGGCCAACTAAAGTTCCTCATCTGGTCTATGGGAATCATAACTACCGCCTGTTCCATCGGAAGTTAGTTCAGCTAGTAATCCTAATATTTTGAGTTTATTATCCATAGTCGGTGCCGTCATGATTGGGCCACGACCAAAGGACGTACTAAAAGCAGAACAGCTTTTTTTTTTTCGAGGGTGGGAAATCGTCCAATGACTTCTCCCGCTCTGGTTAAAGCGGGACGGTGTGTCAGACTTTTACTGACAAAAACCCACCCTTTTGTTCCTTTAGTTGCCTCTGTGCTAGTGCCGCGGTAACTCAATTTCGAATTTACAATCTATATTATACGAGTTGCTAGAGGATCATCACGTACTGTACGAGGAATGGTTGAACTACTTTTATTATTTCTACAATTCGTGACTGATCAGATATTAGAAGAAATAGAAATTCGTACAATCCCAACATACATAAAGAATAAAATCCAAGATATACTAGCTGCAAAAGAAAGATAAAAGTCAACACGATGGTCAGGCAAAGTCCAGTAATGACGCTCAACCAAGAAGGCACCATATATATAAAAAAAAAGGCTGCGGACTTTGTTCATACATAAAAAAACGCATGACGAAGACGTACTGCTCAAAGTGCAACACCGCCATTTGTGTTGAGCATAAAGTTGATTTATGCGTAACTTAAGTTTCGAAAAGTTTAGAAGGCTACTTCACGTTACTTTGTTTTTTATTTATTTTTTAAGTAAGTTGTAACAACTGATCTCAAAATACCTGTGTGCCTTAATAAAAACTTTTTGAAACAAATAAATAATTAAGAAAATTGTTTTATTTATCAATATAATCTGCGTTTCATAAATCTATGTAATCAATAAACATTGCAAATATGTAAAATGTTAGCTGAAAATACACACCTTAAAAAAGTGTTCGTCAAATCGACGAATGGTTAGTGTATGATCCCTTGCTAGACCATACATTACTTTTAGATGGGATATGGATGGAATAAAAGAAGGTAAGTACTAGAACACTAATGTATTGTCCCAAAAGTACTTAAAAGTAAATGAGCTTAATGGACTGATGGTGTGGCAAATGAAGTGAGTGACGCGGCCCTTGTTGGCAGTAACGAGAACGCCTGGCTGACTTGATAGCCCAACGCGAACTGAACTTTATTATGAGTCGAAATGCATGCGCGGCGTAAACTGCTGAATTGCATAGTGTGCGGTTGCACCGTACATGCTCCCGAGCGGGAAGATGAATATAAGATAAAAATGAAAAATGAGTAACAAGGTGATGCCAATTAGTCCTTATACTAGATGATTGACAAGGTGATTCCAATTGAACCGTTTTACGAGACATAGGCACTGTACACTTATCTAACTTATTCACTTTTGGAATTTCACTGTAATCCGATACACACGGAATTTCACACTGATTACGCGCACTAACACTATATTGAACCGTGGACGATGAAATACAGGCCCCAGCCTCTGCCCGTGCCGGTGTTGCGTGTTGTGCGTTCTGTGGACTTCATATTTCGGCACTTGCTACCGCGAGAGATGCCGTTCGCCTGTTACGCAGCCGTCGTACTATGAAGACTGCTCCAACCACCAACACAACTCCGATCACCACATAAAATACTGTGTAGTGATGGATATCGTGATAAGAAATTTGATTTGGCAAATTTTCACTTGCTTTGAGAATACCGAGTTGCTTCTTGATTTTGTCAAGCTCCTCGTTGCTCGAGAGGAGTGTATAATTTTGTATCAGTGGAGTTGGGATGCCTACGTCTAAGTCTAATTGCGTGAGTAAACCGTAAAACTTTCGGTTTTAATTAGGCAGTCGTGTTCGACTCCCAATATACCTGTTTTTACGAACTGCCCCGGTGACACATTATCGTTGCATAGTACTCTAATTTGACACTGACTGCAGCAGAAAAATGCATAACTGTTTATTTTGCTAAGAGCTGTCCATTGATTCGAACAAGTTGTAATGCTGATCTTGCACTTGCTGGAATTAGGTTTTACTTCACATAATTTTTCATCATTCTTGAGATGATAAATCGGTTTCTCTATATGACAAAGATAATTATTGACATTGTCACGTAGACATGCCTGGACGTCGTATATAGACATCGGTAAATACGAGTCTAGGTTATTTATTCATGTTTTGTTTTCTACGGAATTCTCTATGTAACCTTCTGCAACAGCGGACGATTTCCAACCACCCGTGGCGTTTTATTGTGGTTAAATCAGCACCAGTATCGGCAAGAATAGTCGCTGAAGTTCTGCGAAAGCAGTGGCCAGTGTATTCTAGTGGATTGAGTAAATTAAGGTAGGAAGCTATTTCTCTTGGCACAGTACTTATTTTGTTTTTCCCAATTACTTGTTTCGTACATTTTTTGTTTTTATATTGTAGTAAAAACCGATTGGTTTTGGGGTCACTGGGGCGAATTTCGTTATATTTCTTCATTATCTCATAAAATAAGCCCGATATAACAAATGATCGCTGAATTTTGGTTTTTGTGTTAGGAATATTGACAATTATTCCATTTTCGAGGATTTCGATATCGTCTGTTGTCATATCCACAAGTTCTTGCGAACGACAGGCCCCATTTACTCCTAAAATCAAAATAACCTGTAAACAAAAATATCAAACATGAAAACCTAGTAGATTTCTACTCATAAATAGTTACGTAATAAATCATAAACCAGTGCATTTTGTTCATAAACTTACCTTCATCAACAAATATTTGTCATCTGGAGCATTCTGCAAAAAGGAATAAACATCCTTTGTAGTAAGCACTTTTGATTTCTTACTACGGAATCCCTCCGACTTTCTTTTCAGAAATGCTGTAAGTTTTTTGTATTCTTGAATATTTATGTCGTTTCTTGTCAATATAGTACTTTTCAACATTGAGTACATAGACCATAACGTACTTGGTTTGTATTTTTGCGCTTTTTCACTGAAATAAGCTAGCAAAACAGTTTCAGAAAAAGATGCCGCATTATTTTCACTTTTCCATTGCAAAAAATCGTCAGGTTTTATTATATTTTTTTAAATGATTTCTGTGGTAAAAGGTTATCAATCAGTATTTTTGCTGTTTCCTTCAACTGCGGCGGAGTTAAAAAATCTTCATCATCACTACCACTACTTATCATTTTGATAGTTTTATTTTACTTTCTACGAAAACTGAATCCTCAAACAACACACAAATTAAAAATGGCGCCAATGGCGTCTGCAATTTTCAAATTGTTTATCCTGCTGCCGCAGGGTCGCACTGCCAGCCCGACACCATCCAACACACAGCTAGTGGCCAGTGTTATTTTGCGAACTTGGAGATAAAAACTCACTGTAAAAACTTTTTGGCTTTTGATATTTAGGTTGCCGGCGCATAGTCTTACCCAAAATTAAAAAAGAAAAACCACGTAAGAAATGGATTTTCATACACTTTTCTCTCGCGCTCAGATGCGGTTCCTCCCCGCATATTTGTTCGATATGCAATGACGTACTTTCTACCGTAAATTTGATAAAGTATCAAGGTACTTTCCAAGCAGGTGTAGTATAAAGGTATTTACTGCATGCTTCTGTACCTTGCCAAAATGAATTCATGTCATAGTATGTGACTATCTTCCATTCATCTCTGATTAATTGCATGTTTGCAATTTTGTCAAAATAAAGACCTTGATTATCTTTTAATTGTGTAACATTAAACGAACAGTGAGCTGTGGTCAAAATGCTCATGAAAGACAAAAATAACATTACCAGCGATGAGAAGCTGTAGTTTACTTTTTGTTTTGATATGGCTTGGCATCTTTCACTTCCTTGGATCGCGACTCTTGTTTGTCGGTTCTATCATTAACAGGGAGAATAAACAGCTTGAGAATAGGCCTCTTGATAAGCCCATTCTTTGTTTTCAATGTGACCACTCTGATGTGTCCGTCGGTACCGGGATGCAGCCGGACGACGCGGCCAACTGCCCACTTCCCAGGAGGTAAGTTTGCATCGTTAATTGTAACAATGTCATTTAGTTGAATATCTGGTTGAGAATATCTCCACTTGCTTCTTGCTGTCAGCTGAGCGAGATATTCTGTATGCCAGCGTTTCCAAATATCTTGTACTATTTTTTGAGTTAAATGCCATCTCGTCCGCATATCTGTTTCTGTTTCTAATACAGTCATGTCTTGATTTAGATTGATAAAGCTTGACGGAGAGATAAAATCCAAGTCATTAGGATCTTCAGTCAGAGGACACAGTGGCCTCGAATTAAGTACTGCTTCTAACTGGGCCAGAACTGTGCTGAACTCTTCAAAGGTAAGTTTTTGTTCTCCAACTACTCTTTTTAAATGATATTTTAAACTTTCGACCGCAGCCTCCCACAGCCCTCCTGCTGTGGGCCATGAGGGCGCATTAAAATGCCATTCTATCTCCATGCCAGTAATTTCCTTGATGAAATCTTGATCGAACGTTTCTTGTATCTGCTCCAATTCTTCTTGTAAAATTTTGTTGGCGCCAACAAAGTTGGTACCGTTGTCGCTATACAAGTGTTTCGGCGAGCCCTTTCTTGCAGCCATTCTTCGCAACGCAGCTATGAATGCTGATGATGTGAGGTCTGAGACCAGCTCTATATGAACAAGCTTGGTCACCATACAGACAAATACTGCCACGTAGCCCTTTGTGGTCTTGATACCAAGGCCCTTGTTGGCCTTTATGAGCACGTGCCCGGTGAAATCTACGCCAGTATGTTCAAATGGCTTTGCAACGTTACATCTCTGCGTAGGTAAATCACCCATCAACTGTGTCATCTTGCTTGGACTGTGTTTACGACAGGTTACGCAGGTACGTATACGCTTTTTGACCGCTCGATTACCGCCTATTATCCAGTAATTCTTGCGAATGAATGCTGATGTCACCCGTGCTCTTCCATGGAAAGTAAGTTCATGTGCTTGATCAATAATTAAGTTTGTTAAGTGTCCTTCGTGAGGTATGATAATCGGATGCATCATATCTTGATTAATGTTGGCCTTGCTTAATCTTCCTTAGACTCTGAGAAGTCCCTCGTTGTCAAGGAATGGATTAAATTGCAATAACTTGTTTTTTGCTGATAGCGGCTTATTTTCTTGTAAGTTATGTACTTCCTGGGCAAATTCTCTCTGCTGTACATATAAAATTATTTTATGCTTAGCATTTAATAATTCTTGTAATGTAAAATAAGTTTGCATGCGGTTTTCTTGTATCTCGTTCTCGCTTGCTTTATAAATCTTAATATCCACGCTAAAACTCTCGTTAGTTTAGCGAGTGAACTATATCTTGCTAATAATTCACCCAAAATATTATCGCTTTCTTGCTGCGATATGTGATTAATATGTTTGGTTTTTCTTGCTTCTTCGTCTGTGGTAAACACTGCTTGCCCAGTTTCTTGGTCAGGGTTGTAGTTCCGCAGCCACGATGGTCCTTCCCACCACAGCGAATGATTTTTCAATTGATCGACACGCAATTCGCGGCTTGCGCAGTCCGCTGGATTTTCAGCTGACTTGACGTAACGCCAGCTGTTTGTAGGTATAATGCTTGATATTTGTCGCACTCTGTTGGCAACAAAAGGCTTCCATCGTCCTGGCTCTCATTGTAACCAGGCTAGGACTACCATTGAATCTGTCCAACTATACAGGGTGTAACGGAAAGGTGTGGTCATATTTTAAGAACCGGTTCTGCCCATGGAAATGAACAACTTTCTCTAAGAAAAAATAAAAAAATCGCAAAAAAAAAATTGGACTTTGCATACAAAGTGATCATCAGCTGATCAATATTTGTATGGGGGGTAAAATTTTTTTTTGAGAATTTTCTAACTTTTTCTTGAATTAAGTTGTTCATATCGATGGGCAGATGCAGTTCTTAAAATATGACAACACCTTTCCGTTACATCCTGTATATTTTGATATTATGACTGCTAAGGCATAGTTGAATTTTAGACAACAATTTTGCCAGTAGTAGAGCCCCGCTAAGCTCTAATCTTGGTAATGAAATTGATTTGTTTACTGGAGCTAATCTCGCTTTTCCTGCTACTAACGAGATTTTTGTTTCGCCATTATTTTCAGTCTTACAATAAACAACGCATGCGTAGGCTTTATTAGAAGAATCGCAGAATCCATGTAATTCCAGCGTGGTATTTTCTCCTGTACTCAACCAACGTTCCAACTTGAATTGATTGACTTTGTGCATGTCGCCTTTGATGTTTAGCCATTCCTTGGTAATTTGATCGGGTAACTTGTCATCCCATTGAATACTTGACATCCATACTTACTGAAAAAGCCGTTTCAGCTTGGTTGATATCGGTGATAGCCAACCAAGAGGGTCAAACAACTTTGATATATCTGACAACATGGATCTCTTAGTCGGTGTTTTGGTAGGTGGTTCAATTTTTGATTGAAATTTAAATAAGTCTGCTTTTGAATTCCAACGTAATCCCAAGGTTTTTGATGTCTCTATTTCCTTGAAATCGAAATTTTCTTGCTTGCTACTCTCTCCGAATGTATCGTCTTGTAAGGCTGGTGCGTTGGAAGACCACTTTCTTAAATTGAACCCACCTGATTTTAACAACGTGATTAAATCTTGCTTTAGTTTTACTGCTAACTCGACAGAATGAGACCCGTATAGAACATCATCCATGTAGAATGAGTGCTCTAATGCCTTGATTGCATCACTGTCAAAATTGTGTCTCTCATCTTCAGCCAACTGTTTTAAAGTCATCATAGCAAAGCAGCAGCAGTTAGTTGCAGTTGGTGGTGGTGGTGGTGGGTGTGGTGGTAGTTGCAGTTAGTTGTGGCAAATAAATTCTTTTTCTTTCTTTCTTTTCTTTCTATAGCTAAAAATGGTGCGGCCTTGGTGCCGTAGGTAACAGTGCATAGCTGGTATACCTGATGACGCATGTCAGTAGTATCCCTCCAAAATATTTTTTGAAATTTTTGATCCTGTTCATTTAACCAAATGAAACGAAACATTTTTTCAATATCTGCGGTAAAAGCTACGCGATATTGTCTCCACCTTAATAGTAAAGATTGGAGATCTTGCTGTAAATTTGGGCCTTTTAACATGACGTCATTCAAGCTGATTCCTGTTGTTGTTCTTGAAGAAGCGTTGAAAACTACGCGAAGTGCTGTCGTAGTGGAATCGTTTCGCAATACACAATGGTGTGGTAAATAATAATCCGGTTGCATGTTACCGGACGCTGGTATCATATGTCCTAAAGTTTTATATTCATATATAAATAATTTATATTGTTTTGCTATTTCTTCATTATTGTGAAATTTCCGTTCTAACTGTTGAAATTGCGCCATAGCTTTATTTTTAGACAAACCCAACTGTGTCTCAAAGTTTTCTTGAAAAGGTAATCTTACTTCGTACATGCCACTTTCATGTCTTGCTGTGGTTTTCTTGTAATACTCCATGCATTGTAAATCTTCTGCGGATAAACTGGATGATTCTGTGATATCTTTGATCTCCCAAAATCTTTGTACTTCGTCTACTTGATTTAGGACTACGTTACAGTGAAAAGTCTTGAAATTTCCGCATAAGATCCATCGCAGTCGTGTCTGTTGCGCGACCGGTAATGATAGATCAGCCCTGATAATGCCTTCTAAGATGATGTGGGAATACACATCGGCTCCCAATAAGATGTCGATAGGACGGCTGACATTGTATTCTGGATCGGCTAGTTGAATGCCGGCCAGGTGTGCCCATGTTGGCTTGGCAAATGTACATCTTGGTAATTGATTAATCAGAGTGTCCATGATTACCACATCTGCTTTAAATGTAAAGTCATCAAAATGCGAACAACCTGTTATGTTCGTAACGCCCTTGCTGCTACTCTCCTTCTCTCCTATCCCGCTAATGACGGCCCTGCAATACTTTCTTGATAAAGCTAGCTGTTGTGCCGCTCTGGCTGAGATAAGGGAGGCTTGAGAGCCTTGATCTATTAGCGCACGAATTTTGTGGTATGATCCGTCACTTGCTTGATCTTTGATCATTGCTGTGGCTAATAATGTTTCGATCACGTTGTTGCCTTGTTGCGGAACGTGTTTTTTTTTGCGATTCTAGATTTTGCGTTCTAGTTGCAAGAACTGCTGGCATGTCATTCTCCGTAATTGGGTTACATGAGGGCTTATTGTTAAACGCTTCATGTAAAAGTGTATTAATGCTTGCCACGACATTCGCGGCAGCGTCTTTCTGACGTACATTCTTTAACCCCATGCGAATAAAGACAATTTTTGCACAAATGCAATCATGTTATAGTTTGTTGCTTTGCACTTGGTGTCATATTTAAAAACTTATTGCAATAGTATATACCGTGTAACTCTTTACACAACGGACATGTTCGTTCGATATTATTTACCGATGTCTTACTTGCTGAGTTATTGATATTAGATGATGATGATTTATTTTGCTTGCTTGTTGATGGTTTGGAATTTTCGTTTTTCTTGCGCGAAGATTCCAATGCGGTGAATCTGCTCTCTAAGAAGCTTAGAAACTCCGTTAATTTTGGCAGTTCTCTGGGTTTCTTCAGAGATTCCAAATAATAATCATGCGTGTCCGCATCTAATTTCAGTAATAAAATACGCACGATGAATGGATCCCAGCTGTCAACGAGTATATTAACGACTAGGTTCCTTATTGAGTTTAAACACTCTAGTGTAGTATCGTGAATTTTCTTGATCTGTGGGACGTTTGCTTGTTGAGCTACTGGAAGATTTAGTAGGAGATCTATGTGAGATGTAAAAATCAACCATGTGTTGTTGTACCTGTTGTTCAATATCTCCCAGCACACAGTGTAGTTGTCAGAACTGATTTATAAATGTTGTATCAAACGTTCAGCTTCTCCCCGCACCTTGCTTTTAAGGAACTGCATCTTGTGGGCGTTTGATATGGAGACGTTACTGTGGATAGCTTCAACAGACAAGTCCTTAAAAGACACCCAAGTTTGGTAATTGCCATTGAAGAACGGGATGTCAATTTGTGGTGTCCAATTCTCCTTGTGAACTACGGACCCTAGTTTTCTGTTAATTGCATTTTTTAATTCATTGTAAATAGTTTCTTGTTTCGTATAAGACACCTCATATTTTTGATTCGCACCCTCCAATTCGCTGTCTAATTCCCAATGTAAGGAATCTATGATAGACCATCGAGACAGTAGAGTACGTAAGGCATCTTTCAACTCCCACTTTTCGGACATAAAATCCAAATTTATCCCTGCCACAGTGCGCTGTAGTGCCCTGAAGTTGCTTGCTTGTTTCTTCAACAGTTCATCGAGCTTGCTAGATGAACCTCTGGAGCATACCTCGACGGGTGGCGATTGACGTCCCACCGGATCTTCATGCTCAAACCGTGCAGGACCTTGTTCCTCGTGTGTAGAACCACCCTGTTGAGCTTCTTTCATCTTTATCAACAAAACTTGATGTTGTTGATTGATGAGTGCCTTGGTCGAGATGTATTGCTCTTCTGTTCGTTCGTATGCACGGCCATAAAATACGGATGAGACTTGCTTTCTTCCGTAAGAAGACGGTCGTGATTGTACTGGTAATCAGACCAATACTGATTTAAGGTTTCTAAACGTCGCTTGAAATAGTCAGCAGTCTTACGATCCGCTGAGTCCTTTTTTAATTTTTGTCGCCAACTTTAGGATGGCTGTGTAAAGTTCGTCCTGATTTGTATGTATGACCTCCATGACGAGGACTTATTTGAAGTAAGAAATAAATGGAAAGATCGTACTTGAATGTTCTTGAAAACTGCTTACGTATCCTTGGTGATCCCTTGAGATACCTGCTGAGTTCTTGATGATAAAACGCTCCCTGAGACACCTGGTAGTCCAGAAGTCTAGGATTCCTGCACCAAACTCCTGATAGTTACGGATCTTTGACAATTCCTGAGACACTTGTTAGTCTCTAAGTCTGTAATCTTCGCACTTATCACCTGATAGTCTACGGATCCTTGTTGACCCTGAGACACTTGTTAGTTTTTAAGTTTTATAGTCACTTAACACAGCACACACTTTGAGTCACTGGATAGTTGCCCGCTACACTGTCCACGCGCGCGAAATGGACTATATAGCGTTTGATGCTCACAGTCGAAGGACCAAAAAGAATGTATGATCCCTTGCTAGACCATACGTTACTTTTAGATGGGATATGGATGGAATAAAAGAAGGTAAGTACTAGAACACTAATGTATTGTCCCAAAAGTACTTAAAGGTAAATGAGCTTAATGGACTGATGGTGTGGCAAATGAAGTGAGTGACGCGACCCTTGTTGGCAGTAACGAGAACGCCTGGCTGACTTGATAGCCCAACGCGAACTGAACTTTATTATGAGTCTAAATGCATGCGCGGCGTAAACTGCTGAATTGCATAGTGTGCGGTTGCACCGTACAGTTAGGTATAAAGGGGTCCAAGCGAACGTCAAAAGGCGCTGCTTCATGGTAGTAAAAACAAAAGTATAATTCAGTCCATCAAAATCATAACCAATAGCTAGCGAGAGCATAGACTAAAGGTATAAAAAGGTAAAATTTCATAAGGGGCTTAGTGTAGAGTTGCACACATTTCCTTAAGTTTTTCTGACTACCTCCCGATAAGAAAAAAACAAATCAATATTACAATAAACGACCGATCTCATCAATTATCGCCATGTAAACATGTAAAGTAATTCATTCGCAAAAAATAAATGATTGCTGATTCTACTCGATCACTAATTCACTACATACATAATGACGGCGGGAGCGTGAGCGTAGCGATAGCAGGTTCATCGCCATCGTACGGGTTCCATGACACAGCAGGTGGGTACTCGGGCAAACCAGTAAAACGTAAGTTGGTTGAAGAACAGTCACGTTTATTTGGTAATTCACAGTGAGTAACAAAGAATAAAGGCTTGTACGGTGGACGTAACAGTTTCGATGGTATGGTCTGAACTATATGGTGTCAGCCATCACAATGCGAACACTCACTTATTCAATCGACTCTGTCCACGTGTGTGGCGGGTAATTAAAAGCGCCACCACACGGCGTTCACTGTACTAACCGATCAACCAATAAGAATTAAGTTACAGTTTGACCAACATCATGAAATCAACGATATTTCGATTGTGTTCTACCTATCTATCTACTTTATATCTATCTATCTATCTACTTTATATAAATAAATCTTGATACTTATAGATTTCGTAGACATTTTCGTGTTTTTTTTTTACTTTTATATTTTCTGTAGTTTTCTCTAAAACTTTCGGTAATTAAAATTATACGTTCTAAGTGGCCGTACACGAAATTTTGCCGAAGCTGATTTACGTAATCTTACAGACGTGATTTATCAGTTAAAATAATGTGTTTCTTTGAGTTTTAATGGACAACATGAAAGATCATTTCAATTATGATCTAATGTATGAGCTAGTTTTTTATTATTATTTATTTATTTACACTTCATGCAACTAAAGTACAAAGGCGGACTTAATGCCTTAGGCATTCTCTACCAGTCAACCAAGGGCGGTGGAGAGATAATATGGCAGGTGCATAAAAAAAAAACAAACAAAGCAACACCAAGTAGAAATATTTAAAAAAAAACGTGTACGAAAATATATATATTAATAATAAACATACATATATATTTAATATAATAAACCAATAAATATATATATATATATATAAAGTAATAAATAAGGTTTTTGAGACGACTCTACTCCTTGTGCTAACGCTATACATGGTGGCTCATTAATTTTCATAAATAATATACTTAAGTTTAAAGACCGCAAGGATATTGTGAGCCTCTCTGTTGAACAGACAGTTGAAATTGCCTGTATTGAATTGGAGCAGTTTGTTATATTAAGTGTGTACAGACCACCTAAAGGATTGTATGATTGTTTTGAAAAAGTAATGGATGAAGTGTTGCAAAAAATTTGTAACTCTAGTAAGTCTGTCATCGTTTGTGGCGACTTCAACGTTAATTTGTTAGAAACTTCTAGCCTAAGCACTAAAATTATAAGTTTGTTTCAGTCATACAATCTTGTAAATCTATTTATGGAGCCTACTAGAATAACCCCCACTACTGCATCTTGCCTAGATAATATTTATGCAGATATTTTACCTACCCACAAAAAAATTATTAATTTATTAGACTCTGATCATAGTGGACTATTGATCACTATACCAAATATAAACAAATATAAACGAAAAAAAGATATCACTGTTAACCCAAAATCTAAAGGTCGCTTGGAAACATTTAAAACTAAACTCTCAAATAAAATCCCACTTTTGTCAACTAATGATGACCCTAATCAACATTATAATGATTTTTTCAAAATGTATTGCACGCAATTTGATACTACTTTTATTCCTAAGACGATTTCGGTAAATAGCAATACTTCCTTCAGTGACTGGGCCACCATTGGTATTAATAAAAGTAGAAAACGGCTGTATGAGCTGTATGAAGAACGGACTTATATTAACACTGTAGAATTTAATTTATATGTTAAGAATTATTCTAAATTATTTAAAAAAGTATGTTATTTGGCGAAATCTCGCTACTTAAGTTCAAAAATTAAAAATAGTAGTAATGTAATTAAAATGACTTGGGATATTATTAATAGCGAAACGGGAAGGTCTTGCAACCGAAGTAGTGATTACAGCCTTGCTATTGATGACAGTATCATTAAATCAGATTCGCAAGTCGCCGCGGCATTTGAAAATTTCTTTGCAGAGATTCCCGTATCGACTACAAAATCTCTAAATTCATCACCAACTGCTGCAGAAATTTTACTTAAAGAAAACGTTCCAGTTTGTGAATCCCAATTTTATTTCCAATATGTCACTTGTAATGATGTAATCAAAACTTTTAATACTTTAAATGTTAAAAAGACTGCAGATCTATGGGGTAATTCTGTTGACGTTGCTAGGTCTATTATAGACATTGTAGCACCTACTTTAGCCGTAATTTTTAATAATTGTATAGATTGTGGTGAGTTTCCTGATCTAATGAAATATAGTAAAATTATACCATTGTTTAAATCGGGTAGTACATCAGACCCTACTAATTATAGACCTATATCAGTGCTACCTACTTTTAGTAAAATTTTTGAGAAAATTATTTTAGATCAAATTCAAAGATATTTTAATAAACACAAATTATTACACAACAAACAGTTTGGTTTCACAAAGGGTCGTTCAACAACTGATGCTGGTGTTGAACTTTTGGGACACATTTATAATGCATGGGAAGATAAATGCGATGCGTTGGGCATTTTTTGCGATTTGTCTAAGGCTTTCGATTGCGTTCTCCATGATACATTGATCAGGAAGCTGCACTACTACGGAGTCCGGGGCGCCTCTCTGGATCTTCTTACTTCATACTTGAGTAATAGGATTCAGAGAGTTGATGTGAACGGCAAAAGGTCTTCCGGGTCTGTAGTCAGAATGGGGGTTCCTCAAGGCTCAATTCTGGGTCCTTTTTTGTTTATAATCTATATCAACGACTTGCCTTACCTCATAAAGGATAAACATGATATAGTGCTGTTTGCAGATGACACTTCACTTTTATTTAAACTCAAACGTCAGCAGGTGGTTGTTGATAATGTAAATAATGCTCTTTCAACTGTAGTTAACTGGTTTAATGTCAATAATCTTCTCCTTAACGAGAAAAAAACAAAATGCATAAAGTTCACATTACCCAATGTAATACAAGTGAACACTAGTGTGTCAATAAAGGGTGAAGAGTTGAAACCCGAGGATTCCACAGTGTTCTTAGGTTTAACTTTGGATGCGCAGCTTCAGTGGAGCCCCCATATAGATAAACTGTCCAAAAAACTTAGCTCTGCAGCATACGCCGTAAGGAAAATTCGTGGTTTAACTGATTTAGAGACAGCTCGTTTAGTATACTTTAGTTATTTTCATAGTGTGATGTCGTACGGCATTCTGTTGTGGGGAAATGCCGCCGATATTCAGACAATTTTTGTTTTACAGAAAAGGGCTATTCGTGCAATTTATAAATTAAGTCCCAGACACTCCCTCAGAGACAAATTTAAAGAGATTAATATTATGACTGTTCCCTCTCAATATATTTATGAGAATCTCATGTATGCACATAAAAATATTAATCTGTTTAAAAGATACAGTGATATCCATAGCATAAATACTAGGAACAAACACAAATTTATTGTACCAAAAACCAGGCTCAAGAAAAAAATAGGTGGTTCGTTTAGTTGTCAATGTATACGTTTCTATAATAAACTTCCTAGCCAAATTCAAGAACTAAGCATAAATAAATTTAAATCATTTATTAAACGTAAGCTATGCCAGAAAGCTTTTTACACAATTAATGACTTTCTTGAGGACAAAAAGGCGTGGGATTGAGCTGCTTCAATGATATACATGAGCCATTGTTTTCATATGTACTACTTACTGATGAAAAATTTTTTTATATATATATTTTTTTTATTATTCGTTTTTGACATGAATACTTGTATAGTATTGTATTATATTTTTTATTTTATTTTTTTATTGACATTTTATTATTATTATTATTTTTTTTTTTTGACTTGAATACTTTGTTAAGTATTATATTTATTTTTATTTTTTGATTGACATATTATGATTACTATTTTGTTTGACACAAATATTTACTTTGTAAAGTGTTATATTTTTTTTTTTTTTTTGATTACTTAATTATTGTAAATGTGAGGACTATGTGGGTTATTATTATTATTTTCTCCTCCTTTTTACAGTAATTTTCAACGTTGTCTGACAGTTTGAGTACTTTTGCGGCCTACCCAAATGTCTTTTCTTTGGTATTGTTCGTCATGTCATTGAGCTCCTTAGTGGTTTTTAAGTTGAGCTATTCGACTATTGACAAATGCTTGCACTGACTGGACAGGTCCACTCAAATATGTTTGGTTCTTTCTTCAAAAGACCACTACAGACACTAAGCTGCATGGTCCTCATATAGAATAATGTGAATGCGAGAACTATGTATGTCGTTATATTCATGTAGATTTTATGATTGTCTGGCAGTTTGAGTATTTTTTGCGGCCTACTCAAATGTCCTTACTTTGGTATTGTTCGTCGGTTCGTTGAGCACCTCAGAGTTCTGAGTTGAGCTTCGCGATGACTGACAAATGCTTGCACTGTCTGGACAGGTCCACTCGAATTCGTGTGTTGCTTTCTTCATAAAGCTCATCCCAGACATAAACGTACATGGTTCTCATATGATCTAACCAGTCCACATTGTATGGATTTGAACACTAAAAGAGACTTTGACCTCTGAGTTTGTTTCGGTGTTTCTTCTCAGGGTAGTCAGCTAGGAAACACCGGCCTCATCTAGCTTAAACTGACAAAAAACATTGACGTGTAAAAGTGTTCCTTGTAACCTATTTACTGAATAAACATCATTTATCATTTATCATTTGTGTAGAAAATAATTCCGCAACTTCCGCTTAAATGCATACTGACTGGTGGCCGTCCTGATATCGAGAGGAAGCGCATTCCACAAAAGGATGGACTGAATATGAAAGGAAGAATGAACAAAATCAGAAGTATGAGCAGGGCAAAGCAGTAGAAGATTATTAGAAGAACGCAGATTCCTGGCGTGTGAAGAACATAGATATTGAAAGTGAGATATAAGATAAGAAGGAGGAGTGGGAGAGTTCAGTAGAGAGAAAAGTGTAGTCAGAGCCCGCAAACTTCTTCTCTGGCGAATGGGCATCCATTTGAGCTCGGACCTGTGTTTCGAGACATGGTCATATTTCCTCAAATTAAATACGAACCGGATGCAGTTGTTGAGGAGCCTATCCAGCTTATCCAGTAACACCGCGTTCAGGTCAAAGTAGCACACGTCACCATAGTCGATTATAGGGAAGATTAAAGTCTGCACAAGCATAGTCTTCGTCTTCGCAGGCAAAAAGTCCCTCAGACGGTACAGACACCGCAAAGTTCCGTTGACTCTTTGACTGACACTTGAAACCTGACTTTGCCAGCCAAGCGTCGAGTCAAGATGCAAACCGAGATCTTTTACGCTAGGGCTGATGGGGATAACGGCACCATTGATAATAATAGGAGGAAGAGAGCTAACCACCACTCTACCCATCATGCGCGAGCTTCCAATAACTATGGCCTGACATTTTGAGGGGTTTACAGACACCACAAATCTACCAGACCAATCACGAATTGCATCCAAATCCCGGTTTATATCTTCCACAGCGTCTGACAAACCTTCTACCCGCGCAGCTGTGTACAATTGAAGATCATCGGCGTAAAGATGATACGAACACCGAAGACAGTGAGTAATAAAATTTATGAAGATGGAGAATAATAACGGAGAAAGAATACCGCCTTGAGGAACGCCAGCATCCAGGTCACGCCAACTCGACGAATTCTCGTCAACGCGCACCGACTGCCAACGTCCCCGAAGATAAGAAGAGAACCATTCGAGGGCCTCGGAAGAAACCATAAGATGTGAAAGGATTGATAGGAGAATATCGTGACTGACGGCATTAAAGGCATTGGAGAAATCAATTAACACCAAAACAGTAACCTTGGTATCCTCCATAGCCTTCCTTATGTCCCCAGTCACTTTCAGGAGAGCAGAGGTAGTACTGTGGCCAGGTCTGAATCCAGATTGGCACGAGCTTATTAGATTATTACAGTGAACAAATCCTGAAAGCTGCTTGTGGACGCAGGCCTCAAGTACTTTGGACAGAAAAGGAAGAATGGAAATTGGTCGAAAATGATTCGGTAGGGAAGGATTATTGATTTTAGGAAGTGGACGAACGTAAGCCATACGCCACAGGGATGGGAATTGTCCGGAATCAAGGGAAACATTGATAATGTGGGTAATCGGCGGAAGAAGAAAGTCGAGGACCAAGGTGACCATGTAACGACTGATGTCGTCACAGCCCACAGCCTTGGACTTAATGGACAGGATGATCTTTTTGATTTCATCCAAGGTAGCCGGAACAAAGTGGAATGGTTCTATGATAGGACCTGGTAGGCCAGCAATGAACTCAACCGTCTGAGACAGCACATGAGAATCCAAGTGACAGGTGGTTGTGAAATGACGGTTGATATCATCCAGGACGATTGTTTTAGGAAAGTCCACATGACGTGGTCTACCGATACCTAGAGTTCCGAGGAATTTCCAGGTATCAGCAGGAGAAGAAGAAGATATGTTTTCGAGAATATAACGGCGTTTAGCGTTGCGTATTACCTGATTACACCGATTTCTTGCAGATTTAAAGAGGTCCCTATACTCATTACTGCGATTCTTTTTATATTTTCGAAAGGCCCGATCCCTACGCCTCATCGCCATACGAACCCCTGTCGTCATCCAAGGGGCGGGCTGACGCCTAAGCTTAACCCTCTTGACAGGGGCGTGTCTGTCGTAGAGTGCAAGGACCGTCCGATTAAAAATACGCAGTTTCTCGTCAACAGATGTTGCTGCTGTAAGGTTGTCCCAGTCAAGTACCGACGCATCCTGGTACAGCTTCTCAGCATCCAAACGAGCAAAACAACGCATGTGCAGTACTTTAGGGGGAAGTTTAGGTGGTTTTAGGATATACGAGAGGAAAATGAGGTCATGATGGGAAAAGCCAGGAGCAGGACACTGGCCGTGAGAGGAAACAAGGGAGGGAGTAGAGGTTAGGATTAAATCGAGCCACGTGTCATCGCCTGGGCTATTGAAGTGAGTAGGTTGCAGTGGAAGGACATGGAGACTAACGGACTCGATTATGTGAAGGAGTTTCTGGGAACGAGAGGATGGGTGAGAAAGGTCTGTATTAAAATCGCCCATGATGACACAATGTGCATACTCTGACCCCACTGATTCAAGCGCCAACTCTAAGTCGGAAAAGTAGTCAACGGTAGGCGGACAGTAGACAACGCCAAGCAAGGTTTTGACACCTTTGACGTAGACCTCCAAAAACAGATATTCAGCGGAAGCACTGTAATTTGAAGGAGATGATGAAATGATTTTATAAGGGAAATCGCTACGAAGATAGACAGCAACACCACCTCCTCCCTTTCCAATCCTATCATTGCGGATAAGAATGAAACCGGGAAGAGGGTAGGTGGTAGAGAGAAGATGAGGTTTGAACAAACTCTCAGAAACCAGGACAGCATGTACATTGGCGTCAGAAAAGGTGTCAAACAGATCACTATAATGACATGGCACACTCTGAGCTCTTATTATATAATTACGCTTAATCGAACACAAACCGACGACGGTTTTGTGTATTTTTGTTGTAAGATGTTTTGAAAATCACATAATTACCAATCGAATTGACGTGTAAAAGGTATGAAAAAATTAGAATACATTGTTGTGAAAGCCGTCTATACAATGTATGAATCTTTTTTTACTACTTTCATATAAAATTTTTAAGTAAAAAAATATTAAACTTAGTCAAATTTTAGAGATTATGGCCAAAGAATTGCTTTTGATTTCGGCTATTTAGAACTCTCGATCACAAAATAAAAATAGCATAAAATAAACTTCAGTTCATAATTAACCCATTTCCTGATAAACAAATGTGAAAAAATTAAAAAAAGGCCAATAAAAATTATTTAAAACAACCTAAATCTTGACTTATAATACGCGACGCAACCCTCGAGTCAGCACTTCAGCAGTCCGCACCGAGCGCTTCCAGCAGGTGTATGTATTGCTCTGCGCTCCGAAAATCGCACTGAGTCGACACCACAGTATAAATATGGACAGTATGGAAACTAAGCCTATTTGTTGAGATAATTACCTACGCTTCATTAGAGAGCCAGGGTTGTCACTGTTAATGTTTGGAAAAAAATTCTATGGAAGATGCTTCAAAGTTGCCGCGCAATTTGAAAAACATTCAGATATCCCACAAAGACCCGTACCCTTTTTTTTTCACGTCACGCAAAAGTTTTCATGGTTTTCGAAGGTATTAAAGTGAAGTCAAAGTGCGCGGCGCTCGGTCGATAGCTAGTTAACCCTGCGGTAGTGCACCTTACCGCGTTTCAACCTGAAAATGCATGTGATGTAAATGAAAAAGCATACATTTTAAAAAACGTCTTTATTTTTCATAATTAAATCATTATTAGGTACCTTTCAAGATCAGCAGGGAGTTTAAAAAACGAAAGCCCCGGATTTGAAGAAGCCGAGTTCATACAACAGTACACTGCGCAATACGCTCGTGGCATTTTAAAACGGTCCGTGGCTCAAGAGATAACACGACCACTCGTCTCGACACGGCAGCCGCAACTGCGCGCACCGCGACTATCGCTTAGGGCTAGCGTAGATGCGCACGTCTGTGTGAGTATGCCGTTTCGAACGTTTGTGCGTAGTTTCCCTACTGATATTTATACTGAGTCGACACGCAACTATTAATAGTATAGATAAGTGTTTTGTTATCTCATTTCGTTTCATGTATTTTAATGTAAGTATCTACAAACGTGCGTACTTTTTTTCAATAGTGATATTATAAATGCGACAGTAATTTTGTTTGTGTTACCTTTCCACGCAACAAGGGTATCCTTTATTAATATTATTCTTACGGACCAGAAGCGGTTAGTATTTAAATGAAAATAAATGACTCATCAACCAAGACAGTTTTATTCCTTAAAAACGTTTTACAATAACAAGTACGTTCCTACTTCTACAACATTATAAACACGATCTTTGAATAACATTATAACGACTCTAAAATACGTCAGTCGCGTCCGGAGCCAAATGAAGAAGAGCCCGTTGACAGCGCGCCATGCATTTTTATACACTTCCACTCGTTCCGGTTAGGTTGGAAGGAAGAAGGAATATCTAACACGGCCGTTCCTGATAGCGTGACGTCCTCGACCGCAACTTCATTCCCATTAGATCCATGTCTCACAACCTGGCCATCATCATTATTTTGACCATCATCATTATCTGAAAATACATAAGAGTACATGCGTAATTAAATAACATGACCACTATGGTTTGAAGCTTATTCAGCCTAAAGTAGTTTCATAAGTAAGGATTCACGAATTTGTCCAGTGTTCCAGGCGCAAGCGTGCACTCAAGCGCCAGCAACAAGGACCATCAATAGTGATTTTTAAAGTTGAAACAGCTTCAAACCAAAGACATTCAGTGCATAGCTAATGATAGAATCCTGATTTCCATCACTCGCAATACATTGGCGCAATACATGTGGGTAGTCGCGAGCAGCATACTGCTCACCACACGCCACACAAAATAGGTTTACCCTTCCTCAGCAGCCTTGATATGTTTGCTGTCTTACGAGGCATTGCCTGCAATTTAACAGCGAAAATAGCTTGCAAGCCCCAGAAACTACAGGACCTCATAACGTTAGTAGGTTCCGGTGATTGAACCAGAGTATTCACTTTACCTGGTCTCGGCCGTACCTGACCATGTACAATCAATCACCCCTGTTAACAACTGACTTATCTTCCCGAAAAAGGAATATGAAACCCGCCAGAGTTAAAATTTCAACAGGTTGGTAGTTTTCAACTTCTTAGATAGTCATTTAACTAAATCGACACGTAGCAATAATTTAAGGCGTATGTCGCATAAGCCTGGATTTTATTTAAGGTGGAAGCGCCAGTACGCATAACCTCACATACGGGAGCAAAGATCTTTTCTGCTTGAAATTACCCCAGGAACTATCATTCGTCATCCAGTCATTTAACTACGACTTTGCATCGCCACGGAAGCAAGTATCTATACGCCCAAAGCATTTACGATCATCTCGGTTATCGAATGTGTTAGGCACACTCCACTTTGGCATATATTTAAATAAAGAACTCTTCGATCAAAGGCGGTGTATAGAAATTATGTAGCTTCGAATTAAAGAGTGTAGCCGCTATAACACTTGAACATTGTTTGCAATCAGGGATTCGTTCAACAGTATTGGATGAAAATAACTGTCTTTCGGTATTTGAATGCAAGGAACATTCACTAATTGACACTTGGTAATCTACGTTCAATAACTTCTTACCTCATAAGAATTCGATCAAGAGCAACGTCACAATAGTCTTCAAGTTTCGCAATATCTACTTTTCAATACTTTTGAACATGCGACCAACTATTAAGTAAAAAATAATTGTGGCTACCCCCTAGGGCCGTAACAATGCGGCGAGCGAGCGGGCGTAATGCACTCTTATGATTTATTTTTAAACCTAAACGTCAAGTCAAATATGTTTCAAATTACACTATTTGCGTAACAAAAATAGAACAAAGATTTTAAAAATATTGAAAAATTAACAGGCATGGGTCTTCTTCTAGTGCAAGATTAGCAATCCTCGCTTTTTATTTTTACTTGGCTAGCGACCGTGACCCCCCAAGCAAAACTTTGGAACCCCCTGGGGTCGCGAGTCGCGACCTACAGTTTGAAAAACACTGATCTACAAGAATGAGAACTGCCACGAGTTCTACGCAAAGCACTGATGCTTATAAAATCTGTCGCTATGGTCTATCAATCTATTTTGAGGGTAGTGCGTGATAAAAAGTGGCGTGTAATTAAAACTATCGCGGCGCGATTCGTAAGAACTAAGACTAGCAAATTATCACTCAAACGAGTCCTTACGTCCTCTGAACAGAGACACACTCAACATTTTATAAGGAAACAAAACTTACATACGGTTGAGAAGTCTGCACTTTACAAGTACAACACTTCACTTTAACGTTCACTTTGACAGGATAAAATAACCAAGCACTTAGGTATTTAGATGGCAAAAACGGTTTAGAACGCGTGGTTATCCCACTTCTGATCTTAAGGACCAGAAGCAGTTATTATTTAAATGAAAATAAATGACTCATCAACCAAGACAGTTTTATTCCTTAACCTCTGAAAGCCGCCATTCGTAAAACGTACCATCCTTCAAGCCCCGCCCGCATACGACAAACCGGATTCAAATGTCAGTTTGACATTTTTTCTCAGTTATGACAGCATATATTTTTTGTCGGAGGGCACCTGAGACGATCAATAATGTCTATGGCCAAGCGTGTAAATGTTGCCACAGCATCAAATACATTGCGTTTTGGTAATAATAGACGTAATAACGAGTGAATCGCAAAACTCACTGGTGAGTTTCAGTGCTCAACGGTTGTGGGTCAATGAAACTCACCAGTGAGTTTCCGGGCTTTACAGGAAACGTTTTACAATAACAAGTACGTTCTTACTTCTACAACATTATGAACACGATCTTTGAATAACATTATAACGACTCTAAAATACGTCAGTCGCGTCCGGAGCCAAACGAAGAAGAGCCCGTTGACAGCGCGCCATGCATTTTTATACACTTCCACTCGTTCCGGGTAGGTTGGAAGGGGGAATATCTAACATTATGATAGTTTTAGACTATTATACTTAATAATCTTTACTAAAAATTTCACAACAATTGGGTTTGTTCGACTGAAAAAGATCTCTTTATAGTATTAAGCTCGCCGTTGCAAACATATTTTTGTAATTTTTTTGTAATTGTCTAAAATGAAGAATTCATATTCACAGATTCTAGTATAGCCGCAAAAAAACAAGAATTTTAAATATGGTGCTCAGAAGCGCAAAAAACAATTCAATGGCTTTATACATACCCGGGCCTGCGGACGGCGAGTAGTGGGTAACTCGCCGTCCGATCAGCACCAGGCCCGAGAGTCGACGGCGCGTAGTGTTCCACGCGCGCCTCAAAGAGTTGTCAGCAAAGGACGGGGCCTGCCACGGCCAATGCCTGCCCGGGGGTTGAGGATAAATTCGAAAGAGTTACCTCGCCCCTTGGCATGTAGGGCAGGGAGGAACAGGGGTGGGTTTTAGTCAGTAAGAGTCTGACACGCCCTTCCGCTCTACCCTAGAGCGGAAGAAGTCATAAGATGATTTCCCACACCCCAAAAAAAAAATGGCTTTATACATTCAAAGCGAAGCCAAGAATGATACCACGTCAGTAATATTCCATGATGGTATAAGCATTGCAACTATATCATAATTAAAAATCAAACGAACTTACCAAGTGAAGTTCGATGATAATTATGTGAACAGCTTCATTCGAAGCGATTTATTGTTTACGTATTGTAGCAGCGCCTCCATGTACCAGCCTTGCGCCTCCATGTACCAGCCTTGCACGGATTTTTAGAGGTAAATAAAACTTATTTCTCTGGCAACACTATATCCGTCTACCCCTACTTTCACTATTTGTGTCCAACGGTCCGGCTCCATTTTTATATCATTTCGTTGAAAGTCAATAAATATTTCACATTTTTATTTATCTAGGGTAGGGTACTTATGTAACTTTTGTAGGGAGGGTATATAAATCGCTTCGAATGAAGCTGTTCACATAATTATCATCGAACTTCACTTGGTAAGTTCGTTTGATTTTTAATTATGTTTCACAGCTTCATTCGAAGCGATTTATTGTTTACGTATTGTAGATGTTCAGAGACAAAAATGTGAAATTAAACAAAACAGGTGAGTAATCACAAGTGTCTTTTACTTTATGTGGTTATCATTAATTTAACTTTATTTTACATTCGTTTATTTTAAATCTAATTTATGATATTTGTTACAGATTATGACCACCAGCAAGTACTGTAGTGGCAAAGAGATGAGGATCAGTTACAACCTGCCTATTATAATGTTTTGCGAAGACAGAAGATGATTCACTCCATCCGGCAGTTTTTCTTATCAAGTCAATATTGACTCCAAGTCTATTGGCTGAGGATGTGGCTGCATGACGAGTACTGTGTGCACTAAATATGGATGTATCTATACCGCTACTGTGAAGTGTATCTTTTATCCAGTGACTAAGTGTTTGTGATGAAACTTTTGAGTGTGGTTTTTTGTAACTTACAAATAAATAATCATTTTTGCGAAGTGGTTGAGTCTTATTTATATAAACCTCCAAGCATTTTGCGGGACAGATCTGAGGACGAGCGTCGAAAAAAGGTAATCTTAAAACTGGTTGTGAAAAATTAGGTTTGGAAGTTTTTATAAAATCAGGTATTGTTATAGTTATGTCAATAGCAGAATTTACTTGAATGTTGCATAATTTTATTAATGAAAATGTTTGAACGCGATGCGCAGTCACCAAAGCCAATAGAGTTAGTCTTTTTGGAAATAGTTTCCAAATCAAGATCTGTGTTAGGCCATTTTTGTGCTAAATAATTTAAAACGGTGGTTGGATCCCACGTTAAATTATATTTTGGATTACTAGGCCTTAATCTGTAAACTCCTTTCATAAATCTCTTAATTCTATCATCGTTTGCCACATTACGTAACAACAAAGATAATGCGGATTTATATGTATTGATAGTACTGTATTGTGCCCCTTTGTCAAAAATTGAGGTAAGAAAATGAATGACTATAGGAACTGAAACCGAGGAATAATCATAACAATGTTTATTACAATAATTTAACCAAGATTTTATACAAACATCATATTGTTTATAAGTGGAATCAGATAATGATGATAACATAATTTCAATGGATTGATTAGATAAATGTCTTTTTAATAATGTTTGCCTGAAAGCTTCGCGGCAACCAATTTCAGGGTGCGGTGCAGATTGTGATGCGTTCTGAAAGGAGAAGTTAACAAATTTAGGTTTGGTTCGAAATAGATTGAATTGGAACAAATTAATTTTTGAAAAACCGGGAACCAGGGTTGTGTAAGCCAATATGGTACAACTACTATGCCATTTGCTTTGTCACTAATAATTTTTTGCATTGTTTTTGTGATAAGTGAAAATGGTGGAAATGCGTAGAATAGTTTATTTTTCCATGAGATGGTGAAAGCATCGATTGCATAAGCGTCTGGGTCGTTTTTCCAAGTAATGTACCTGGGACACTTAGCGTTACACCTACTTGCGAAAAGGTCGATTTCAGGGTATCCAAAATAATGTGTTATTTGGCTGAATGCATACTCATTGAGTTCCCATTCAGTGTCCTGAAATTTCATGCGTGATAATTGATCTGCTTCACAATTATCTTTAGTATTTATGTAAGACGCAAAAATAGTTATTCTACGCCTTTCGCACCACTGCCATATTTCTTTGGTGATACTATGCAAGTGTTCAAACTGTATGCTGCTCATACGATTTATACAAGATATGGCAGTTACATTATCAATTCGTAACAGTATTTTTGAATTGTACGATTCGTGGGCAAAACATTTAAGTGCGAGAAAAGCTGCTTTTAACTCTAACTCATTAATATTTAAGGTTCTTTCAATATCTTTCCAATAGCCGAAACATTCATCTGTGCTGCAATAAGCTCCCCAACCCGAACATGACGCGTCGGAAAAGATTTCTAAATCATATTGATCACAAGTTAAAGAAAATGAACCATGATCAATATGATTCAGCCACCATAACATATCACTATGTAAGCTGTTGGGGAGGCGAACCAACTGTTCGTAGCTGGGATTTTTTAGTAAACAAAAAAAAAGGAATATTTAAATTGTTCAAAAAGTTTAGTGTAAAGCCATGCATATTGAATTGCAGGACAAGCTGAAATTAATAATCCTATGAACCGAGCAAATTCGCGAAGTTTACATTTACGCTTTTTTATGAAGCTAGAAATGTGTTCTTTTATTTTTGACTTTTTTGCACTAGGTAATTTTAATAACATATTTTTCGAGTCGAATTCGAAACCTAGAAACTTGCATAGTGTTTGCGGTTGTAAGCAGCTTTTTTCTGTATTTATTACGAAACCTAAGTTTTTAAGTAATTTTATTGTTAAGTTAACGTTATTTTGACATTCAAGAGAAGTTGTTCCAATGCAAAAAATGTCATCGATATAAACAACTGATATCATGCCATGGGTTCTTAGATATTCCATAACTGGCTTTAATAATTTTGTAAAGACATATGGGGCAGTGCATAAACCAAACGGTAGACAGTTAAATTCATAGAGGGTATTATTGTATTTAAAACGGAGGTATTTTCGGTGAGATTTATGTACGGGAACTAAGAAGTAGGCATCTTTTAGATCGATTGATGCCATATAACAGTTTTTTGTTATAAGCTTTGAGGCTGTACGATAATCCTCCATCTTGAAATGTTGGGTATCTACGAATTTGTTTAAGCATTTAAGGTTCAATATGAATCTCTTATCGCCGTTTGGTTTTTGCACTAAAAACACACTTGATATAAATTCTCCTTTAACAGAATGACAATGAGATATTGCATTATTATCTAGTAGTTTTTTGATTGATTTATCAAAATCTTGGGCTTCTTGAATATTCTTAGGAAAAACATTAGGAGAATCAGTACGATATGGTGAACATTTAAAAGGTATTTGGTACCCTTTGATCCAGGATAGAATCGTTTTGTCAATAGTGAGATTTGACCAGTTTTGGAAAAAATACTGGAACCTGCCAGCGGTTTGTACCTGATCAGTTACTTTCGATGCGGTGGCCTCGAGAGAGGTCGGGGACGAGTAGCGGCGCGAACTGCCGCCGATCTGTGGCGGTGGCGGCGGCCGATACGCAGGGCGAGCAAGTCGCCGCGTATTGTTCGGCTTGTTGTCCGTCTTGCGGTGCTGAGGGTTGCAGTTTAAATGACCCTTGTTTGGACCTTTCGGGATACCTTTGGGCTTGTTATATTTTGGTCTTAGAGCGTGTTTCAAGGCATCTCCTGATTGCTGTATTGTCTTGGCGGCTTTAACCTTGTCGGTAACATTTTCCCCAAATAAGAAACTACCCCTTTTTGTTTCAAGCAAGGCGTCCTTTAAATTTATATTAATAGATGAAATGACAAAGTTACGTCTTGTTTTTGTCTCCCAAAAATGACTGTCGCATAGTATACGACAAGCGTCACTGATTGGTTTTAAAAGTTTTTGTTTGGACGTTTCATTTGAAATAATCATGTCAGTAGCGGATGCTAAGGCTGATAATGCTATACCAAGCTGATTTTGCTTGTACATGAGGGCCGAATCTCTTTTTACTAGGGTATCCTGCAGAGCTGCCTTTACTTCCGGGTTGAGAGCTGGCGCTAGCAGTAGGTCACAATTGTTAGGAACGAAATAACTTTTTAAAAGTTTTTCCTTTACATCCTTCGCCAAACCCTTAGTAAGGATGTCTTGCCAACGATTGGCAATGTCCTTATGAAGAGACGGACCCATAGTTATGTCCGTCTTTGGAGCATCACCGAGTAACTGCAGGGTGTCTTCATCTAAGTCTTGGTCTTCCATCGCTTCTGGCTATGCTTCTGCTGAGGTGCCGAGTGTAGGTGACAGAGGCGCGGTGCATTGCAGTGGTGGAGCTGATGCTGACGAAGCAGGACACGGAGAACAAGCATGTGGCGAGTCATGTGGTGAGGATCGTGGCGAGGCACGTGGCGAGCCATACGGCGAGGCAGGGAGCGGCGAAGCTTGAAACAAGCAGGCTTCCTCATTTTGTGACATACCACAGTCCACATCTAGTTGATGTTGTGAAAAATCTGCGAAAAACGTTTCTTTTTAGAATACGTTCGCTAATAAGTGCAATATTTATCACTTTTTAACGTGACAGAGGAAACCCAAGCTTGGTAGCCTCGCATCACTTAGGTAAGTCTATTACCTTGATGAATATGTGACAGTATCAGCCTCAGTATGGCAGTACGCATCACGTTTTATAATGACAGAGGAGACCCAAACTTGGTAGCCTCTCATCGCTTAGGTGGGTAGGTAAGTATTACCTTAATAAATATGTGACAGTATCAGCCCCAGTATGGCAGTACGCATCACGTTTTATAATGACAGAAGAGACCCAAACTTGGTAACCTCGCATCACTGATCACTTTTATAATCGCATCACTTTTATAATAATTGTGTAACTTAGTAGGTAACTTACTGTCTAATTCTTCTTCGGATGAAGAAATAATACGGTGACTAGTCGTTGCCTGCAATTTATTTTGCAATTTTTGAATTTTTCGCCGTATTTCTTCTTCAGTTTTTTCCGTCTTCCTTTTCTTTCCCATATTGAGGAGCTGGAACTTATTTTACTGTAGGAGCGGAGACGTGCGAAGGCTTTGAGCACGGAAACGCGGAATGATGATATAAAAATGGAGCCGGACCGTTGGACACAAATAGTGAAAGTAGGGGTAGACGGATATAGTGTTGCCAGAGAAATAAGTTTTATTTACCTCTAAAAATCCGTGCAAGGCTGGTACATGGAGGCGCAAGGCTGGTACATGGAGGCGCTGCTACAATACGTAAACAATAAATCGCTTCGAATGAAGCTGTGAAACATAATGTATATCTTGCAAAACTGGCTGTAAGATTCTTCTTCCTTCTGAATATAAATTAAAATGAAATTGTTTCAGAGATCCAACGGTAGACTCAATTAGAAATGACGATACAAACCAGGACATAAATAAAGATAAAAATAATCCAACATCTTATTCTAGAGAGGTATACTTATTGTTATAATTTGTGTCTTAATTTATATTTATAACGCAATTAGCTAGCAATTTTTTTTATTTCAAATTATTGTATTTTAGGAAATAGAGGGTGTCACTTGTGAGGAACCTGGTGACTACCAAGATGTGCTATCCTTTGGTAAGAACATAGATAACTATGCAAATAAGATTATCTCAGATGATCAGGTCAGTTGAAATTTGCATTAAGTGTACTCAGTCGTCTAGTTTCTATTTCATTATTATTATTGCAGCTATTTAATTTTATAGGAAAATCTAGAGAGGTATACTTATTGTTATAATTTGTGTCTTAATTTATATTTATAACGCAATTAGCTAGCAATTTTTATATTTCAAATTATCGTATTTTTAGGAAATAGAGGGTGTTACTTGTGACAAACCTGGTGACGATCAAGATGTGCCATCATTTGATAAGACCATAGATAACCATGCAAATAAGGTTGTCTCAGATGAACAGGTCAGTTGAAATTTGCATTTATTATTATTTTTTCATTATTATTATCGCAACTGTTTAATTTTATAGGAAGAAAGTAAAGAAGACGTCAAGGCCATACCTATTAAAGGAAGGAGGATCGTTGATATCCAATATCTTATTAATCAACTGCTTAAAATATCACAGCATAGCTTAAGATTCGACTGTCAGTTAAATTGTTTAAAAATAGTAAAAGAAGTTCGTCATGGATTATCATCATATTTCAAGATGCGTTGCTCCATGTGTGGAAGTACATTTCAGCTAAATACCAGTGAAAATGATAACAAGTTTGATGCTGTTGCTGGTATAATAATGATTGGATGCGGAATCATTAATTTTAATGAATTGGCTGCTACAATAGATTTGCCTACATTGACTGGTAATCAATACAAAATGTGTCACGACGATTTGCACGAGTCGTGGACGGAAACTGCAGAAATTACAATGAAGGATGCAGCAGAAGAAGAAGTGGAAATGGCTACAGACAAAAGTTCCACAGGAAAACCAATGATTCCTGTAACGGCAGACGCCTGTTGGAGTAAACGGTCATATCGGTCAACGTCTACATTTGTTCCAAGGTTCATAAATGTGACCAATGTTTAAAATGCAACGACCAATATTCTTGGAAAATCAAAATATATAATGAAATGATATCACATAATTCATTTTAAATCTAACACGTGCGTACCTACTGGGCCCGCGCTGACCTCCGGTGAACTTAGGAAATCAGCTGAGCAGGGAGCTTCTTGTAATTTTATTTACATTGCGTTTTTTTGCGAAAAAAGCGAACTAATTATTTTTTAATTAAAAATGTCATTGAGGTAGATAGGTATAATGATTTTATACAGTGTAATGTAAAAAAAACGCAGATTTTTTTTCAAAAATTAGGAAAAAGCCGACGAAAAATTCCAACGCTAGGGGGTCCAGAATCATGTACTGAATCACTGGAACACGTATGTGCGTTCATGTACAGACGCCAGCAAAAGTCGATAAGAATTCTCACAACGTATTAGTTTGACGTTTAGTTTGACTTACGATATAGATAAACTGTCCAAAAAACTTAGCTCGGCAGCATATGCCGTAAGGAAAATTCGTGGTTTAACTGATTTAGAGACAGCTCGTTTAGTATACTTTAGTTATTTTCATAGTGTGATGTCGTACGGCATTCTGTTGTGGGGAAATGCCGCCGATATTCAGACAATTTTTGTTTTACAGAAAAGTGCTATTCGTGCAATTTATAAATTAAGTCCCAGACACTCCCTCAGAGACAAATTTAAAGAGATTAATATTATGACTGTTCCCTCTCAATATATTTATGAGAATCTCATGTATGCACATAAAAATATTAATCTGTTTAAAAGATACAGTGATATCCATAGCATAAATACTAGGAACAAACACAAATTTATTGTACTATTGAAGACAAAAGTGCATGGAGAGCCTAAGGTCGACTTTTGACTGTGAGGTTTTGCATTACGTATCATGACTTTCATGAGACGACTAGATGGCGCTGTTCAATCATGAAAATAACACTGCAAAGCTTATAAACCTTATTATGCAGAGGCAGATATTATGGTTTTTAATACCTAAAATAATTACTAAGTAATAATAATATATTTATATTCAAATAAACAAAAATTACTATATTTTCTTATTTCCGAGTACTTAATACAGCGCCATCTAAACCAAACTAAATAAGCCAATTGGTATATCGGTTAATTCGACTACAGATGGCGTCGATCATAAATAATAAAAATCCCTACATTCACAAAGTAGTTCTTATTTTCACGTTCCAGAATGAATAATCAGTAGCTCAGGTGGATAAGCATGGCAGAATAACATAGATCGTTCAACAGGGCACCGGTTCGCAACCCAGCTCTCTGTCGACTTTTTTTAAATTTAGTTATTATAATATATAATTTATATTCTATTTTTTGTATTTTTAAACGTTTTTATTTTATTTTTTGTTATAAATAATATAAAAAATATGAGGTATAAGATGTATAAATGAATATAGGGATAATATACAAGTATACATATACTACTATATATAACATTATATAAATATATATTATATAAATTACTTTCATAATTGGTGGTAAGTATTAGTATTATTAGTAAAAAACATTTATGTAAGAAGATTTAGATATATTTTTCTTACAGCTTAAGATTTACTAAGTTTAATTCTCGTAAAGGATAAGAAATGAAACTATTTTATTGATTATAGTTTAAGACATTTAATTCTCAAAGAAGAATACAATTTATGTCTTTCTTTCTTATAGAATGTATAACCTAACTTAGCAGTTTTACATCCAATTAACAATGATTTAATTCACTTGTTAAGGAGAAATACAAGTAAAATTTATAACTGAATAACTCTATTACAAAATAGAAGACCTTAACAAAGTAAAACTGTGTAATAGATATTATAAGTATTCTAAATCAAAACTGTGTTGTGCTATTTTTCTATTATTTAGTTTTATTAACATTATGTTATAATAACTTTCACTATATATGCAACCTTAGTTCTGTAAATATTTTACCTACTCATAAATTATAAAAAATTTACGTTTTGCATAATTATGTTTAGTGGTATTGACTATAATGATTGATTTGTGCATTATGTTATGACTAAGGTTCATAGCTTAAGTATTCGTTCCAGAAGGAGGAAGAAATTAAAGCTAAACCTAAAATCAATAACAATTATTGTAAGACCGGGTTATAGCTGTCATTTTGGGACCGAGTTGTTTATAATAAATAAATAAATAATTTATTATGTTGGAAAGGAATATAAATAAATAAATAATTTTAATTTCTTATATTATATAAGAAATCAAAATCATTAGTGTAATAACATTTTGTTGTTATAAAGTAATGTATAAATTTATCCAACTTACACCAAGTTTGATTACTGTAATTTATCATATAAATTATAGCTACCCCGGTCTTTTCATTTTTACTCAATCATTATTACTCAATTCAATAGTCAACACTTTATATTCTTTAATATTTCGTGTATCCGCCATTTTGATCGATTACAGCTTGCAACCGCGAACCCATGTAGTCTATTAATTTTTCACATAAATTGTGACCCCGTATAGAATCCCATACCTCCATGCAGTGAGTACTCAATGCTTCCTTAGTCCTTTCGTTCCTATTGTCCCACTTTTGAACCATAACGCCCCATAAATTTTCAATGGGGTTTAAATCTGGCGATCTCGCAGGCCAAGGAATAATTCGTATGTCCGATTGCTGGCTAAACCACTCTTGCACAATTATGGAACGGTGTATAGGACAATTGTCCTGCACGAACGTTATTACTGGCATGACTTCTACAGGAAAAACATTCCGCACAGTGGGCAACATGACGTCATTCAGCACATCTGAGTAGTTAACACTGTTTGCACGACTGGGTATTACAGTAAGTTCTCCTGGTCCTGCAGCTGTCATCCATCCCCAAATGTTCACTGTTATACGACCGGATTCAGAGTTAGGCACAACGTGATCACTATCATAACGCGTATTATTCCTACGCCACAACCTAACTCGCCCGTGCTGGCTAGACTTGAAAGTCTTTTCATCACTGAAGATAACGTTGCTCCAGTCGAAATGTCTGTATTTCAAAGCGAACTCCAATCGTGCTCTTTTAATTAGCTTCGGTTAGCAATGGCTTAATAGCATGTCGACGATAATGCAGACCTTCACTATGAAGAGCACGATACATCGTCCGCAAAGATGTATCAAACAACTCTGCGTAATATCTTGTTGGTGTAAAGCCATTTTCCTCATAACCTTGCACCATAAGTTGACGCTGGTCTGAGTCAATATGGCGTCTTCTGCCAGATCTACTGCGGTGTTCCAACGAACCCTCTTCTTGAAACCGCTTTATCCATAAAGTGACAGTCTTTACCTATAAGGGAAATATATTATTTATTATTTTCGTGTATCGATAACCATGGATAATAAAATAAATAACGAACAGTGATTTTAAAACATTACTTACGTTTAAGCCAGTTTCTCTCGAAATTTCAGAATAATTTAGGCCTTGATTATGCAATGCTATTATTTGGGCCCTCGTAGCCATATCAATATTAGAACGCGAACTCATGGTAAAGATAAATATTAAAAAAATGTTAAATGCAATCGTAACTGAACTCACTCAAAGATAGTAAAGAACGTTATGATTGAACAAAAAGATTTAATTTTTATACAGTCAATATTAAACTACCCTCAATTCTTTTGAGATTTATGATACAGGTTAAAGTCGCTAAACAACTTCGATATAATAAAGAGTAGGATAATTTCAACTCATTGCGTAATGACGCAATAGTCCAGTGGCTATGGTATCGGTAAATTTTATGCCACCGAGTTCGAATCCTAGTTATTACGAGCTTTGCTTTATAAGGTTTGTAATGTCGTAGGAGAATTTGTGTTAAAATTAAGTAATATTGTAACTAGCAAAAAACAAGATAATGTTCTTTAACGAGAGATGTATATTTTCCAATCCAACTACTATACTAGCGCCATCTATGTCGTTCAAGACGTATTATTAAGGCGATGAAACCCTGTACAAACGATTTTGGTTTGGAACTCTCCATGCACTTCTGTCTTCATTAGTACCTAAAACCAGGCTCAAGAAAAAAATAGGTGGTTCGTTTAAAAAATAAAAAAAAAATAAAATTTATTTACTTCAGGTAACCCATATCAGAAAAAATAACAATTACACAATGGTGTTGATTCTGTTGTGCACAAACTAAACTTAATTTAGGCTATTGCTATCTTTTTCTCTCTAATAAAACAAGAAAGAGACGGACGTAAAATAGAGCTGTCAAATTTAGTTTGAACTAATATTTCCATACAAATTAAGGGTACACGTAAAAACATGTCGTCTAAAAACACAGCGAAGCGCAAGGCGTAAACTAGTTTGACATCTCTAACTTAGTGCATAGCTATAGCCGTCCTTTTCTCGCACTGCCTTTTAGTAAGAGATAGCAATTCTCTAATTTTAGTTTAGTTATTGAACAAGAGAATCCACACCAATATGCCGTCACGAGATTACATACATACAATACATTATCAAAAATTAATTAGCACAAATACGTCACATTCAATTCATTAAAATTAATTACAGTAGTCTCTTATATGCGACACTATATGTAACTTGTCTGTCACAGCAGTGTCGCACATAAGGACAGTCCAACCTATTTGCTGTCATTTTCAGAACGGTATTGGCGCTGGCCCGCACTCTGCGCACAAGAGACGCGCATCGCTTCCGCATGGTCGCATGGAAACAGTCCGTGCGTGCCAATGCGAACATACCTGAAGCGCTACAGTAGCGGGGCAGACCCAAAACCGCCCTGAAAGCGTTATTAAATTGGACACGAAGGGTGCTGTAGTTTTTCTGCGTGTAATTAACCCACAGGCTGCAAGTGTACATAGACGTGCAATATGCTCGGAAAAGAGTTATTTTTACGTCATCCGAACACCGCGCAAACCTGCGAGCCAGCATATTAGCTCTCTTAGATACAGCCCTTCGTTCCCGTTCCAAATCAGCATGATCCCTGAGGTCAGCCGTGACTAGCCCTAGATATTTAAAATTATTTACCCTGTCTAAGGGTACATTATTCAGACATACATGTGGCACATTGTCTGGGCATCTAGCACCACCGGCCTCAAAGACCATGTACTGACTTTTCTTAATATTATAAACAAGTCCATGTTTAACCGCATAATCCTCACATGTCGCCATCAACCTCCTCAGGCCACAGATTGACGCGCTCAGCAGTACCATGTCATCCGCATAGCTTAAATTGTTTACACAGACGTCATCTATATGACAGCCGACATGCTGACTGCTCAGCGCGACGATCAGCGCGTCCATGTAGAGGTTAAATAGCGTGGGTAAGGTCAGTCCGCCCTGTCTCACACCGCATTCCATACGATATGGCTCCGACATTGCCCCCGCCCATCTGACGCTGTTGACTTGGTTCGTATACCAATATTTGAGGATGGTAACAAGTTCTCGTGGTAGGTCGGTACGCTCAAGTTTTTCCCACAAGAGATCATACGCCACCAAATCAAAAGCCCTGGAAAAGTCGAGGAAGCATGCATATACCGGGGTTTTACGATCATTGTAGTATCTGACGGTATGCTTAAGACACAGTATGGCACTTTCCGTTGATAATTGCGGTCTAAATCCAAACTGGTTATCGTGCATAGCTATATATTTACTTAACTGTGCATTAAGCAAACCGTCTAACACCTTCGCTGTAACTGTAGCCAGAGAAATGGGCCTGTAGTTGCTTTTATCAGCAATATCCCCAGTTTTATCTTTAACTACTGGCACAACCACCGTTTTCATAAGATCCGGTGGAAGATAAGAGTGGCTCACGCACAGCGAGTAGAACATTGATAATACTCTGTTTATATGTGGGCCAGCGTGACACAGGTGCTCAATGGATAAAGAATCATGACCTGGACTCTTGCCTTTCGTCATATTCCTAATGGTTACGGCCACATCTTTGGCCGTAAACCTCACCCCTACTTTCCCTTCAGGTATCTCTCCATTGAACACCTCGCACGACGGACCCAATGGTGACGGTACACAAAACTGACGCTTAAAGAGTACTCACCCCCTCGACGCTCACCGGGAGACCAGGTCTTGCATTAACTTTGTTAGTGTTTTTCCAAAAGCCTCGAAAATCACCATTGGAGTGCTTTTTAGCTAGACAGTCCATTTTAATCTGGTCTTGGTGATCTTGACACCATTTTAGTTTAGATGCCAATGTATACGTTTCTATAATAAACTTCCTAGCCATATTCAAGAACTAAGCATAAATTAATTTAAATCATTTATTAAACGTAAGCTATGCCAGAGAGCTTTTTACACAATTAATGACTTTCTTGAGGACAAAAAGGCGTGGGATTGAGCTGCTTCAATGGTATACATGAGCCATTGTTTTCATATGTACCTACTACTTACTGATGAAATTTTCTATATATATTTTTTTTTAATATTCGTTTTTGACATGAATACTTGTATAGTATTATATTATATTTTTTATTTTTTTTATTGACATTTTATTATTATTTTTTTTTTTGACTTGAATACTTTGTTAAGTATTATACCTATTTATTTTTTGATTGACATATTATGATTACTATTTTGTTTGACACAAATATTTACTTTGTAAAGTATTATATTTTTATTTTTTTTATTACTTAATTATTGTAAATGTGAGGAATATGTGGGTTATTATTATTATTTTCTCCTCCTTTTTACAGTAATTTTCAACGTTGTCTGACAGTTTGAGTACTTTTGCGGCCTACCCAAATGTCTTTTCTTTGGTATTGTTCGTCATGTCATTGAGCTCCTTAGTGGTTTTTAAGTTGAGCTATTCGACTATTGACAAATGCTTGCACTGACTGGACAGGTCCACTCAAATATGTTTGGTTCTTTCTTCAAAAGACCACTACAGACACTAAGCTGCATGGTCCTGATATAGAATAATGTGAATGCGAGAACTATGTATGTCGTTATATTCATGTAGATTTTATGATTGTCTGGCAGTTTGAGTATTTTTGCGGCCTACTCAAATGTCCTTACTTTGGTATTGTTCGTCGGTTCGTTGAGCTCCTCAAAGTTCTGAGTTGAGCTTCGCGATGACTGACAAATGCTTGCACTGTCTGGACAGGTCCACTCGAATTCGTGTGTTGCTTTCTTCATAAAGCTCATCCCAGACATAAACGTACATGGTTCTCATATGATTTAACCAGTACACATTGTATGGATTTGAACACTAAAAGAGACTTTGACCTCTGAGTTTGTTTCGGTGTTTCTTCTCAGGGTAGTCAGCTAGGAAACACCGGCCTCATCTAGCTTAAACTGACAAAAAACATTGACGTGTAATAGTGTTCCTTGTAACCTATTTACTGAATAAACATCATTTATCATTTACTACCTTCTATTTTCAAGTTTTCGCCAACAAATGATTGAAATTCACAATTTCATCAACTTAGCATAAGTCAAGATGGCCCAGTGGTATAGAGCTCACAGATTGAAGCGCAAATCAGTGTGCCGCAAGTTCAAATCCCACGCAATTGTTGACTTTTTGTTTAACTAAATGTTTAGTAGGCCATTTTATTTTAACATATCCGTGATTATTCGTTAACAAACACTGTATTATATTGTGTTTACTTTTGGTTAAAGCAGCTATATCTTTTAACTTGTGCCATCGCCTTATCTTAAGAATGCAGTGAACTTGCTATCAATTTTGTTGACAAAAATCATGATTCTATTTTGTTTTTTATTCTTCTACCCGCACTGTTCTAACATAATAGTTCAATTTATATTTCTCATCTAATTGACGATTATCTTGTGAGAACGAAAGTTCTTTTAACAGAAATTGAGGTTTAGTTTCAATCTTATTTCCTCAAGAAAATTAACAATTAAGCTATGACTGATTCATTGTGACGTTACATAAAAATAAAATGTTTACAAAGTCTCAATCATATATCCCTATTCAATAAATATCTGGATATAAACAATTATATTTTATTTTATTAAAATTTTAATATCCTTTCATTGTTACGTTATTCATATTATGAATGGTCTAAGTGGGTATACTTCCAACTAACAATCTTACACGTAACATAGATAACGGTTACAAGATAACTTTTTGTCTAGGTAACAATTCGGCGTCACAATTCTCATAAATGTTTAATTTGTAAATATAAAGAATAAACATTTTTATTAAACACGTCTTTTTATTTCTACCTTACAACATTGAAAAGATGTAACAACTAAATAATTGCAAATTACGAATGTGATTCTTCTTGTGGTTAATAGATCATATTCGTAATTTGCAACTACTTAGTGCAAAAATTGCAATAGTATTTTTCATAGAAATATAAAAAACAACTATATTAATATAGATTGGGATTTTTCAAAGTAAGAAATAACCGCAACGGACCGACGAGACCATGATTTGAACTCGGGCTACGTTATTTGCGAATCCAACACTTAGTTCATTCGGCTACCAGCACATGACATATTTGCGCGAATTTTATCAATGCAATGGTAAGGACAAGTCGCCTGTGACTGTGTGATGCGTATTCAATAGCACAGAAAAATAAAAATGATGTTTTTAAGCTCAGTGCGACGACAGTTCCTTAGTGTGTGTTATCTGTGGAATGTGGATACTCATAGTACACGCGCACACATACGCACGGAAGTATCGTGCTCGCTCGGTTCGTAGCAATGTAATCTTTAGCGTTCTTATGGACTTTTGCGGCCTGACTGTACCTTACAGCCTGTATATACGGTGGAATTGAGAACCTCCTCCTTTTTTTTCGTCGGTTAAAAAATAGAATTAGACGCTGCACTCGAATGTTGTATTAGAAAAACACAGAAAGAACTATTTACAATAGAATATAAAGAACTGAAGGACAAGGGCTATATACAATCAAAAACAAGTTAATTAAAGTCACTCTGCCCCTACCTCGATGATAAGGACATTATGAGAGTTAGAGGTAGACTGGAGAAATCAGAGCTAAGCGAACAAATGAAACATCTGATAGTCCTGCCTTACTCCAGTCATCTAACTCGGCTAATCTTTGCTGACGTGGACCATAAAATTTGGGGGTCCTCAGCTCATGATAAATTATTTGAGGACAGCCTACTGGATTATAGAGGTCAAAAATGTGGTCAAACACAATGTCATCAAGTGTGTGACATGTGCCAGGCAAAGAGCCAGTATTAAAAATCAATTAATGGGTTCAATATCAGCTGTTTGGTGCACCCCAGCTCGACCATTTTTGCATAGCGGGGTTGATTATGCTGGTCCAATTAATGTGAGGACAACGAAAGGTCGTGGCCACCGCTCATACAACGTGTCAGTCATTTTGGAGGCGTTGGTCCCATGAATATCTCGTTACTTTAACAAATCGCTACAAATGGTCTTCCCAAGTTACTGAGCCAAAAATTGGAGACATTGTGCTAGTCAAAGAAGATGACTTGCCGCCAAGTCGTTGGTTGTTGGGTAGGATAGTAAAAATTTCCTGGAGATGATAACATCACCCGTGTGGTCACGTTACGCACCAAATCCTCAACAATCAAGAGGCCAACATCCGAAATATGTATTTTACCAGTAGTCGAATAAGAAAGTTTTATTTTACCTACTCGCTTCCACCCGCGGCTTCGCCCGCGTAAAAAGTGTAATTATAATAAGTCTGAGTGGTATTTCAAGAGAGTAAGTAGCACGTTAAATAAATCCTGTAGAAATCAAAATCAAAAGTTATTTAAAATAGGCTGAAAGCCAGATTTTTTTAACGTCAAAGTTCTACATAAAGACTGTAGGGGCCACACACTCGCTCAGTGTGTCGGGGTACCTATCTTGTTACTCTTACCGTGTTAAATATAATAGTTTACCATATCAAAACTGTTTCATTTATTGGGTCCCGAACACATCCTAAATTGGTGCTTAGCTTCTTGCCGGTGGCTCCGTCCGCGTAGACATTTACCGTGTTAAAAGTTTGAGAATCTATATCTCTTATGATTCCAGCCCCGGAAACACTTCTTCATGACTCTGGTCTCCTGGTAATTTATTAATCTCTACCTTCTATTTATAACCAAATAATTAAAAAAAAAAATTCTTTAAGCCTCAGAATATATTTTGTGATTCTGATCTCCTGGTAGGTTGTGAATCTATACCGCCCAGGATTCAAGCCCCGGAAACACTTCTTCTTGATTCTGGGCTCCTGGTGGGGTGTGTGAAGCTATACAGCTTAAGATTGTAGCCCCGAAAATACGTATTCATGATTCTGGTCTCCTGGTACTTTGTGAGTCTTTACCGGTCATGATTTCAGCACTGGAAATACTTCTCATTTTTCTGGTCTCCTGGTAATTTGTCAATCTCTACCTCTCCTAATACCAGCTTCGGAATATGTTTTGTGATTCTGATCTCCTGGTAGTTTGTGAATCTACACCGTTTAGGATTATAGCCCCGGAAACACTTCTTCTTGATTCTGGTATCCTGGTGGTTTGTGAAGCTATACAGCTTAGGATTGTATCCCCGAAAATACCTATTCATGATTCTGGTCTCCTGGTACTTTGTGAGTCTTTATCTCTCATGATTTCAGCCCTGGAAATAATTCTCATGTTTCTGGTGTCCTAGTACTTTTTGAGCGTGTGCGCTCGTTCAGACTGATTTTGGATTTCTACTTCCACCTCAGCCTTCGCTAAGTCTTGTCATTTACCGGGATAAAAAGTAGCCTATGTGTTAATCCAGGTTATGACCTACGTGTGTGCAAAATTTCATTGTAATCCCTTCAGCCGTTTTTGCGATACCTTCAGCCAAACATACAAAACATACAAACAAACAAACATACAAACTTTCGCATTTATAATATTAGTTAGTAGGATAGGATAGTAGGATTAACTTTTTTACTTCCAATTTACCTTTGGCTTCATCCGCGTGCAGGTCTGAAATTTCTCTTCTTCATGATTCTGTTTTCCTGGTAGTTTAAGGATCTAGTTTAAGTCAAGAGTGAATAGGTTACTTCTTGCTCCATCTTCGACCACATCATCGCTTACCATCAGGTGAGATAGTGGTCAAACGCGAGCCTATCAAACATAAAAAAAAAAAAAAAAAATCTATACCGCTCAGGATTCCAGTCCCGAAAATACTTATTCAAGATGCTTTTTTTTTACCTCTTTTGATCCCACCCTTTTTTTTGTTTTTTTTTTTTTGTGATTCTGATCTCCTGGTAGTGAGTGAATTTATGCCGGTCGGAAATTTTACTTCTTCACATTTCTGGTCTCCTGGTAATTTGTAAATCTCTATCTCTCCCAATACCAGCTTCGGAATATGTTTTGTACTTCTGATCTCCTGGTAGGTTATGAATCTATACCGCTCAGGATTCCAGCCCCCTCCCTGGTAGTTTGAGAATCTATTCCACTCAGGATTTCAGCCCCGGAACACTATTTGTGTTTCTGGTATCCTAGTATTTTGTGAATCTATACCGCTTAAGATTCTAGCCTCAAAAATACTGATTCACGACTCTGGTCTCTTGGTAATTTTAGAATCTATACCTCTCATGATTCCAACCCCAAAATCACTTCTTCATAATTCTGGTCTCCTGGTAATTTATGAATCTCTACCGCTCATAATCCCAGCCTTTTGGTAACATTTGTAATTCTTCTATGTCTTGGTTGTTCGTGAATCTGTACTGCTCGGAAAACTTATTCATGATTCTGTTCTCCTGGTAATTTGTGAATCTGTACCTCTCATAATACCAGCCACAGAATATATTTTGTGATTCTGATCTCCTAGTAGGTCGTAGGAATCTATACCGCTTAGGATTTAAGCCCCAAAAATAGTGGTTCATGACTATGGTCTCCTGGTAGTTTTGGAATCTACACCTACCATGATTCCAGTTCCAGAACTACTTTTTCGTGAATCTTTTCGTAGTTTTGTGAGTCTCTATCGCTCATAATTTCAGTCCTTGAAATACTTTTCATGTTTCTGGTCTCCTGGTAATTTGTGAATCTCTACATCTCATAATACCTGCCTCGGAATATACTTTGTGATTCTGATTTCCTGGTAGCTTGTGAATCTATACCGCTCAGGATTCAAGCCCCGGCAATACTTCTTCTTGATTCTGGTCTCCTGGTGGTTTGCGAAGCTGTACCGCTAGAGTTGTAGCCCCGAAAATACCTCTTCATGATTCTGGTCCCCTGGTACTTTGCGAGACTTTACCGCTCATGATTCCAACCCCGGAAATACTTTTCATGTTTCTGGTCTCCTGGTACTTTGTGAGCGTAAACCGCTCGTTTAGCCTGACTTTGGATTTCTACTTCCACCTCAGCCTTCGCTAAGTCTTGTCATTTACCGGGATAAAAAGTAGCCTATGTGTTAATCCAGGCTATGACCTACCTGTGTGCGAAATTTCATTCAAATCCCTTCAGCCGTTTTTGCGATACCTTCAGCCAAACATACAAACAAACAAACATACAAACTTTCGCATTTATAATATTAGTAGGATTATTGTTTACAAATGTTATGAATTTTTACACTTTTATCTTGTAAGAATCAATTTACACATAAAAAAAAAAAAAACACACATAATAATACACATATTTTAAGTATTTATTTACACTGTTTACAATTTTTTATATAAAGTTGTTGAAAGTAAACCTTTTTTTGCAACATAGAATAATGCATGTTTAGCTCTAAGTTATTGTAACATTATTGTTAGCCATTACAAATTGAGTGTTATAGTTATATAATATTGTGAACCATATCTTGTAGATTTTAGCTCAAATTATTTTCTCATGTAGTACAAATATTCAGTTCAACTTGCTTTTTGCAATGTGCCATTTTAGTTCAGTTTAGAAGGACATTCCGTCAGTAATGTCCTTGGTGGGCGGTATGTTTAAGACTTAATTATTTGTAAAGCTGCCGGCGTGTTCGATAGATGGCGTTGGCGTCAAGTTATAAGTCGATATGGTTTCGTTACCGCGGTTAGGCTATAAGCAAATACGGCCTCTTAACAGTGACTTCGTAATGGGCGAATCACTATATCCAAATAATAAAAAACGGGGAGAGTGGAACATTTTAATCGAAAGGGGCAAGATCCAAGGGGCGAGTGAAGCCCAAACCATTTTGTATGCATTCCCATGATATATATGGGTATATAATCAAGGGGTTCGCTGAGAAGTTCACGAAAAATAAAAATAAAGTTTTTTTTTAGTTTTTTAAACTATTGAAAATATTATGTTAGTATCTAAATTATATGAATAGACTAGTTTACTGGCTTTTGTACCTACTTGACAGGCTGGTAAACAAGTGAATACTTGGCTAAAGGTACAGTTGGCCGAATAGGTTTGAACCGGGTGTTAAGGTTTTTTGTAAGGATCTCAAAAAAAAACAAACTAATTACGTGATGCCAAAACGAATAACTAAATGTTTAATAAGAAACAAGATTTATTAACAGGAATATAAATGCTTTTTGTATAGTAGATGCTCAGTGGCGCCTCACATATTATTTTTTCAACAGGTGATTAACCGTGGGTGGCTGTTGAAGTACACGTGAAGTGTGGTAGCGCTGGCTGCTTCGACAAGTTCATACAAGCATTGAGGACCATTGGGCACGATCATCTGAAACAATATCAAAATGGTTAATGTCAGGTAAAATATTGTAGTCGAATAGCAGCAGCTCCGTAACCTTAACCGAAACTATCAGATATCCGAAATAAAAAAAAATCCATAACCGAAACCTTAAGTTTCGAATAATTTCGCATAGGGCCGCAGTGTAATATAACACAATATTACACAACTATCACACAACGCCATCTAGTCCTAAGCTAAGCAGAGCTTGTGTTATGGGTACTAGACTGATAAACATACTTATATATTTCTAAATACATACATATTATAGATAAATTACACCCAGACACAGAACAAATGATCGTGCTCATTACACAAACATTTGTCCTGGGTGGGAATCGAACCCACGACCTCCGGCATAGCAGTCAGGGTCACTAACCACTAGACCAACAGGTCAGCCTAGGCCTAGGCTAGTGTAAATGATACATGTTATGACAGGTTTTGGTTTTTGCCCAGCCGAGCTGACACACAAGCCGCGCACGTCCCCTGCATTATTTTTTATTTATTTTGCTTATAGTAATATTTTACTACAATAATTCTTTAAAAAACGAATATCCGTAACCAGAGCCGTAACCATATCTGAAACCGGTGTAATATTATGCCTGGCCGGAAAGGTCACAACGCGCTCTTATCAAGTGCTTGTACTTCTAAAAAAAAGATATCTAATCTATCTAAACTTTACATAACACAAATTATATTAAAAAAAACACAAATCTCTTTCCTACGATGCTAGTATACTGACAAAAAGAAGGAAAGATGATATTAAATAGCCCTAGGACAAGAACTCTATTGCCAGTATGCAATTTAGTAACCGATCTGCTGCGCTATATTATAAAATCAATAAATACATCGACTTTTATCCCAAAAACTACTACGACGGTAAAAAAATTATAATTGAATGGATACAAACGCTTACCTACAATGATACCGAAACACTTCTGAAACCTTGACACATACACACCCTCACACTCATGTACTCTCAGTTACACCTACGGGCTACATTTTCACTCACATGTACTCGCACACATACCTCACCCACTTATACACACATGAGATCTATAATAAAGTTAACTTTATATATGTAGATTTAGCATAAAAATTATACGTTTTTGCTCTTTGCATTACACGTCTTGTATGGAAGACCGGACTCTCCTAATACAGGCACTATCAGCCTAAAAGGAGGATCCAATCAAAAATGTTGTTATACCTAAACTTGTTTTTACCAATAAAAATATTATTATTACTATATTATATACGGACCGCTAAAGCAGGTCATTTGCAGTCGCAGCTAAAAATGCACTGACTGCTCCAAGCAGTCCGTCTATGCAGGGCCTAACGCAGAGACAATGACGCGGCGATATAGTGATAGTATTATGCAGTATGGAAATGTATGGGGCACCATTTGAATGCAGTGATTCTGTCGCTCTGTGATAGCGACCGCTCGCTCGCGCACGATTGTAGCTTTGTTCGGAAGTCTACCTAACAGCGTCAAAAGATCCTTATAGCATAATAAATGTAAAACAATGTAAATTTTTACCTCGACAACGCTTCTGGTTGGGGTTTCACAGTCACAAGTTGTATTTCCTATCCACATAACGCCCACACCGATGAGCTGGCATGCATTGAGGTCGTAGAGCGGGAAAAACGTTTGGAAGGGTTTGTCGCAAGTTGTAGTCGAAGTCATATTGTACTGGTAGTGTTGACCTGAAACATGGGAGATGAAATTCAGTACGCACTCGCCACCGAGCCGAATCGCACGCGTCATCTAATTGCTACGGAGCTATTATCTGCGCACGCGCATCGATCGCAAAATGAAATGTAAAAAGTGTTCCAAAACAGTGACTAAAAATCTCCTGGATTGCAGTGTACAAAGTCCTCTAAGTGGTTGCACGCATTGAGTGCAAGCATCTCAGCCGAACAATTAAGGATAGGATATTCGAGCGCAGTAGGCATTTAGCGTTACCTCAGTCCCCGCGCAGCAAGTCGCGCGAACGCGTATTTCAAATGAACTTCCTGACCCCGCTGTGCAAAAAGTTTGCGTCCTAGTATAAAATTGTAACAGTAGGTTAACTTTGTTTCTTTTTGTCTGTTTTTAATTATTTTGTTTGTTTGTGTACCTGATGGTGGACTCCGAAGGTAGGTACAGTATCTCATTGACGGCGTTATGTAGTACTAGTGTATTGACTCATTTGAAAGAGCTCATGGAGAACTTCGTGACTGATGATGTGACCTTCCTGATGGTGGACTCTGAAGGTAGGTATAGGATCTCAATGAGGGCACTACGTAAAACCATCGTGTTTGGACTCATTTGAAAGAGTTCATGGAGACCTTAGCGACTGATGATGTGACCGACCTGATGGTGGACTCCGAAGGTAGGAATAGGATCTCATTGACGGCACTACGTAGAACCATCGTGTTTGGACTCATTTGAAAGAGTTCATGGAGACCTTAGTGACTGATGATGTGACTGAGCTGATGGTTGACTCCGAAGGTAGGTATAGGATCGTATTGATGGCACTATGTAGAACTATCGTGTTTGGACTCATTTGAAAGAGCTCATGGAAATCTTTGTGGCTGATGATGTGACCGACCTGATGGTGGACTCTGAAGATAGGTAAAGAATCTCATTGACGGCACTACGTAGAACCATCGTGTTTGGACTCATTTGAAAGAGTTCCTGGGGACCTTGGTGACTGATGATGTGACCGACCTGATGGTGGACTCCGAAGGTAGGTATAGGATCTTATTGACGGCACTACGTGGAACCATCGTGTTTGGACTCGTTTGAAATCATGGAGAACTTAGTGACTGATTATGTGACCGACCTGATGGTGGACGTCGAAGTTAGGTATGGGATCTCATTGAGGGCACTACGTAGAACTATCGTGTTTGCACTCATTTGAAAGAGCTCATTGAGAACTTTGTGACTGATGATGTGACTGACCTGGTGGTGGACTCCGAGGGTAAGTATAGGATCTCATTGACAGGCCTACGTACAACCATCGTGTTTGGACTCATTTGAAAGAGTTCATTGGGACCTTGGTGACTGATGATGTGACCGACCTGATGGTGGACTCCGAAGGTGGGTATAAGATCTCATTGACGGCACTACGTGGAACCATCGTGTTTGGACTCATTTGAAAGCATGGAGAGCTTTGTGACTAGGATAGTTTTACGTAGTGCCGTCAGTGAGGAAACTCTTTGTGCTCGAAATGTTGATTAGATATCATAGAAAAACCGTACCTGCACTACCTATCACAACAAAACGTGTTGACCGCTGCCCAGTACCGCGTGTTAGAACTGCCTTTACAAGACGTCATATTGGTGTTCTAGCTCCAAAATTATATAATGTATTCCTGAAAACTACCAAAGACTGCAAAACCTATACAGTTCGAAAATTAAAAACCAAACTCACAATCTGGCTCAAACAGTATGATTATGATGAAATCGAAAATCTAATCTCCAATAAGTAACTAAATATTCATAACTGCACATTCACACGAAACACCCACACACTACACAAACACATAAAACACAAACACACATGATTAACCAAATGTTCAATTGTATTCGTAGAACTAAATATTTCTTACAACCTTATTTTTATTATTGTTTTTTTTTTTAAATTTATTGTTGACATACTTTATTAACTTTAACAGGCGAAGACACTGGTCCCTATAATACAGTTAGCACTAGTTTAGGGACCAGGGGATTCACACTCATGTACCTATAACTTTTATGTCAATAAACTTATTATTATTATTATTAATGAGATCCTATACCTACCTTCGGAGTCCACCATCAGGTCGGTCACATCATCAGTCACTAAGGTCTTTATGAACTCTTTCAAATGAGTCCAAACACGATAGTTCTACGTAGTGGCACAATGAGATCCTATACCTGCCTTCGGAGTCCACCATCAGGTCGCTCACATCATCAGTCACTAAGGTCTCCATGAACTCTTTCAAATGAGTCCAAACACGATGGTTCTACGTAGTGCCGTCAATAAGATCCTATACCTACCTTCGGAGTCCACCATCAGGTCGGTCACATCATCAGTCACTAAGGTCTCCATGAACTCTTTCAAATGAGTTCAAACACGATATTTCTACGTAATTTCGTCAATGAGATCCTATACCTATCTTCGGAGTCCACCATCAGGTAGGTGACATCATCAATCACATAGGTCTCCATACTCCGTCAAACAAAATTCTCAAGAGCGAGTTCAAAACTATAACAAAATAAACAACTTCGAAAAATAATGTAGGGTAAGATACTTAGGTACATATAGTTTCGGAGAGCTCGGCCACGCTATACCTAAATATAAATGTATATATCGATCGTATAGCGCGGGAACGTAGCGAGCCGGCAAAAGCGACACAGGTCCTACCTCGGTGACGCCTGGCGAGCTACTGAAGCGAAGCGTTTTTTTTTTTTTTTTTTTTTTTGATGGACATCTTGCAGGTCAGCCTAGGAGGCTGTCGTCTGCTTAACCGAACTTGCCTGTGAAGGCGAAGCGAAGTGCACAGGCCGCTTTGTTTTATAATGAATATAATAATATTTTGTTAAAGTAAGAAACTGATTCGTGCAAAAGTAATCGTAGAATATCATTTTAAACCTCATTGCCTATTTCAGTCTACTTCAAGTACCACTTGAAAAACGATTCATAATTTCGCTGTTTTCGCGATTTTTTATGATCGATTAAAGTTGTAAATACTCTACCTAGCGTTCATCGACTACGCTAAAGCATTCGACTCTATATCCCATATCAGCATGTGGAGAGCCTTACAGGAATGTGATGTACCATCAGAAACTATAATGCTTATACAAGACATCTATAAGAAAAGCACAAGTAGAGTAACATTAGACAAAACAGGTACGGAAATTGATATAAATGTAGAGGCGTTCGTCAAGGGGACCCCCTCTCTCCCAGAATTTTTATTACTGTTTTGCAAAACATCATGAAGAAGCTAAAGTGGAGAAACAAAGGTATAGACATCAAAGGTTTTACGAAAACAAAAATTATGACAAACAGCATAAAGGCACCAATACACATTAACAGTGTCCTACTAGAATATGTCCAAGAATACACATATCTAGGCAAACAAATATCGATTAAAAAGTCTAGACACCAAGATGAGCTAATGAGACGTGTAAACATGGCCTGGAATAAATTTTGGAGCCTGAAAGAAATTCTAAAGTCTATTCTAAAGAATATTTCAATGAAGCTGAAGAAAATTGTGTTGGACTCTTGTATCTTATCTTACCTTTTCTCACCTATGCATCCCAAACATGGATTTTCAACAAACAAACCAGAAACAAAATAATAACAACCCAAAGGTCCATGGAACGGAGCATCCTGAATCTAAAATTGACACACAAAAAGAGAAGCACAGAGATAAGAAAGGCAACAAAGCTGATTGATGCTCTAGAACACTGCAAAAGACTGAAATGGAAGTGGGCCGGCCATATTAAATTTAATTTTATTTTTATTAGAATAATTTGGTTTAAGCTCCCTCTAGCGTTGGGTAGCTGAACTCGTTATAAATTTATTGATGACAATTTAAAATAATAACTTTTGCTAGTTGTTATAAGGCTTATTTTATGACAGCAACAAAACGCAAAACTCGAAAACGCTACCCGCTCAGCTGTTTCACTAGAGATCATTTGTGAGGTCAATGCCTAATACTTTTTGGGGGAACGGCACGCGCTTTGTTTGCTGTTGTAATGCCATGGCATATATATATATGGTTTTAGACATATGATATCGTCGATATCTCGAGCACCTTTCCCCTTGCTTTTACGAACTTTTCGTTTTGTGTTTGCAGCACAATCGAAAAGCAATATTTTCGCCGCCAAGATTTCACTGTCCGTAAAACTATCACTGCATATCCGTGTTAGGGAAACCTCATTCATAACATCCGCCTTGTTCTGGATAAACGCTAGCAGCTCGTTTATCACTATGTTACAGTTAGCACATTTCACAATATCTGACGCCATTGCACCAAAACAGATTACACTGCCGCGCTGGTAGTACGTACGTTCACATTCGCGCGCAAACGACGACTGAATGAATCGAATGCTATCTATACCAGGACTTTTTTTTTCTTATTCAAATGATTAATTATTTTAAAAACTAATTTATCGTTAACTTTTTTAAACCTGTTGGCAACCTAGACACTTTTTGGGAGGAAGTGTCTTGCAGTAGAGGTACCTCACACTTTTTACAAATTTTGTCGATGTTGTCTTCAAAACCACGAGCAAATTTGTTACTTATCAAACTAAAGTCTTCATTAAAATGCTTTTTAATTACGTCATCCACTGCATTACACATCTTCGAACATATAAAGGCTGTAAGGGACAAGATACCGCAAACTTCGCGAAAAGGTTACACCTAATGCCACTAACAAAATTATGATAGTCATTAATCTCGGTAATGATTAGTTACAGAAATTGATATTTTCAAGCGCGCAATGTATTGCAAATAATGCGATCTCAACGCGACGCAATTAATGTAGGCGCGCGAGTGCGTAGTACGTAGTTACCTACACTTTTTACACACACAGACATGACCGTGGAGACGCGCGCGACGCGGGCCGCCTCGCTCCGCTTATATGAATGTACCTACCTACAAAGTCGAACAAAAGTTAAAGACATCTTTGAACTTAGCTGCAAGTGCAGGTACAGTCAAGTCAGTAATTTAGGCTGCATTTTAAAACTAAAGTTGTGTGAATATTTTAAGAGCTATAAGAGTACCTACTATCTACCTTGTTTTCTAATTAGCTTATATGCAACAACAATGTTAGCGCCGTCTACTGTGAAGGGAATGTAAACAAACGCATATCTTTGTTTCTGCCAATGTAAACAAAAAATAACAGCTTTCAAAGTACTTTGTCATAAAAATACATTTATGTTTACTACAAACGAACACCTAAGTGTTTAACGCACAACCAACAACAGTAAAAAAACTTAACGTAATTAATGTACTGATGAAAACAAAACATTTAATAACATTAGAAGACCTAGTATGTAACCTAACTCGTATTAAACACTATTCTTAAGTACCTAGTATTTGCGCTTGTTTTTTTTTTGTGTTTTTGTTATTTTTTTATCACTCAGGACTAAGTTTATGGCTAATTAGCCATAAACTTAGTCCGTTATTTTAAGAGAATTCCCTTAAAATAACGATTCCGACAAGGGTTAGAAATAATAAAGAAGCTTGTAAGTAGCTACCTACATTGCGATCCAGTGACGTTGGTATAAATTAATGAACTTACCTCAAGCTCGCTCACCTCTAACCAAACCAACGAGTAGCACACGTTCGCGACCAACGTCAACGAGGAACTGACATAAGTCCGTTCAAATCGGCGAAATGCAAAAGAAATGTACTTTACCTAAGCTTTTATTATTCCGTCGAATTCACCGCACAGTGCCTACAGTACCTAGTCTGCTTGGCGCAATGGCCCTTTGTCGGCATGTTGCGGCGCGTTTGAAAGCAACAAAGCGCGTGCCGTTCCCCCAAAAAGTATTAGGCATTGACCTCACAAATGATCTCTAGTGAAACAGCTGAGCGGGTAGCGTTTTCGAGTTTTGCGTTTTGTTGCTGTCATAAAATAAGCCTTATAACAACTAGCAAAAGTTATTATTTTAAATTGTCATCAATAAATTTATAACGAGTTCAGCTACCCAACGCTAGAGGGAGCTTAAACCAAATTATTCTAATAAAAATAAAATAAAATTTAATATGGCCGGCCCACTTCCATTTCAGTCTTTTGCAGTGTTCTAGAGCATCAATCAGCTTTGTTGCCTTTCTTATCTCTGTGCTTCTCTTTTTGTGTGTCAATTTTAGATTCAGGATGCTCCGTTCCATGGACCTTTGGGTTGTTATTATTTTGTTTCTGGTTTGTTTGTTGAAAATCCATGTTTGGGATGCATAGGTGAGAAAAGGTAAGATAAGATACAAGAGTCCAACACAATTTTCTTCAGCTTCATTGAAATATTCTTTAGAATAGACTTTAGAATTTCTTTCAGGCTCCAAAATTTATTCCAGGCCATGTTTACACGTCTCATTAGCTCATCTTGGTGTCTAGACTTTTTAATCGATATTTGTTTGCCTAGATATGTGTATTCTTGGACATATTCTAGTAGGACACTGTTAATGTGTATTGGTGCCTTTATGCTGTTTGTCATAATTTTTGTTTTCGTTGTATTTAGTTCTAAACCAAAGTCATTGCTAATATAATTTAGTTCATTTATCATTGACTCTAGTTCCGATAGATTCTCTGCGAAGAGTATGATGTCACCAGCGAATCTGAGATTACTTAGAAATTGACCTTTGATGTCTATACCTTTGTTTCTCCACTTTAGCTTCTTCATGATGTTTTGCAAAACAGTAATAAAAATTCTGGGAGAGAGGGGGTCCCCTTGACGAACGCCTCTACATTTATATCAATTTCCGTACCTGTTTTGTCTAATGTTACTCTACTTGTGCTTTTCTTATAGATGTCTTGTATAAGCATTATAGTTTCTGATGGTACATCACATTCCTGTAAGGCTCTCCACATGCTGATATGGGATATAGAGTCGAATGCTTTAGCGTAGTCGATGAACGCTAGGTAGAGTATTTACAACTTTAATCGATCATAAAAAATCGCGAAAACAGCGAAATTATGAATCGTTTTTCAAGTGGTACTTGAAGTAGACTGAAATAGGCAATGAGGTTTAAAATGATATTCTACGATTACTTTTGCACGAATCAGTTTCTTACTTTAACAAAATATTATTATATTCATTATAAAACAAAGCGGCCTGTGCACTTCGCTTCGCCTTCACAGGCAAGTTCGGTTAAGCAGACGACAGCCTCCTAGGCTGACCTGCAAGATGTCCATCAAAAAAAAAAAAAAAAAACGCTTCGCTTCAGTAGCTCGCCAGGCGTCACCGAGGTAGGACCTGTGTCGCTTTTGCCGGCTCGCTACGTTCCCGCGCTATACGATCGATATATACATTTATATTTAGGTATAGCGTGGCCGAGCTCTCCGAAACTATATGTACCTAAGTATCTTACCCTACATTATTTTTCGAAGTTGTTTATTTTGTTATAGTTTTGAACTCGCTCTTGAGAATTTTGTTTGACGGAGTATGGAGACCTATGTGATTGATGATGTCACCTACCTGATGGTGGACTCCGAAGATAGGTATAGGATCTCATTGACGAAATTACGTAGAAATATCGTGTTTGAACTCATTTGAAAGAGTTCATGGAGACCTTAGTGACTGATGATGTGACCGACCTGATGGTGGACTCCGAAGGTCGGTATAGGATCTTATTGACGGCACTACGTAGAACCATCGTGTTTGGACTCATTTGAAAGAGTTCATGGAGACCTTAGTGACTGATGATGTGAGCGACCTGATGGTGGACTCCGAAGGCAGGTATAGGATCTCATTGTGCCACTACGTAGAACTATCGTGTTTGGACTCATTTGAAAGAGTTCATAAAGACCTTAGTGACTGATGATGTGACCGACCTGATGGTGGACTCCGAAGGTAGGTATAGGATCTCATTAATAATAATAAAAATAAGTTTATTGACATAAAAGTTATAGGTACATGAGTGTGAATCCCCTGGTCCCTAAACTAGTGCTAACTGTATTATAGGGACCAGTGTCTTCGCCTGTTAAAGTTAATAAAGTATGTCAACAATAAATTTAAAAAAAAAAACAATAATAAAAATAAGGTTGTAAGAAATATTTAGTTCTACGAATACAATTGAACATTTGGTTAATCATGTGTGTTTGTGTTTTATGTGTTTGTGTAGTGTGTGGGTGTTTCGTGTGAATGTGCAGTTATGAATATTTAGTTACTTATTGGAGATTAGATTTTCGATTTCATCATAATCATACTGTTTGAGCCAGATTGTGAGTTTGGTTTTTAATTTTCGAACTGTATAGGTTTTGCAGTCTTTGGTAGTTTTCAGGAATACATTATATAATTTTGGAGCTAGAACACCAATATGACGTCTTGTAAAGGCAGTTCTAACACGCGGTACTGGGCAGCGGTCAACACGTTTTGTTGTGATAGGTAGTGCAGGTACGGTTTTTCATCCAGAACAAGGCGGATGTTATGAATGAGGTTTCCCTAACACGGATATGCAGTGATAGTTTTACGGACAGTGAAATCTTGGCGGCGAAAATATTGCTTTTCGATTGTGCTGCAAACACAAAACGAAAAGTTCGTAAAAGCAAGGGGAAAGGTGCTCGAGATATCGACGATATCATATGTCTTATGAAGCTCACGGATCCTAAGCTAGTACCTATCTTCGTGGCGCGAGATCTTCAAAAACTCCCACCGGTTACGTTTGATCACATAGACGTAACAAAACTGTTAAAGGATACTCTAGTGCTACAATTAGATGTTAAAACCCTCAAAAATTGCTGTGCCACAGAGAATCAGTTAGTGGAATTAAAACCTGAAATAGATAATCTAAAGAGTGCATCAATAGTCCACAATAATTATGATTTTGTTAATAGGAGAGGAGGCGCCTTTATTGCCAATTTGGATAATTTTGAGGGGCCACTGTCTACTACTTCCTGACTTTGATCGCTGTTGTAATGCCATGGCATTACAACAGCGATCAAAGTCAGGAAGTAAGGATAAATCTCCTAAATCATTGTCACAATCGAATATTAGTGACTACTTTCCTAAGTATGTGTGCAGAAAAAACTGCTATCAACTCCAGAAGGTACTAACGACGCGAAGCAATCAGCTGGTTGCGCGCACGCAACAGATAGTTTAAATCTGTGTGATGCTGTCTCGCTCGCACCACGGCAAGGCGGCCATGACTCAGAGCAAACCACTGGCCAGCCAAATGAACACTACAGAACCCCTACCGCGAGTTGAAATCTCATTAACTCGAACGTAAATAGTAATGGTTCAACCGTTCTGAGAAGTAATGAACGCAAATCGATGGCGAATGCACTTAAGGCGAGATACGAGTGTAACGAGATAGTAGGGGAAAATTGCAAGCTTGTGACTAAGAAGAAGCCAAAAAAGCTAACTTCAAGTGGAAAGATGGGCAAAGCTGACGTCGGTCCCGATGGAAAGTTTAAGGCAGCTATCATCAGAGTACCACTGTTTATTTCGAATGTGTGTAAACAAACAAATGAGAGCGATATTATTGCTTACATAAAAGACAACACTCAGGAACATGTAACTCTGTTTAAAATTAATAGAGAAACGGAAAAGCGATATAACTCCTTTAAGTTGTATGTCCCTAAATCAAAACTGGAGTTTTCTTGATAATAAGTTCTGGCCCGACGGTATTACTTTTCGCCGTTTTATAAATGAGACTTATAAATGAGACTTATAAATGAGACTTATAAGTCAAAGACTGGCGTATTGAAGCAAACATTGTCACACTATTATGGGTAAATGTGAAACGAGTCGATTTGTAAGTTTTAATTGCAAATCGGTGAAATGATCTGCCGATGCAGTTAAACTTTTGTGCCAGTCAGCCGACATTGTTGCCTTTCAGGAGACGTGACCTTGGCCAAATTCATGATGATTTTGAATACACAGGAAAGTCAGCCGTTGATACATCAGCTGAAGTTCTTAGAGGGCGGCCGTATGGTGGTGTCGCGATCCTGTGGCGTAAGCGTGTGTTTGAATCGGTATCGGTAATTAGCTGTGTTAGTGCGCGTTTGACGGCTGTTAAAGTGTCACTCGGAGATAGGTCCATACTTGTATTCAGCGTATACGTACCGGCTGACTCAAGTGAGAACTTGGCGGAATTCAACGATTGCTTGAGTGAGATGAGTGCGATTATAGAAACTGCTAACATTGAAACTGTTTATATACTCGGTGATTTCAACGCCCACCCTGGTGAGTTATTTTGCTATGAACTTTTAGATTTCTGTAAGGAACAAAAGTGGATCTGTGCGGACATTGAAAAATTTGGTTTAAGGTCGGACAGTTATACCTTTATCAGTGACGCACATGGTAGTAGGTGATGGCTTGATCAATGTGTTGTCTCACAATCGGCTTGGTTGACGGTTGCGGATGTTGGTGTGGTTCATGATGTGTTTTGGTCTGATCACTTTCCTTTATTTGTTGAATGTAGGTTAGACAAAATTAAATTAAAGATTGAAGCTACCAAAAAATCTAGTAACAGAGTAGTTTTGGGGGGAAAGGGAAAGTGATCAAATTCAGGTATACTATAATATTAGTGATAGTAAATTAAGGTTGATCGATTATCCTCAGGAATTTGGTCTGTGCAGCAATAAACATTGTGATAATATTGCGCATAGGCAGATTATTGACGACATGTATGCGAACATTGTATGTATTTTGTCTGAAGCCGCTATTCAGAGCCAAGGGGAAACCCGGTCAAACAGACATGGTGGACGTGTTGTCGGGTGGAATAAGCACGTACTAGATGCCCACGCGAGGGCCAGGTTTAAATATCGGCTGTGGTTATGGCATAATAAACCGACTTCGGGTGATATTTATGACGACATGTGTCTTACGCGTAAGGTATTTAAAAGAAAATTAAAGTGGTGCCAGAGGCATCAAGAACAAATCAAGCTGGATATTAGCTTCTCACCGTAAGAACAACAACTTTCAGAAGCTCTGGAAGGTGACAAAAAAGTTGGATGTTAAGCCGGGCCTTCCAGTGAGTGTTGGGGGTGCTGATCAGCCGGACAGCATTGCCAATTTATGTTTGTTGACCATTTTACAGTGGACTCACCGCTGGGCTCACCGCTGCGAGTGCTCGATGACGGATGCTGTGGTGATAGTGATCTTTTTCGTTTTTTCCGCCAAACAAGTGTCCAATACGATTAAAAAAATGACTAGAGGAAAGTCCCCGGGTCACGACGGGCTGAGCATTGAGCACTTGCAGCATGCCGGTCCTCACATATCCAGCCATGCCATGTTTTACTCACTGTGTATGTGTCACTCTTACCTACCCCACGATCTTATGCGAACTGTTGTCGGCCTATTATAAAATACAAAACTGGCGACGTGACTGATAAGTGTAACTATCGACCCATCTCTCTGGCTACGATTATTAGAAAGGTACTGGACAGCCAGCTGGACGCGCGTTTAGGTGGCTTTCTTGACATATACGATGCGCAGTTTGGGTTTCGTAGTGACCTAAGCACTGAGAGCGGTCTCAAGCACACAGTGCAATATTATACGAAACATCGAACACCTGTGTATGCTTATTTTTTGGATCTCTCCCGTGCTTTTGACCTGGTTTCGTACGTTATCATGTAGGAGAAACTACGAAAGAGAAATGTGCCGGCTGAGCTGTTGCGTATCCTCCAGTTTTGGTACTATAATCAGATAAATAGTGTGAGATGGGCCGATAAGCTCTCTGTGCCATATGGTCTCAAGTGTGGGGTGAGACAGGGAGGGATAACGTCACCAAAGCTCTTCAATCTCTACATCAACGATCTGATTGTTGAGCTCAGCAGTAAGAAAATCAGCTGTCGTATTGATGACGTCAGTGTCAATAACATCAGTTACGCTGACGACATGGTGCTGCTGAGCCCAACGGTTAGGGCGCTCAGAGAGCTACTTACATGTTGTAAGTCTTATGCTCAGGCGCATGGCTTAATGTACAATGTGACAAAAAGCGAGTTCCTGGTCTTTAAGGCGGACGGTGGTAAATGCCCTGAGTCCGTGCCCGCAATAAAATTAAATGGTTATGAACTTAAACGGGTCTTTCAGTTCAAATTCCTGGGGCATTTCGTGACTGATGTCCTTAGAGACCAAATGGATATTGAGAGGGAGCGTAGGGCGCTGGTAGTCCGATGTAACATGTTCGCTTGTAGGTTTGAGCGCTGTAGCAGGGCAGTCAAAATAACATTTTTTAAAGCTTATTGCCAAGTGTTTTACACGTGCAACCTGTGGACCAACTATACTCAGAGGGCCATCAGCGCCCTATGGGTCCAATATAATAACGGGTTCAGGATATTGATGGGCTTGCCCCGTTTCTGCAGTGCATCAGGTATGTTTGCACAAGCACACGTTGATGGCTTCCATGCCACCGTCAGAAAGAAATCTGCCTCTTTGCTCTGCAGAGTGCGGGGGAGCTCCAACTCCATCCTGAAGACCACAGCGGGGAGGTACGAGTCTCCTTTATTAGGTTATGTTGTTCGAATATGTATTTGAACAACAGGCTTGTTTCCAAATAGATAATAAGTTTACTAACATAGGTATAAGTTATTTTTCTTTTTGTTTACTAACCCCTATGGATGTTGCTTGTCCGAAATAAAGATTATTTTATTAATTTTTATTTGAGTTAGTGACTTAAAGTGTATAAATTCCAAAATAACACCTGTCATTACTCATCTAATAAACCTATGTATTTCCTCGTCATCCTATCCTGATGAATTAAAGACTGGCATAATTAGACCCATACATAAGAAAGGTCCCCACCACGGTCCCCACAGTGATATAATTAACTATAGGCCTATTACTATTCTACCCAGCATAGACAAAATAGTGGAAATGTATTTAGGTAATGAAATTAATACTTTTTGTCTAGCAATAATATCATATTTAATAAACAGTTTGGGTTCCAGAAAGGTCGTAACACCTCGCAGCTATTGTCCGCTTTATCTGATGAGGTCAACAAGCATCTGGGCGTTCGTGAACAGGTGCTTGTTGCCCTCATCGACTTTAGCAAAGCATTTGATACTCTGCGGTTTAAAACATTATTCAGTAGACTTGAACAAAGTGGTTTAAGGGGTCCTCTTTTGAAATGGTTTATAAATTACCATAAAATCGTCATACTGTACGTTTGGGTACATGCCATAGTGAAAAAATACCTACTAAAATGGGCACGGCCCAAGGTTCAATATTAGGGAATATGCATTATATTTTTTTTTTCGTTCAATTGTGTGTCAAAAAGTGTCAAAAACTGCCGTTTTTGGTACTTTTGCTTACTACGAGTACTTTAGATACGAAACATTTTGAGTATTGTTTTAACCACGTAAAAATACCTTATCCTCTTTGTAACAAACGCAACATAGGATTCTTTAATCTTTATTTTATACGCTTTGCTACGATTTTTTATTCAATGAGGGCGCCACTTCGCGGATATATACGCCTTAAGTTATAAGTTTTACCTACCTATATTTTAAGTAGTGGCTGCCAAAAAGTTGGGGATCCTCGCAAAGGTCAGACGGTACTTCACGCCAGAACAGCTGCTCCAACTCTATCAAGCGTGAGTTCGATCATGTATGGAGTACTGCTCTCATCTTTGGGACGGATCTGCCAGATACCAGCTTGATGCCCTTGAGTCAATTGAGAAACGAGCAAAGAGGATCATCGGCAATGATAGGCTCGTTGTGTCGAAAATCCAAAGTCTTGAACATAGACGCCGAGTTGCTAGCCTGTCGGTTTTCTATCGGTTACATTTTGGGGAGTGTGCGACGGAATTGCATAATTTGATTCCGCCAAGCCCGTTTCATCAACGGACCACAAGACGTACGGCGAAGTGCCACCGGTTCGTGGTGGACATCCCATCCATACGCACGAAGCGTTTTGAGAAAACATTCATTGTGCGTACAGCTAGGGAGTGGAATTCCCTACCGGAGTCTGTTTCCTGATAGCTACAACCTGTGAGTCTTTAAGTCAAGAGTGAATAGGTTACTTCTAGCCAAGCGTGCTCCATCTTCGACCACTTCATCGCTTACCATCAGGTGAGATAGTGGTCAAACGTGCGCGTACAAATAATAATAAAAAAAAGTAACATGTTGTGAGCGAGCTCGTTTCCTCCACTCTGTCACATAAACCTTTAAAGGTTTTAGAAAAGTGATAAGTTTGTATAATTTATGTAGTGTAAATTATTGTATTGCAAATAAACGAAAAAAAAATATAACTGCTTTTTAGGGTTACAAGCACAAAGATTTCTGTCTGCTTTCCACTCTGAAGCCAAGAAATATCTTATTAATTACCCATCATCATTACACAGGCTTGCTTTGTCCAGTTGCCGTCTAAACCGTCGGGGGAGACGCTTGTTCGAGTCAGCTCACCGTTGACACCAGTCACTGTCACATACTTTGCCCGAATGACCTTCGTAGCGTCACAAGATTCTCTGCGAGTTTTTGCATCTAAAAATAAAATAGTTATTTAAGTTATTATTTCACGAGTCCTACGATGTTTCAAATTACGGGTTAATGACAAGATGAATACAATTTTAGGTACTACTTTCACTACACTGGGAACCTAAAGAGATAAAAGGTGTCAAAACGATATTGGCATTTTGGCACTTATGCAGATACTGTTGGACGAGGTCTAAAATGTTGGTAGTTGAATCCAGGCCTTTAAATGCTTAGTAATTTTATTACATTCCATTATTACTTTTGGTCAATACTAAAAACCTTAAAACATCAACTCACCTTCTGACACGAAGTATATAATTAAGACATAATATTCCACATCGTTGTGGCACCATGGTATGAAACCTTGTTCTTTCGCGTTATAATACGTATTTAATCTTTTTTGGGGTATCTGCAAAAGACAAGTTTAATCATTAAGGATGCTTAAAGGACAGTGAAAAATATTTTATCTACTATCATTATCCATCATCGTTCTCCTGCCCCAATTTGTTTGAGGTCGGCGCAACTCTCTTTTTCTTCCATACTTCTCTATTAGTCGTCATCTCTGTAGTCACCCCCATTTTACCCATATCACCTTTCACACAGTCCATCCACTTCACACACCCTCCCCCGCTCGATAACAGTGCGCACGTGACTAATTACGCTCCTCAATTTATATTCCAAAATTTTAGTCGTGAGTTGTTTCAGGTTGTTCATTATTGAGTCAAATGCAGGTTTCGTAAGTCTTTAGAAGTGTTAAGGCGCTATTAGCTGCCAATGACCTTGAGTGGTTAGCTTGCGAGTTGCGTGTTCTGTGCTGAGCTCACGTAACGCGTCATACGTCCACCCAGTAATAGGACTCGCCCATCAAGGAGCGCTGTCAGGAATTAGATACATTATTAATTTATTACACATAAAAGAACAGGTATTAAAATAAAACACTGAAACTAAATTATAAATAAATAAATGATCTTTAAAATGGTAAAGGTTTCATAAAAATACGCTTTATAGTTTTTGCGTGATTCTCAATTTTTTATCCGCGTTAGACGTAAATTTACAAATTAATTACACTATGTTATAAAAATATTATTTCAAATATTCTCAGATCAAATTGCGACGGAAATTGTCTAGAGTAGCATATATTTTTTTCAAAGAAATAAATCTAGTCGTTTAGACGTAATGTTCACTTAAAAACCATTAAAAGTCGTATAACTGCTCCTTAACATCTGTTTTTACTGTTATTGGTTAATTTGTCCAGCTTTCGGTAATTACATTTTTATATTTTAACTTTATTCCAATGATCTTCTTTACGAAAGTGAAATAAATAGAACATTAATAGCTGTAACTGATTGGTTGCAGTCAATAAATTTAAAAGTCAATGTCTGTAAAACAAAATTGATTCAATTTAGAAATTATAAAAATAAACCTGCTAAATTAAATGTATATGTTTGATACAGCTATTGAAGAAGTAAAAGACACAAATTTCTTAAGAGTTGCAATAGATCAACATTTAAACTGGAAGGCATTTATTGAAAAGATTAATAAAAAAATATCCAGTGCTTGCTACGCATTGTCAGTTCTGGCAGAAACTACAAATCCAAGTGTCACTAGAAATGCATATTTTGGAAATGTGTACCCACTGTTAATTTATGGTGTCATATATTGGTGGAACTCGATAAACGTACAATCCACATTCATTCTTCAGAAGAAATGTCTTAAGACGATATATAACATGTATAGTACCGAATCGTTAAGAGATGTCTTCAGAACTGAGGGTTACCTGACACTGACTGGTATTTATATACTCGAATTATGTTTATTTGTTAAAAACAATATGCAATATTTTGATTTCAAATCAAATTCTAAAAGGAACATTCGGAAACAATATAAATATGACATTAATTTATCGGTTATTAACAATATGATGTATTTGATGTCCGTGTGGCTCCGGGTTAAGAATGCTGCCACCCCATTTCATCCCATGGGTGTTGTAAGAGGCGACTAAGAGAAATTTTTAGACCGTGCATTATTTCAGCACCTTAGGTCACCCGCATGGTGGCGGGTAAACCATCAGCAACCGCATTCCTAAGGAGGGTTAGTGTCAAGCTGGCGCCCAACCATAAAACATTTGCCAAATCATTAGCAATATGTTAGGTATAAATGGAATGTGCGATAGGGCTAGGGCGTACCCCACAGACGACGCGCAGGGGCAGCACCCGGCCGCTGTGGGCAATGGACTAGGGTTGTTGCACCACCCCGGGCGGGGGCAACGTAAGAAGCTAGCTCGGGAAGTGAGATTGAGGTATGCAAGTTGGAATGTTGGGACTATGACTGGAAGGGCCAGAGAGTTAGCGGACGTATTAAAAAGAAGACGAATAAATATAGCGTGTTTGTAGGAAACTAAGTGGAAGAGAACAAAGGCGAGGGAAATTGGTGAAGGATACAAGTTTTTCTATTGTGGAAGTGACGGAAAAATGGCGTGGGAATAGTATTAAATAGTAAATTCAAAGAAAGCGTGATGGAGGTTAAAAGGATTAATGATAGATTGATAGTTGTGAAAGTTATGATGGACATTGTGATGCTGAATATAGTTAGTGTATATGCTCCGCAGGTAGGATGTGACGAAAGGGTGAAAGAGAAGTTTTGGGAGGATTTTGATACAACGGTAATGACCATCCCCGTGCATGAGGAATTGATAGTTGGAGGTGATTTTAATGGGCATGTAGGTATAACAAGAAATTGTTACGAAAGAGTACACGGAGGATGAGGTTTTGAAAGTCCCAATAACGAGGGGGAGACGCTGTTGCAATCTGCTACCGCATTTGATCTGGCAGTAGCCAACACTTGGTTCAAGAAGAGAGATGAACACCTAGTCACATACAAAAGTGATAACCACAAGACCCAAATAGACTATTTTCTAGTTAGGCGCAACCATATTAGGCACGTCAAAGACTGCAAAGTGCTGCCAGGAGAAGACTTGGTCTCACAGCACAGGCTCCTGGTTATGGTATTAGCGATAAAAACACAGTGTACAAGAAGAAAAAAGCGTCCTCTTTCTAAAATAAGCTAGAGAAGTGGCATATGCTAGAGAAGAATGATTGTGCGAAGGAATTTAGAGAGCAAGTAGTAGACAAAATGATAGCAATGGGAGACATGAATGATCGAAGTGTAAATCAAAGCTGGAATGAGATAGCTGGGTGTATTTGGGATGCAGCGAAGGATATTTTGGGCGAGACAAAAGGAATGGGCACAATAGAGAGGGATACATGGTGGTGGTCTACAGAAATACAGGAAGTGTTGAAGGAAAAAAAGAAGAAATTCAAGTAATGGCAGAGTGTAGAACTGGAAATTGTGCTGGTTGCCGAAAGCGGCTCAGAGGTCCAGAGCAGATTGGAGACGTGGTGGCAAAGACTGGAGAGTGTGGCCCTGAAATTGAGCAGAACCAAAACGGAATATCTGTTCTGCGATTTCGGCGGTCTCTCCAGTCCTATGCCTGTAGCTCTCAACGGAACGCCTATACCGATCTGCTCCGACTTTCAGTACCTCGGGTCGCTTGTTCAGGGGGATGGCGATATAGACCGAGACGTAACGCACAGGATCAACTCAGGATGGATGAAATGGCGACAGGTCACTGGAACAACTTGCGACCGACGGATGCCCCTTAAGTTAAAGGGGAAAATCTATAAGTCCGTGATTAGACCTGTCGTACTGTATGGGTCAGAATGTAGGGCGGTGAAAAAGACGGATGAAAAAAGACTGCATGTGGCGGAGATGAGAATGTTGAGATGGATGTGTGGAGTAAGGAGAATGGATAAAGTGAGAAATGAGTACATTAGGGGTAGTTTAAAAGAAAAATTGAAAGGGAACCGCTTATCTTGGTATGGTCATGTAAAGAGGAGGGATGAAACACATGTAACTAAAAGAGTTATGAATATAAATGTGAATGGATGGAGAGGGAGAGGGAGGCCAAAGAAAGGATGGATGGATTGTGTGAAGAGTGATATGAAAGAAAAGGGAGTAAGTGATAGCGTGACGGCTGACAGGACAGAATGGAAGAAAAAAACGTGTTGCGCCGACCCCAAATAACATGGGATAAGGGCAGGAAGATGATGATGAACAATATGATGTATTATGAAAATACCTCTTTTTTTTTTGGTGTGGGAAAAGTACCTATGTTACTGCTATTTGTGTGTACAATCAGTTACCGCCAGCAATTAAGCAATTCAATAGAAATATGTATAAAAATAAATTGAAAAAAATGTTAATTGATAATGTATTTTTTTATTTCGTCTTTAGTTAAGTTACTAATAATAGTGTTTAAGTGCAAACCTGTTAATAACAATTTATGGATCTCTTAGTTGTCCGAAATAAAATGATTTATTATTATTTTTATTATTTATAATCCGAATGAGCAATACTATTGCATATCCGACTTGGGTAGACTGTTGAAACTAAAAATGTAATATTTGTCAATACAATAAGGACTTAATGTAGACAGTTATGCAATAAATACATCTTTATCTTTTTAGTTCAGTTTTTAAAAAAGTGCTGAAGCAATTTCGATAAAATTTATATGGGACAACCTGGGAAATACCTACCCTTTTAAACAAAAAAAAAATCCAAATCGGTCCAGCCATCTTCGACAAAAACCGCTCTCAGACAACGTTAAAAATTACTGTAAAAAGGAGGAGAAAAATAATAATAATAACCCATAAAGTCCTCACATTTATAATAATTAAGCAATAAAAAAAAAATGTATATACAGGGTGTGTGTGGCAATCATACGCCCTACATGTGCTGGCAAAAAACGGTAGACACTTCTGCCGTACTCGCAGTATACGAGTATCATGGCTACGTGGGATCCTTGATAAAATATGATATTATTTTCTGGGGTAATTCCACCAATAAGGACATTGCATTCAAGGCGCAAAAGCGATGTATTAGGGGTATGTTTAATATCCACCAGACTGATAGCTGCAGACCATATTTTATTAAATACGATATATTGACATTGCCCTGTGTCTACATTTATGAGATTGCTAGCTTCGCAAGATCTAATAGACATCTTTTTGATAGGTACAGAAGTAAGCGGCATAGATATAAAATTTGTTGCAAATCTAAAAATACTGCCTTATTTATCGGAAGCATTTTCAGTATGGCACCGCGTATATACAACCACTTACCAAAGTCTGTACTAGAAACTCCATCCATCGATGAATTTAAAAAGAAATTAAAAAGATTCTTGCTGTTTAAATGTTATTACAGTATTCAGGATTATTTAATTGAGGATGTAAGGACATATTGCTCTCAGAAATATTGTTGTGACATGTGACTAATGCACTAATTAATTATCTATTATTTTTACTTTGACATTTATTTACTAATATATCTTGACAGTCTCATTTATTACATGACATGTTAAATTTTAATTATTTAAGTGACATTATTATTTTGCTAATGTTCTATTACTATTTGCCACGGTGATATTACCAAAATTGGCTTATTCATTATAAATTATCGTTGCAAGTAATTGTATAATAATGTTGTAATTTTGATACAGTCAAAGCTTGAGATTTGCATGCCTCAAGGCGTAATATGGTTGGACTATGCTCTTTTTTTAACAACTTTATGTAATTACCCATATTAGCAAATAAATGATTTTGAATTTTTTGAATTTGTAACGGAAAGTTGTGGTCATATTTTAATAACTGTATCTCCCATCGATATGAACAACTTTCTTCAAGAAAATCCGAGGAAATTCTAAAAAAAAGTTTTTGTCTCCCTTACAAATATTGATCAGCTGATGATAACTTTGTATGGAAAGCCCAATTATTTTTTTGGGAATTTTCTATTTTTTTATCCGACTTCAAAAAAGAAGGAGGTTATCAATTCAGATGTTTGTATTTTTTTTTATGTATGTTCGGGCATAACTCCGTCATTTATTGACGGATTTGCAAAATTCTTTTTTTGTTCGAAAGGGCTTTCTTTTGAAATGGTTCCATTTAAATTTCATATAAATCTGATGATGGGTTTCGGAGACAGACAACGGAACTCTTCAAAAATTGACCGCAAATCAACCGCGTTTGCTGCTATCGTCTATGAATTGTTAACACAGTTTAATGGTGAACCACAAGTAAAAAGTGAAAAATAAAAAAACTTTTTTACAAAAAAAAAAAAATAGAACCGACTTCCAAAAAAAGTGCAAAATAACTTTAATTTCGGCAGAAACGAAGACACAAAACCAGGAACACCGACTTCCGAAATTAAAGTTATTTTGCACTATTTTTGGAAGTCGGTTCTATTTTTTTGTAAAAAAGTTTTTTTCTTAGAGAAAGTTGTTCATTTCCATGGGCAGAACCGGTTCTTAAAATATGACCACACCTTTCCGTTACACCCTGTATATATATAACACTTTACAAAGTATTCGTGTCAAAAAAAATATAATAGTAAAAAGTCAATAAAAAAAATACAAAAATATAATAAAATACTACTTAGGTATTCATATAAAAAAAAATTAAAAAATGTCATCAGTGTTTATAAACTATAAATATAGACCAGGGTCGATAATTTTTAAAACCAAAAAAAATAATAGTAGGATGAAACCCATTAGAAAAGGAAGAGAATATTATAAAAATGAAAGGAAAAATAATTTACGGGCGATCTGAGGTCGGGAAGGGGAAGGGGGTGAGTTTTTAAGGGTAAAAAATGGTTTATCTCGATTTCCGGCAAAACTACTCGTAAAAGTCCTATGGAAAAAAGTCAAATGGCAAAGTTGTAGGTAATAAAAAGATCTAAAACTTTTGTATTTACACTTTTTTCACATAACCTCAAAATTTATGTGAAAAATTCAATAAACCAAATTTTTGGTTTTTTATTTTTATCTTTTACAAAAAAATTTTTTTTTTCACGAACTTTAGTGAAAACTTACCTTTTTATGTCCCAAATACACTGTAATTTATTTGATTAGAAATATTTATGTTTTCACCTAATTTTGAATTAATATCGAAAAAGCACCCTAATTTTCAATTGAAAATTCACCCGTCAAAATATCAGCTTTTTTCAAAAAGTTGGTATGCTTTCTGTTCGTTGAAATCTCTACTTTCCGATGGTGAAAAAAAGAAATATTTTACCATAGTAAATCTTCTCAGAAAACGCAAAAAATCGAAAAAAAACTCGAATTCGATTTTTTTTTTAATTATTATATCCACTGGCCCGTCAAGAGCCAGAATTTCAACACTTTTAAAATAGCTCAGAACCGTCACTACCGAAATTATGGTGACCGCGGTGTGTTCACATTAAAATCGGTTTTTGTTTATGGTCCTCAGCTTTTAGTCGGTTTTTCTCTATTGGAGACGTTACTCAACTAAATTTTGTGTCAAATAACACTGGGTGCACTGTTTTGCAAGGATCGAGAATATCAAAAAAAAAGTTGAAAGTTGATTTTCTGTGGTCATTTTCTGTTGTTGCCAAACTGACAGGAGCTCTGTATTTAAAATGTAAATACAATTGTATTTAAAACCCTGTGTATTAGTGTAATATATCAAAAGAATCTTCAAGATTCAAGCTTAACGAAAAACTAAACATGCAGTAGGTTCAAAGTGTGTTGAAAAACGAAAATATTGAAATACAAAACAAGGGGAGAGTGCCGCGTCCAGCGTCCGTATTTTGTTGATAATTTTGTATGATTTAATATACAATTTTGAGCTATTTATTAAAATTTACACTTTAATAACTCGAAAAACGTAAAATTACATGCTACATTGATAAAAAAAAATGCAAATCAAAATATACTACTATAAATAACAATCAAATAAGTTAATAAAATTAATATTTAATAAGACATTTACAATATTAGGAGAAAGTTGTATAATCTTCTTTAAATTATATGCGTTTATGCCTATTTATAACTATTTTAAGATAACTTATATGCCTTAGTGACCTACGAAAAATTTTAGCCCATCAAAAGGTATCTCTATAAAATACCTTTTGATGGGCTAAAATTTTGCACAAACAAATTTAGTTACTCCCATGAACAAAAATATAAAAAAAATGTATTTCAAAATACAAAAAAAATAAATTTTAAATATATTATAAATCTATAAAAATATATAAATATATCGTCACAAGCAATTTCAAGACGACAATACAATCGAAATATCGTTGATTTCATAATGTTGGTCAAACTGTAACTTGGGGGGGTTTGTATGTATGCTTTTGCGGTTGCACAACGACATGCTTGCTTTGCTTGCTTGGTAGTGTAGATACAGACCTATCCTACCTCCTCCTTCAGAGAGGGTAGGATGGCGTGGCTTTGAGGGAGAGCGCTACAGTCGTGTTGATCCTCAAGGCAAGTCCGGTTGGTTACCTTCCCGTGGTGCCACCCGTTTTTGGTCTAATTCCCTAAGAATTAGACGTAACCAAAACCACCGGGCGACCCGTAGAGTAGAGGGCTTTCTACTCCTTCCCATCCCTTATTCCATTCACCCCATACTCTCCTGTCTATCAACTTCCTGTCCCAAGTTTCACCGTCACCTCCTACACCATCCTTTGAGTATCCTACCTATATCCTAATTCCTCTCCTAACCGCGACCCTTCCGTGACTGGGTGGTTGTGGGCTCGGCCGTCACTAAAACCAGCTGACGGTGAGTAGGAGAAAATAGTCACCTGCGCTAGGACCTGCGCAGTTGAGCGCCGTAAGCAGGGATGAAGGAGTCCTGGGGGGTTGAGCTGATCGGCACTGGCGGTTATGTGTCCGTGAGGCAACACGCCCTCTTTGGTCTGGATTTCAGGCAAAACGGTAGCTCTGCCAATTAGCCAATGGCAGGGAAATGGCCACGTGTCCCGTCAGAGGGCCACAGGCGAGGTGCGTGGGGTCCGCTGAGGTCGTTCTCGGACGGCGGAAGCGGTGGGTAAAGGTCATGCTGACGGTGTAAGTGAGGGTTGATCAGTTCGTTGGGGGTAGGCCTTTTCGACCTCCGACGACCAACCCGATCGAGCACCCGATGTCGCACTGTAAACCAGCCTCGCGCACCTATATCTCTCTGGTAGTCCTAACGTCCGCTCTTTTCAAAAGTGCGACGTTCCCAGGTGCGGGCTCCATGGAGGGTGGGAGCCAGAGAGATGAATTTTACACAACACACAAACATGGACAAAACAAGGCCATTACATGAACACACAACAACCACAGGGGTGGAGTCGGCGAAAGCTGACGAAACTCCTAGGCGAGGTGCTTGCACTTCGTCCGCCCCTGGAAGCCCTGCGGCTAACGCTGCAGGCTCCAGCGCGGGTGCCGGTCTGGCTGTGGCGAAAACCGCAGCTAAGACCAAAGCTAAGTCCCAACCTAAACGGAGGACCCCGGCGCTGCATGGGACCAGTACCGGACCTTCCTCACACGCAAAGGCGTCAGCACCGGCGACGACTAATACCATTGCCGGTGCTCCCCTTCCTACGCACCCTCCTCCCCTTCCCGTGGCTCCTCAAGCCAACTCCCAAGCCGCGGACGTCACCGGTCAAACGGAGACGGTCTGCACCGGGGATGAATTTGACACCGCCTGGCAGGTGATCAAAAGGAAAGGCAAGGGCAAGAATGCATCTCCACAGGCCCACTGCTCGAAGGCAGGCCCTTCAGGCCAGCCAGCTCCAGCAAACCAGGGCAAAAGGAGAGAAAGGCTGACGCGCAAGGAACGGCGTCAAGAACGCAGGAGAGGTGGCAAAAACAAGCCACCCCCCAGTAAGCAGGTTGCAGCCGCGGGTAAGCTCAGCTTCTCGGCAGGTAAGCGATCGGCGGAGGAAGGCACTAGCCGACCAACGCCCGACCAATCGCAGACTGCTGCAGGAGGTAAGTCGCAAACAGCAACAAAAACGCAGCAACCCGCTCGGAGTGGGCAGGTCATGGCCAAGCGAGCTCTCAACGAGACCATAACACCTCGTGGGGAGCACAAGCGGCCGCGGCTTGATCAATCCAAGCGGGACACCAACTTAAGCTACGCCCAAGCTGCTAACGCACACCTGAGCGTCGCAATAACCTGCGACCGCACGGGGGCTATCAGTCAGGCAGTATCGGACCAGGTCCTCGCAGCCATCCACAAGCAGATCATCAGCGAGGCCTGCTCCGCTATGCGGGACACACCCGGACCGACGTTCAACGCCAAGCCGCGGTATGTCGGAGGAGTCCTCAAGCTGTGGTGCGGAAACGACCACACTTTAGCATGGCTGAAGAAGACGGTCTCTGTTTTGGCTCTTTCGGCTAGCACCTCGCTAGTCGTTAAGAGTCAGTCGGAGATCCTGAAGCGGGTGCGTTGTGGCATCGCCATACCTGACGACCACGGAGTGTACGAGGACTCGAGGAACATTGGTCGAGCCCTCTGTTACCAGAACCCCTGGGTCGACGTAAGAAGGTGGGTACTCATACACGCCGACAAGCAGGATACATGCTGGTTCGTGGTGCTGGGTGTCCCTGAAGACCAGATCCCGACACTTATGGACGCCGAGCGCCGGCTATCCATTGGTCTGGGGTCTGTGTACATCAAGTTCCAGGGTCCCAAGGGTAGGTTTATAGATGTCCCCCGTAATTGGGATCGGGCCACGAACCAGATAGTGGAAGCAGGGGAGACCACTCCCCCTACAAACAACCCGGAGACAACGGTGGCCGACCCCGCTGCAGTGGTGGAGTCGGCTGCCCCTGACGCCGCTGTGGGTGCCGTCCCTCTGTCGGGCGGGGAGCTCGACGACTGTGTGTTGTCCCCGGCTTCCGGCCCGGGAGAGGATGGCTTCGACGAGGGCGACCTGTTTGCCGGGCTGCGACTGGAGGGTGACGAGGAGGATCCTGCCTGCGATGGCGTCCCCTTCGTTGGCCAGTAAAGTTGTGCAGGCAAACCTCCACCACAGTCAGACCGCGACGGCTCAACTGCGCAAGTGGCTGGAGGTGCAACATACGGCCATTGCCCTGATCCAGGAGCCGTGGATTAGGGGTGGTCAAATACGAGGACTCTCCAATCTTGGTGGTAAGCTCCTTGTTACTATGGACCACGATCACCCTAGATCGTGTATCTATGTCACAGGTAACCTTAAAGCACAGCTCTTAAATGATTTCTGTTGCAGAGATGTCTCTGCAGCAAGGCTGACGATGCAGCGCGGTGAGGAAGAGATGGTTATTGTCTTCGCCTCAGTGTATATGCCTGAGGCGGAGGAACCGCCCCCTCACGACCTGGTCCGCCTCGTTACTCACTGCGAGAGTAGCGGAGTTGAGGTGATGATAGGGGCTGACGCAAACGCACATCACCCTTTGTGGGGTATGGACTCGCAAAATGCAAGAGGTAAGGCGCTAGTGGACTACTTGTTCACAACCAACTTATCCCTATTAAACACAGGCTCCGAACCGACATTCGTAACCAGACGCAGCCGTACAATCATAGACCTTACTCTGGCAACAGAAGGCGCAGCGGGACTCGCAACTGGGTGGCAGGTTTCCAAGGAGGCCTCCTGCTCAGATCATAGGTGGATCCGCTTTGACGTACAGGTCAGTGTACCGCCTAAACCACCGCGGCGTAATCCGCGCAACACGGACAGAACCGTATACAAACGCAGCCTAAGCTCCAAGCTGGAAGCACCATGCGATTCGACGAGTCTTGAGGATACGACGCGAATCGACGCACACGTAGGCAAGCTCACCGAGTCACTGATAAGCAGCTACCATACTGCCTGCCCAGAAACTACCCCGCGCGTTACACCGGGTAAACAACCCTGGTGGGGCGCGGATCTGGAACGCAAACGCGGTAAGGTAAGAAAGGCTCTAAACAGAGCCATGAACACATGCGCGGAGGTGGACTGGGATGCATATTATGCGGCCAAATCCAGCTACAAAAAATGCATCAGGACCAGGCGTACTGCGGGATGGCGGAAATTCTGTGGCAGCATTGAGTCCTGTCAACAAGCAAACAGGGTAAGGAAAATACTGGCGCAACAGGGTACTCCTGGGCCCGCCACACTCCGTAAACCTGACAACACGCTCACCACGTCGCCTGAAGAAACGACACGCCTCCTAGTTGAAACTCACTTCCCAGGGAGCGTCTTCGCACAGGTAACCGACTGGCAAGACAATACACAAACACCATCGGATGACGATTGGCTGTACGCACATAGGATGATTTCACTGGAAAAAATCCAATGGGCCATCCAAAGCTTCCAACCTTTTAAAGCACCTGGGCCCGATGGGGTGTTTCCTGCCCTACTGCAGTGGGGTGGGGTCCCATTGGCAGCAAGGCTGGTGCCTATAGTGAGAGCGTGCCTGGCCTGGAGATACGTTCCAAAGGTATGGAGGGAAGTGAAAGTAATATTCATTCCTAAACCAGGTAAGAGTGATTATACAAACGCCAAATCCTACCGACCCATTAGTCTGACCTCCTTCTTGTTGAAGACGATGGAAAGACTATGCGAAAGGGAGATGCGAGATGGCGCCTTGAAAGCAGTACCACTACACGGTAACCAACATGCATACAGCTCGGGTAAGTCAACAGAGTCTGCTCTTCACATGGTGGTAAGCCAGATAGAAGAAGCGATTCACCAGAAAGGTACCTGCCTGGGCACGTTCATAGACATCGAAGGAGCCTTCGACAAGACAAACTTCTCCAGCATTGGTGCCGCCCTCACAAGGCATGGTGTGGAACAGGTATTAATTGACTGGATTACCAACATGCTAAGCAAACGTGTTATTCGCCTTGAGGAAGAACAACAGCTGGCCCTGATAGCCCGGGGCTGCCCACAAGGTGGTGTTATCTCACCCCTCTTATGGAATCTGGTAATCAATGACCTGATTACCAAGCTCAACGCGAACCGTTACTACACAATAGGTTATGCAGACGACCTCGCAATCCTCGTACCTGGGAAGGTGACTGGAACGATCTGCAACCTCACTCAACAAGCGCTACGCATCGTGGAACGATGGTGCAGGGAGTATGATTTATCAGTAAACCCCATCAAAACTGAGTTAGTCATGTTCACCCAAAAACGAGCGCTGGGCCGCTTTAGCCTGCCTAAGCTATTCAATACAGAACTCCAGTTATCTAACGAAGTCAAATACCTAGGGGTCACTTTAGACAGTAAGTTAAACTGGAGTGTTCATCTAGACAATAAACTAAGCAGGGCCTGCATCACCTTTTGGCAATGTAGGAAAATGATAGGTAAGAGGTGGGGCCTATCTCCCAAAATTATACTCTGGCTGTATAGCGCAGTAATTCGGCCCATGATCACCTATGGTGCCGTGGTGTGGTGGCCCCGCACCAAGCTAGTCACAGCCGTAAACAAACTACAACACATGCAAAGGCTGGCCTGCATGGCAACCACAGGCTGCATGAGGACCACTCCAACGGCAGCGCTTGAAGCCATGCTGGGCCTCCCGCCGCTTCATCTGTTTATTCAGCAGGAGGCGACGATGGCCGCGGTACGCCTTAAAACACTGGATCTCTGGGGTAAGAGAGAAACTCAACACACCGCTCTGCTCATGGGACTAAACAACGACTTCCCAATAACTAGAGCAATCAACGACCGGATACCCAAACAATTTGTCTTTGACAAAAAATACAAAATCCAACTGCATGAGGACCACCGCTGTGAGGGGCTATGCCCCGCAGAACTGCGGATCTTCACTGATGGATCCAAAACAGGTAATGGCACGGGCGCGGGGATCTTCTCGGAGGACCTCAACATCCATATAGCCACACCACTGGGGGTCCATAATACAGTCTTCCAAGCAGAGTGCTTGGGAATTTCCCTGGCAGCCTCAGCCATCCTAGCTAGGGATGTTAAGGACCACTCGGTACGTATACTTTCGGACAGCATGGCAGTCCTGCAAGCGCTAAACAGCCAAACAGTTAACTCTGGGCTGATATACGAGTGTCACCAACGCCTAAATCAGGTAGGTAAACACAACAAAGTAACCATTCAATGGATTAAAGGACACAGCGATTCCCGTGGCAACGATGCAGCGGACGAACTCGCCAGAAGGGGGTCGAGCATGGCAGCGATAGGACCTGAACCCATTGTGCCTCTCCCCTTTGGATTCTTACGCAATCTGGTAAGGAAACGCACCAGAGATCAACACAACAAGCTATGGGCTGATCATAGGGAGTGTAGGCAGGCCAAGGAGGCGCTCCCCTCCATCAATGACCGCTTCACAAAGCAAGCCCTACGACTGCCCAAACTTCAGTTGCGGAAAGTCACGGCCGTTACAACTGGCCATGGGTCTTTTAATAAGCATCTCTCTGTCATAGGAGTCACAGACAGTCCACTCTGCAGAGCCTGCATGGAGGAGGACGAGACAGCGGCTCATCTGCTGCTAAGCTGCCCAGTAGTCGCTGCATACAGGGCAAAACACTTCGGACATCCAGGTAACCTAAGCGAGATGGTCAGTAACACCAGGGTGCTGCTGGCCTTCCTCGAGGAGCTGGGGTGGATCGAATGACAATGCAGTCCCACCTGTACGCAAAATACGCGCCTTGGGCGTGGAGTTGCGGAAACCAGCCCGACATACATACATACATACATACAACTGTAACTTCATTCTTATTGGTTGATTGGTTAGTACAGTGGACGCCGTGTGGTGGCGCTGTTAATTTCCAGCCACACACGTGGACAGAATCGATTGTAAAGTGAGTGTTCACATTGCGGTGGCTGACACCATAGAGTTCAGACCATACCATCGAAACTGTCACGTTCACCGTACAAGCCTTTGTTCTTTGTTACTCACTGTGAATTACCAAATAAACGTGACTGTAAATTGTTCTTCAACCAACTTACGTTTTACTGGTTTGCCCGAGTACCCACCTGCCTCATGGAACCCGTACCAAGAAACGATGGCGATGAACCTGCTATCGCTACGCCCACGCTACCGCCGTCAAATATATAAAAAATATGTATCTATACATATAATAAATCTGTAGAAAAGTCATTTTTGTACATTGAAGAAATTGAAACAAAAAATAGCCAGCGTGTGAAAAGATAAGTAACAGAACCCATTTCCATCATTTTTGAAATTTTTGTCTGTTTGTCTGTTTGTCTGTTTGTCTGTTTGTTTGTGCGCACATCACGTAAAATCTACGAATTCAATGCTGACAATGTTTATATACAAAAATTATACGCAACTTGAGGATTAACTTAGTTTTTGTTTCATCGAAATCGGTTCACTCTATCAAAAGATATGATTAATTTAGTGAGTTCAAGAAGTAAAATATTACGTTACGCAATTAAGTATAGTACTTGCAACGACATCTTAAGACTAAAAATAGAACTAATGTTGATAGTTGAAATCTAAATCCGATAGATGGCGTTGTGCAAATGACGTCATTTTCTGAATCGCGGTGTTAAGATTTTCCGCGCGAGGATGACGTCCACCGTGTTTACTAGGCAAATTGGGTTTCGTTAGGTGTCTTAAAAGTTCTTGCGTGTGTCGTAAAAGTTCTTTGGTTGCTTGGTTTATCGATTTTCTAAATTGGTCGAAAAAAAAGTATTTGCTTATCTTATTGGTTTCGTTTGGTCAACTTTGGTCATTGGTTTGAAGTACGAAGTAAAGATTGTATTTGATTTACTTCGTAGTTTGAATCCAATAGTGCCAATCGTTATACAGTAAGTTAGTGTTGCCAATTCGTTGAGTCACGACCACGAACAGACGATACGTTGTCACACTAGACTGTTCGACGCACCGATCTTTTAAGTTTGTAGGCTATTCAGTCATAAGTGTTGTTAGTTTTGTTTATTGCTTTAATTTTGCTTGAAAATGCCTCAAAGAAAAAAAACTAACCTTTCGCTGCGTAGCCGAAATGCGAAAAGGATGAGACTTTGTAGGTCTCAGGAATCGGAAGAAGATCGTGAAGCACGGTTATCTGCTAACCGAGAGCACATCGCTCTTTCACGTGAATCGGAAACGTTCACCGAAAGGGAGTCACGTTTAAGTTCACAAAGAACACGGACCGCCACTTTGCGGTCTCAAGAGAGTATCCAGGAACGCGAAGAACGGCTGTCTGCTGATCGGGAGCGCCACTCTCTCTCACGTGAGTCAGAGACATTCACAGAAAGGGAGTCGCGCTTAAGTTCGCAAAGAACTCGGACCGCGACTTTGCGTTCTCAAGAGAATATCCAGGAACGCGAAGTTCGGCTGTCTGCTGATCGGGAGCGCCAGTCTCTCTCACGCGAGTCAGAGACTTTCACAGAAAGGGAGTCGCGCTTAAGTTCGCAAAGAACTCGGACCGCGACTTTGCGTTCTCAAGAGAATATCCAGGAACGCGAAGTTCGGCTGTCTGCTGATCGGGAGCGCCAGTCTCTCTCACGCGAGTCAGAGACTTTCACAGAAAGGGAGTCGCGCTTAAGTTCGCAAAGAACTCGGACCGCGACTTTGCGTTCTCAAGAGAGTATCGAGGAACGCCAAGCACGTCTGTCATCTGACCGAGAGCGACACGCTCTCTCGCGCGAGTCTGAATCTCTCTCCCAAAGAGAAGAACGATTACAAATAGCTAGACATAACTATGTAGGTGTACAAAGAAACAATGAAAGTTATCTTGCATCTGAAAGGGAAAGAATAGATGAACTAAGACGAGCAGAAACAGCAGAACAACGTCAATCTCGCCTAGAAATAGAACGAGCTCGATACCATATGAATAGAGAAACAAATAGCGGAGCTGATGAGTCCATGGAAAATGACGATGCAAATATTTTATTACCTTGGGACAATAGGGAAAAATCAGGGTTCACATATTCGTCTAGAATTAATTATGCTGGCTTTACTTTCGTGGGTGACATGAGAGAAATTTGTAATTTTTGTCATGCTTTGAAATGGAGGAAAGAGACAGATGGAATGTGCTGCTCAAATGGAAAAATTGTTCTTCCAAATTTCCAAGATCCACCACACTTACTTAAAAGTCTCCTGAATGGCGATCATCCCCAGTCGAACCGTTTTTTGGATAATATTCGTTTATATAACAGTGCTTTCCAAATGACTTCCTTTGGGGCAAAACAAATAACGGAAGGACCGTTCATGCCAACCTTCAAAGTACAAGGTCAAGTTTATCACCTTATTGGATCTTTGCTGCCAGAAAATGAACCCAAATTTCTCCAAATTTATTTTGTATCCGATTACACGCAACAGCTCAATGTTAGAAATCACAATTTTCCCCAGCTCAATGCTGAGCTTTTGGGTCAACTTCAAGAATTGCTGCATCACGTTAACCAGTACGTTCGTGAATTCAAAGCTGCATTGGAGTCAATTCCACAAGGCAGCAATGATTTCAAAATTGTTATAAGTGCCGATAGACGTCCTGTGGGTGAACACCGTGGAAGACACAATGCACCCGTCGCAGATGAAGTTGCAGTTGTTTTAGTCGACCAGGAGTGTGAGAGACGTGATATCGTGTTGCGTACACGCGACGATCGCCTTCAACGCATTTTGGAAACCCACCGAGCTTACGACGCCCTGCAATATCCACTAATTTATTGTCATGGTGAAGATGGGTACAATTTTGGGCTGTACCAAGTGAACCCTACTACGAGAGTCACTAATTATCAAAAAAAAATATCTGCTCAACAATACTATTCCTACCTTTTACAAATAAGGCAAAACAGTTTCGTATATTTGCAACGATTTCGTGGTTTGTTCAGCCAATTTATTGTGGACATGTACGCAAAAATAGAAACTGAACGTTTAGTGTATATTCGCACTAACCAGCGACGGTTACGCGCTGAAGAATACGTGCACTTGCGGGACGCCATGCAATCAGATAATAACGTCGAAAACTTGGGTCGATTGGTTATTTTGCCATCCAGTTTCACAGGCGGTCCGCGGTATATGCACGAACGAACGCAAGATGCTTTTTGTTACGTCCGTAAATACGGCCGGCCGGACCTTTTTATAACATTTACAACAAATCCAAAGTGGACGGAGATTTGCCAGGCACTTCTCACAGGACAGGCGTCATACGACAGACATGACATTATTGCTAGGATTTTTCATTTAAAACTCAAAGTCTTGATTAATCTACTTACAAAGGAGAAAGTTTTCGGTTCAACTCTTTGTTTTATGTATAGCGTCGAGTGGCAAAAGCGTGGTTTACCCCACGCGCACATTCTTCTGTGGCTGGAAGAAAAAATTCGTCCCGATGCTATAGACAGTGTCATAAGTGCAGAATTTCCGGACTATAATGCAGATCCGATTTTGCATGACATAGTAAAAACACATATGGTTCACGGGCCATGTGGCCTCTTAAACAGGGAATCACCGTGCATGAAAGATGGTCAATGCTCAAAAAATACCCCAGAGCACTGAAAGAACTAACTATGGCTGGGGAAAATGGGTATCCGCAATACCGGCGAAGATCACCGTCACAAGGTGGTTTCACAGCTACTGTCAGATTCCGTGGACAAGAAATAATTCTAAATAATAGTTGGGTGGTACCGTATTCTCCAGTTTTGTCAAACGCTTTTCAAGCACACATTAATGTTGAAATTTGTAATAGCGTCGAATCTATAAAATATATATGTAAATATGTTAATAAAGGTAGTGATCAAGCCATGATAGCACTAAGAAATAACAACCAATTTGATGAAGTGACAAGGTATCAATCTGGCCGATACATAAGCTCTTCGGAGGCAGTTTGGCGCATTTTGAGTTTCCCTATTCATGAAAGGTATCCGCCAGTCATCCATCTTGACGTGCACCTGGAAGGCGGGCAGCGAGTTTACTTTCAGCCAGAAAATGTGGCAGAAAGAATGAACAACCCAAGACAAACCACCTTGCTCGCATTCTTTCGCCTTTGCGAAAGAGACAATTTCGCTAAGTCTCTGTTGTACAATGAAGTGCCACATTATTATACTTATAACAAGCAGCAAGGTGTTTTTAATCGCAGGAGACGTGGAACTGCTGTAGAAGGCGAGTCCGGCATTTTTAAAGAACACGTGATTGGAAGAGTATACACGGTGCACCCAAATAATGCAGAGTGTTATTATTTACGCCTTCTTCTTCACACAGTGCGAGGACCTACTTCTTTTGCTGAGCTCCGCAAAGTGGACGATATAGAATATCCCACATTTCAAGCTGCTTGCCGCGCACGGCATTTATTAGATGGCGATCAGCATTGGGATGATGCTTTAGCCGAAGCATGCGTCAGTGATAGTCCACATCGTTTGCGCCATTTATTTGCCATTTTGTTGACATTTTGTGGCCTATCGGACGCTGGGCAGTTGTGGCAAAAATATAAAGACGCGTTTGCCGAAGATTTTTTGAGACAGCAAAATATAAATAGTGAAACTTCTGACCAAGTACGTGAAAGCTGCCATAATAGGGCTTTGCTGGCTATACAAGATATAGTTACAAGTATAGGAGGGAACCCCCTCAGTCAATACGGCTTGCCGACACCGACAGTTGGTGGGGAACGAATTAATAGGGAGTATACATCTGAAATAAATTACAACCCCGAAGAGTTAGCAGAAATATTGCGAAATGGCTGTTCAAATTTGACGACAGAACAACGTCAAATCTTTGATAGAGTATGCTGTAGTGTAGAACATTCATTAGGAGAAATGCTGTTTTTAGATGCACCTGGTGGAACAGGTAAAACTTTCCTCACTAAAGTTATCTTGGCTCAAATAAGGAGCCAAAACAAAATTGCCCTTGCCGTCGCTTCCTCAGGAATAGCTGCCACTTTATTACCAGGAGGAAAAACTGCACATACAACATTTAAAATACCAATCGACTTGGACCGCACAGAAAACCCTGTTTGCAACGTGTCTCGCAATAGTGATAAAGCAAGGGTTTTACGCGATTGCGCCCTTATCGTTTGGGACGAGTGTACGATGGCAAATCGTAAAGCTGTGGAAGCTGTAGATAGAACGTTGCGAGATATAAGACAAAATGACCGACCGATGGGAGGCTTAACGGTGCTATTCTGTGGAGACTTCAGGCAGACACTCCCTATAATACCCAGAGGAACGAGGGCCGATGAAATAGGTGCCTGTTTAAAGAGCTCTATTTTATGGCGTAGTGTCATATTAACTAATTTGAGCTTTAATATGCGAGCATATTTGGGAGGTGACGCAAACGCGCAGGTTTTCTCAAATTTACTACTTCAAATTGGTAACGGCACATACCCGACTCAAGAAGGAGGTAAAGTAACTTTAGTCGAAAGCCTGTGTTCTTCTGTTGCCTCACAGCAGGAACTCATTTCCTCTGTATACGGAGATCCATCAGAGATCTCGAACCATGACGCTGCTTGGCTATGCCAACGAGCTATTTTGGCACCTCGCAACGACCAAGCAGCAGCAATAAATTCTCAAATATTGGTACATGTTTCTGGAGAAAGTAGGGAATATTTATCTATTAACACGGTTTTAGAAGAAGGAGATGCCACCCACTATCCAGTAGAGTTTTTAGACTCTCTAAATACACCAGGTCTTCCAGCACACAAAATTTATTTAAAAGTCGGAGTACCAATCATTCTACTCAGAAATTTAAGCCCACCAAAACTATGCAATGGAACTCGGTTGAGAGTAACAAATCTCCAACGAAATGTCATCGAAGCCGAAATCTTAACAGGTTGCGGCTCCGGTGATGTTGTTTTCATTCCCAGGATACCCATTATCCCCAATAATTTTCCGTTTACTTTCAAACGTGTGCAATTTCCTGTAAGCCTCTGTTACGCTATGACTATTAATAAAGCCCAAGGCCAGACGTTATCCGTTGCGGGTGTAGACCTTACTTTTGATTGTTTTTCACACGGCCAACTCTATGTTTCTCTATCACGTGTTAGCAACCCAAACAACCTTTTTGTATATGCTCCGGGTAATTCCACCGCTAACATAGTATATAGAGAAGCATTAACGTAATCAACTATACCAAAGTCAGGACTCTTATCTAAATCATCAAAAAGGTGATATACTCTTATCTAAACGACGTTGTTTTGTTCTCGACAACCACGCGAACGAAGTCGCGGGCACAGCTAGTAGTAAATATATTTTTAATACTTTTGGCCGATTTTCATGTATATTTCTATATTTTTTGTTCATGGGAGTAACTAAATTTGTTTGTGCAAAATTTTAGCCCATTAAAAGTTATTTCATAGAGATACCTTTTGATGGGCTAAAATTTTTCGTAGGCCACTCAATAAGTTATCTTAAAATAGTTATAAATAGGCATATACGGATATAATTTAAAGAAGATTCTACAACTTTCTCCTAATATTGTAGATGTCTTATTAAATATTAATTTTATTAACTTATTTGTTTGTTATTTATAGTAGTATATTTTGATTTGCAATTTTTGTTTTATCAATGTAGCATGTAATCTTACGTTTTTCGAGTAATTGAAGTGTAAATTTTAATAAATAGCTCAAAATTGTATATAATAATTTAAAAAAAAATGGAATTCGAGTTTTTTTTCGGTTTTTTGCATTTTCTGAGAAGATTTTGTACGTAAAATATTTCTTTTTTTTCACCATCGCAAAGTAGAGATTTCAACGAACAGAAAGCATACCAACTTTTTGAAAAAAGCTGATATTTTGACGGGTGAATTTTCAATTGAAAATTAGTGTGCTTTTTCGATATTAATTCAAAATATGGTGAAAAAATAAATATTTCTAGTCAAATAAATTACGGTGTATTTGGGACTTAAAAAGGTAAGTATTCACAAAATTTTATGAAAAATTTTTTTTTTGTAAAAGATAAAAATAAAAAACCAAAAACTTGGTTTTTTGAATTTTGCACATAAATTTTGAGGTTAAGTGAAAAAAGTGTAAATACAAAAGTTTTAGATCTTTTTATTACCTACAACTTTGCCATTTGACTTTTTTCCAAAGGACTTTTAGTTTTGCCGGAAATTGAGATAAACCGTTTTTTACCCTTAAAAACTCACCCCCTTCCCCGTCCCGACCTCAGATCGCCTGTAAATTAGTTTTCCTTTCATTTTTATAATATTCTCCTCCTTTTCTAATAGGTTTTATCCTACTATTATTATTTTTCCCTTTTTATTATTTTTAAAGGCTTCTACCCTGGTACATATGAAAACAATGGCTTATGTATGACATTGAAGCAGCTCAATCCCACGCCTTTTTGTCCTCAAGGTAGTCATTCATTGTGTAAAAAGCTGGCATAGCTTACGAGTACGTTTAATAAATTATCAAATTTATTTATGCTTAGTTCTTGAATTTGGCTAGGAAGTGTATTATAGAAACGTACTCGTATACATTGGCATCTAAACGAACCACCTGTAATTTTCTTCTTGAGCCTGGTTTTAGGTACAATAAATTTGTGTGTGTTCCTAGTATTTATAATATAATAATAATAATGCTTTATTGAGTCACAATATGAACAAATAATCAGATTACAAAAATCTTACATAAGAACATTCATATTTGTTTTGCCATAGAACGTATCGCAACTGGCATCTTAGCTAGGTTACACAGTAACCTGTGTTACAGATACCAGTTTCATTCCCCACTGGGTTAAAATTTCACACAATAATCTACTTAATTTTATTAATGTAATGCAAAATATTTTAATAAAGCTATAGAAATAATGAAAATTTATAAAATGACAATATTAGAAAACAGGAAGGCATTAAAAACGAATTTATAATATAAGAATTTATACTATGGATATCACTGTATCTTTTAAACTGATTAATATTTTTATGTGCATACATGAGATTCTCATAAATATACTGAGAGGGAACCGTGTTATTATTAATCTCTTTAAATTTGTCTCTGAGGGAGTGTTTGGGACTTAATTTATAAATTGCACGAATAGCCCTTTTCCGTAAAACAAAAATTGCCCGAATATCGGCGGCATTTTCCCACAACAGAATGCCGTACGACATCACACTATGAAAATAACTAAAGTATACTAAAGGAGCTGTCTCTAAATCAGTTAAACCACGAATTTTCCTTACGGCGTATGCTGCAGAGCTAAGTTTTTTGGACAGTTTATATATATGGGGGCCCCACTGAAGCTCCAAAGTTAAACCTAAGAACACTGTGGAATCCTCGGGTTTCAACTCTTCACCCTTTATTGGCACACAGTGTTCACTTGTGTTTCATTGGGTAATGTGAACTTTATACATTTTGTTTTTTTTTCTCATTAAGGAGAAGATTATTGATATTAAACCAGTTAACTACAGTTGAAAGATCATTATTTACATGATCAACAACCACCTGCTGAGCCTAATGGCCTAGCTTTGTTCTGTCTCCCGCTTGATTAGGAGGGAAGTGGAAATTATGTTTTTCTTACTCCTCCGCTGTATTTTCTGATTAATGTCATTGCGGGACCCAAGACAGTTTAATCGTTTCTCTGGGACTCGTCGAGATTCATTGCCTCGGCGATTTTTCTGGTGGTCGCCACTGTTGATTCTGGCTTACAGAAGTTACAGTGGTTTGGAAATAGTGTGGCGGGCTTGTCCCAAAAAAAAAGTCTATCCATCGTTTCTTTAGCCTTCCCCTACTCCTATAGCCATCCACATCCATGCACAAGACTTTCATAACGACAATTTCTTCATTTCTACGCATCACATACCACTTTGGAGGCATGCGGAACAGGGAGTAAAGTCCTGCAAACCTCCATTGAAAGAGAGGATCCTCTGACCAGATGGGTGTTGTGCCTGGTCCGGGCAACTGCCGATAGTTGATGATGAAGACAGTTGTATATGTTCAAATTGCGCGGAGAACTCTGCTTGCGCGATACAGGATTCGGGTGTTTTCAGTTCGTATGAGTCATAGATGTCGCCACACCACGACAACACGGCAACCGATTTCCACACAACTTTCAGTTGGCGGTGCCACTTCTAGACTTCCTCTTAAATACTCATTCCTAATTCTATCCATGCGCGTAACACCACACGTCGCTCTTAGCATTCTCATCTCAGCTGCATTTCATTCATCGCTTTTGTGGCCCAACCTTCTGAACCATACAAGACAGTAGGTCTGACCATTCACCAGAAATTCAATTTTTTTTACGTTTTATGCAAATTGCAGGTCAGTGTCAGGTTGTATCTTGGTTAAAATACGATTCGCGGCCGTAGCAAGTATGTTTTAATAGAATTATAATCATTAAAGTCATCAATACAATTCCTTAGTTTGATGTCAAATGTAGTATTGAAATCATGACATTTGGCATCAATTGTAAAACTGAGAGAGTTGTATTGATGATTTAAATGATTACAGTTCTGTAAATACGTATTTGCTACGGCCGCGAATCAGCAGGTCCATTGTAAAAGAAACACGAAAAACACCGGTCAAGTGCGTGTCGGACTACTCACATTTAGGGTTCCATACTAAGTGTATTTTTGATTTTTGTATAGCTTTGGTTCAACCAGATGCTTATACTGTGAAAATTTGAAGACAACAACAACAACAACAAGAGACAGCTCCAACCGTTTGGCTGTAAAACCTGTGTGAAAGACGACGGACAGACAGACAGACACATGAGTGGCAGCAATAGGGCTTCGTTTGGACCCTTCGGGTACGGAACCCAAAAAAGAAGTAGAGCGTACTTACATTAATCTGCAGGCCAGCGACCAAGTTGCATTCGTCGAAGTATATGCCAATCAATAGGCAATCTTGCGACTCTTTTACGTAAAGGGTCAGTGTGCCAAAGCCTGAGGACGTCGTAGGACCTTCTACCGGCACATAACCTTGTTTCGTGGCGGCTTCGATAGTGAGAGGAAGTTGGTGGAAACCCCTGAAAGGATCAAATTTATCTGCAAAATGAAGGCATAAGAACATTATCGAGTTATGTTTTTTGCTTTTGGCATAACAAAACAATTTATCCCAAGATAACCTTTTTCAACTTTAGACCGAAGTCGATTAACTTAAATACAAATGAAGCTGGTTGACTACTGAATCGAAGTTAATTTCAGAGGTAACACTAGGTTACACGGTTTTTATACCTGAGCTGAAAATAGTTAATTTTTGTCTGTTTTGGAATGACTTATCCTGGAAAAATAATAAAAAAAATCTGGCACGTTTGTTTTTAGAAATACATATTTACTTTAAAACGGTAGTTCAAGTGGGTTTTATAAAAAACTTTTATTTTTTTTTTATTTAGGAAACTTTGATTATGTACAGTATAGTTAGAGTGTCAAATTGTATCGTTTAAAAAAGATTCTATTCGTGTAATGGAGCGTTATTTTTGCAAGATGACAGATACTAGTGTATGACGTTTCTTTTTCCAAGTCTCGACTCAATAAACTAAAGGATGATGCCAGAGTTTCTATGAAATCCGGTCTAGAGTTGTAAAAAAACGGTTTTTTTCTGAGATGATAAAAAACATTTAAAAAAAACATGAAAAAAAAACCGTTTTTTTTCTGGAGCAGGTTTTTTTTCATATGTAGGATAAGCGGCCAGTTTTTGGAAAATTAGTACAAGAATGTGTCTGCGTTGGTATAATATAATGCCACAGAATCAGCAGAGGCAATTGCCGCTGCTGGTTCTGTGGCATTAACTGTGGATGGCTGGAGCAACATTAGAAATGAACCTATCGTAAATTTTGTTGTCACGACGCCGAAAGCTTTTCTTTACAAGGTTTTACCGACAGGTACTGCAGAATTCATGGCTCAAGAAATGAGTTGTGTAATTGATGAAATAGGACCTCAAAAGGTATTTGGCGGAGTATTGCACGGACAAACTTATTTACCTACGGGTGCCTAGCACACTCCCTCCAATTAATATTTACTTATATGAATACTTTGCCAAGTTTAAAGACCCTCATAGCCGATGCAACAGCTTGTGTCAAGGCTATAAAGAACTCTCACAAGCTTAACACAGCTTTCATAGAAAAGCAGTTGACCACCGGCGTCAAATTAAGTCTTAAGCTTCCAGTTAAAACGCGCTGGGGATCTCTAGTCTCCTGTTTAGAGAGTTTAAAAGAAATCAAACAAACTATTAAAACCATGGCGATTGATGAGAGTCTTCAGGTGTTATAAATAAAGTGGAAATATTAAAAGTAAATATGTTGAGCGATGAGTTTTGGGATAATGTTACTGGATTCTACAAATTATTGAAACCAATATTAGACACTAAGTCAAAGAAATACTCAAAAATAGAAAGGCATTCGCTATAATTATATGACGTTCATAAAATCGCGAACCTATTGGATCCTCATTTTAATGGATATGACCTGACTCCAGAAGAAGAAACGGCTGCTGTAGAACAAATTTATAATGCTGCTATAAAGATACCAAATATCGAAGAGGATATAGTACTGGCAGAGCTTGAAAATTACATAGCAAAACAAGAGATTTTTCTAAGACTTTTTTGTGGTCATCGGTGAACAAATTGAATCCCATTGCTTGGTGGGCAGGACTTTGCAAATCAACTGCTTTGTCTAAAGTAGCCATCAAGTTTCTCTCTCTTCCTACTACATCAGCAGCGTGCGAAAGAACATTTAGTACGTACAGCGACATTCATACCAAGAAACGTAATAGACTGACAAATGACAGGGCTAGGAAAATAGTGTATATTGCGCACAATTTAAGATTGTTGTCAGTATAATCATCAACAATATTAACACAAGCAGAAGGTAATAGAGGCCCTGATAGTATAGTCGTTGATTCAGAATCAGATGAAACAAATACAGACACAGAACATTATTCCGATGCTGATAAAACAAGCGTAGCCGTAGCTACTGATACTGATACAGATGATTGTAACACATTAAGTATTTTTTAAGTTCATAATAATAGTTACCCATCATTTGACTTGAATAAAAACAAAACAATCAAATTTAGTGTTTTATTCCACTTTAGTTATAGTGTTTCACTTTTCCTGAAAAAAAAACCAAATGTAGAAAAAAAACAACGGTGTCAAGATTTTTTTCATGTTTTTTTTCAAGATTGTGAAAAAAAAACATTTTGTTTTTTTTTCAATTTACATCTTTAATCCGGTCCCACCTTCCAATAGCTATGTGTGTTACATCGTTGGATAGGTAATTGGCAATAAGGCTGAAGTTACATACCCCTAATATTTTATATGAATATGTGGAACGGAAACGTTTAAACAGCAGAAGAGCGGATTTTACAAGAATAGAAGCAAGTGATATTGATTTTCCGCGATTCAGTGAAGAACAAATCATTTTGTTAGCTTTGGGAACCTATCAACTGAAGTTAGTGAAATCTTACTGCACCGAACATCTACAAAATGGAATGTATACAATAGAAATATACCGAGAAGCTGCACTGGAGGATTTACCTGATTTTGGCATTGATGAGGATGCTTGGCTCTTACGTGGTCGTATACAGTCGCGACACGTGAGAGCTAGAAAGTACTACTGTTACTTATTAGTTCGCAACAACGATATTATACAAAGATATTGTACCTGCATAACGGGACGACGTACTGTAGGGACCTGTGCGCATATCGTTTCAATCATTTGGTACCTAGGGCACGCCAGACATGAGGGATTTGTAGGCCCAGCCTTATTTTTAAATAACGTCATTGTAGACAACGATGATTAAATAAATGTAAAGGTTTAAAATACGCTATTGTGTTTTATTTGTAAAAATATAACATTTTGTCAATGTGGACATCTGTTTAACTTTTTGTCATAAGGTTTGCGACTCAGTGGCGCAATTGATAACCGTAGGTTAGTATCTACACTACGTGTATAAAGCACAAATGCAATTATTACGTAAAAATAGCATTACTTGGCTACTGAATAAACTATCATGTTTATTAAAGAATAACTCTGAGCGGACTAAGATTTGGTACTTGAGGCCATAGTAACTTATATTCAGCTCAAAAATACCTATCCAACGATGTAACACACATAGCTATTGGAAGGTGGGACCGGAATTTGCATCCTCCAAATATTGGAAAAGACTCATTAAAAGGAATTTACTATGTCTCGAGGAGTTAAAGGGCCAGAGTCAAGTTCAAATGCTTTAATCATTAGAATAATAGGACGCTGTGTGTGTGTGTGTGTGTGTGAATTTGGGATATTTTCTAAAGAGACGCTAACTCTAGACGTGGCATACATGAACCTCACCAAGATTTTTTTTCTTGTTGACAGGGTTTCTAGGTTATACTTAAAATCGTATACAAAGACTAATTAGAAAATGGTCGGTTCATAACCTAATTTTCGTGGAATAATAACTTGAAGAACAATTCCGTATGATGTCGGACGTAAAATAATAGTACCATCCCATCACTTCCCGTTGGTGTCGTAAGAGGCGACTAAGGGAGCTTGAGCCCTAGTACATACTACTAAAGCACCTTGGGCCACCCGCGCGGTGGGGGGTTAACCACCAACAACAGCATTCCCAAGGAGGGTTGGCGTCAGGCAGGCGGCCGGCTATAAAACTTCTGCCAAAACCTTTTGCAACATGGTCAGGAAAAATGTGATGTGCGATAGGGCTAGGGCGTTCCCCACAGGCGACGCGCAGGGGCAGCACCCGGCTCCTGTGGGAAATGGACAAGGGTTGTCGCACCAGGACGGGCGGGTGCGACGTAAGACGCAAGCTCGGAGAGTGAGAGAATTAAGATTGAGGTGTGCGAGCTGGAATGTAGGTACTATGACTGGAAAAGGAAGAGTGTTAGCAGATGTTTTAAAAAGGCGACGGATAAATATAGCGTGTTTACAAGAAACGAAATGGAAGGGTGCAAAAGCAAGAGAATTAGGAGAAGGATATAAGTTTTATTACTGTGGAAGTGATGGCAAACGGAATGGTGTGGGCATAGTTTTGGATAGTGAGTTAAAATAATGTGTGGTGGATGTTAAAAGAGCAAGTGATAGAGTGATAGCTATTAAAGTGGTTGTGGAGAGTATGGTAGTAAATGTTATTAGTGCGTATGCACCCCAATCAGCATGTGAGGATAGTGTAAAAGAGAAGTTTTGGAAGGACTTCGATTGTGTGATGATGAATGTACAGGAGAGTGAAGAGGTGTTTGTGGGTGGTGATTTTAATGGGCATGTAGGAAGCCTGAAGTACGGTTATGAGAGAGTGCATGGTGGTTGGGGGTACGGAGACCGTAATACTGATGGCGAGACATGGCTGCAAGCTGCTTCGCCTTTTGAGCTGGCAATAAATAACACCTGGTTCAAAAAGAAAAACGAACACCTGATCACTTACAAAAGTGGCCAGCACGCGACCTAAATTGACTTTTTCTTGGTGCGACGAAACAGTCTCAAAACAGTCAAAAAACTGTAAAGTGTTGCCAGGCGAAGGCTTAGTCTCTCAACACAGGCTCATAATGATGGACGTAACAGTCAGTGTCTCGTCCAGTAGAAACAAAGAACGGCCCCCACCCAAAATCAGATGGCGTATGATAGAAAATGAGGAGTGTGCAAGTATGTTTAAGAGTCAAGTGGTAGATAAAATGATAGAAATGAAGGATATGGAAGGCAAATCTGTGAATGAATGTTGGAAAGAGATGGCGGATTGTATAAGGCGAGTAGCAAAAGATGTGTTTGGAGAATCGCAAGGGAAAGGCATGATAGAAAAGGATACATGCTGGTGGAATGAAGATGTGCAAAAGATGCTGAAAGAAAAGAAAATTTCGTTTAAAGTATGGCAGAGTGTATAAACAGGAAATGATAATTTAAAAGAAGATAAAAAGAAAATTTATAAAGATTCCATTCTATTTTGAGAAAGGCAAAAAAGGTGGTTGCAGTTTCCAGGGCTAAGGCGCAGGAAAAGTTATATGATTTACTGGACAGCCCTAGAGGCCAGAAGGAGCTCTACCGGATTACAAAAGTAAGAGAAAGGAGAACGAGGGATATAATGCATATAAAATGTATGAAAGATGAAATCGGTAAAGTCTTGTCGAAAGATGACGAAATGAAAGAGCGATGGAAGGTTTATTTTGAAAAGTTGATGAACGAAGAGAATGAATGGAATAGTGTGCTCAAAGAGGTACAAGTAAATATGGGTTTGGTGAGAGAAATTTAGCATGGATGAAGTAAGAAAGGCAGTTCAATGTATGAAAAATGGAAAGGCCATGGGCCCTCATGACATACCAGTAGAAGTTTGGAAGTGTTTAAAAGAGGATGGACGTATGTGGCTGACTTTATTCTTCAATAAGTTGTTGTATGAAGAAGTGATCCCACAAGAATGGTGCAATAGTTCGCTAGTGCCCATCTTCAAGATTAAAGGGGATGTACAGGACTGCAACAACTATCGAGGGATCAAGCTCATGTCACATACTATGAAAGTATGGGAGAAAGTGATAGAGAAAAGATTGCGAGAGGAGAGTGAGATTACCCCGAACCAGTTTGGGTTTATGCCAGGTCGAGGGACAATGGTCGCCACCTTCGCTCTCCGTCAATTGTGCGAGAAGTACAGACGTGTGCACAAGAACTTGCACATGGTGTTCATTGATCTTGAGAAAGCGTATGATAGGGTACCTCGGGATGTGTTGTGGTGGGCCTTGAAAAAGAAAGGTTTGCCTGGGAAGTATGTTGAGTTGATTCGTGTTATGTACAGACAATCTAGTACCTACGTCCGGTCGGCTGCTGGCAACACCGATGAGTTCAGTGTGGCTGTAGACTTACATCAAGGGTCGGCTTTAAGTCCTTACCTCTTCCTGTTTATTATGGACGCTCTTACGTCAGAAATACAGGAGGAGGCACCCTGGTGCATGCTGTTTGCCGACGACTTTGTTCTGGTCGGTGAAGATGGACCTGAGATCCAGAGCATATTGGAGAAATGGCAGAACAGAAGCTGGAGAAAGTTGGCTTGAAAATCAGCAGAACCAAAACTGAATACATGTTCTGCGATTTTCGGCAGTCTCTCCAGTACTGAAGCTACAGTGGAAAGGCCAAAGAAACGATGGTTGGACTGTGTGAAAGTGGATATGGTTAAAAAGGGGGTGACTACAGAGATGACGACTAATAGAGGAGTATGGAAGAAAAAGACATGTTGCGCCAACCCCAAATAAATTGGGATAAGGGCAGGAGAATGAATAATTTGAAGAACAATGCGGTCTTAGCAAAGGGTTCTGAACACAGACGTCCACGTGTCCAAGAATAATCAGGACACACACATATTAGCCACAGCTGCGGTATTGATTATGGAATCTTCTCTCTGGATCTGTATCATTGATCTTCAAATGATCGGTAATAATTGTTCACCATCAATTGTAAGTGCTACAGACAATTGTCTATAGGACTATTTTGAAACCTAATGTGACACAGTGTTCTTAATAAATGTGAGAAGTGAAGACCAAATTGACGAATTATTATTTGCTACAAACATTCCTCATGCAATAAACCTGCAGATTGGTAAGTAGGGTCTTCTGCAGAAATCTATCTTTGACGCTAGCCGGCTTCGATCAATAATTGATCGAAGCTAGCCGGTGAGAATAAAAATTCCTTAACAAAATGCGTGCAAACGTCTCAAAAAATATCAGCCAACTGTTGGCATAGATACTTTTTTCTTTACAACTTTAGCATGCAATGTATTTGTAAAATATCAGCTGACGCTCCACATATTACCTCGAGTTCAAAGTGCGCGCGCGCTCACCGACAGCCATGCGACCAACGACCCTACGTCCACGCGACGCCGATTTAAAGCGAATGATTCCTGGTATCCGTTTGCATTTAGGCTGTAAATAATATACATTCGTCCGCGTCAAGCTCGTAAACCTGCACATTTTAAACTAATAATTCTGTGCTTGCGATGCATTCCGAAAGGATATTATTAATTTATTTACTTTCTCATAATTTCATTCGGTAAATAAATAATTCTATAATTTACAACTATGAACACTAATGTTAATATGTTATGCAATAATGTTTAAAAACTAAGATTACGTATGCCACTTAGATTAAGGGGTAGACCCTTAAACTAAGTGGCATACGTAATCTTAGTTTACCGGCCAAGTGGCGCCCTCATTGAATAAAAAATCGTAGCATAGCATAGAAAATAAATATGAAAGAATCCAACGTCACGTTTGTTAAAAAGAGGATAAAGTATTTTTACGTTGATAAAACAGGTCTCGGAATGTTTCTTGCTATGCTACGATTTTTTACTCAATGAATGTAGCAGGGCCTTAAGCAACAAAAATAAGTTTTGGCTAAGTTAAAACAACTAGTGATCATTTCTGCTAACAACAAGAGGAGTCATTTTTAAGGTATTTTGTTTTTGTTTAAAAAACTATAAGTAATAAGTTTTTTTTTTTACTATTGGCAGTTAGTTGTCTATGACGGTCATTATTCGATATAATATCAAGCAATTGATGAATATAAGTGACGAGGTTTTTTAGTATTTGTGAGAAAAAAACGTGAATTTCATAGGTGGGAACCCAATATTATGACCTGAACAATGAATGACGTCAACAAAGCGCAAAGAGTATCTAAGAATGGTAGCTTAAAAGTGGAGAAAGGAATAACATTAGATATTAAAAAAAAATCTGTAGGCTAGTAGGCTTGCTTTCAACAACCAAAATATACTGAGAGTGAGGTGTGGTGACGTATAGTCGTCGCGGTTGAGAAGCGGCTGGTCCAGAGATTGACACTCGCAGTCTTCAGTGTCTACCCACTGCAACTTGTTGCTGCTGCGCGCGCGGGTAATTGTGAGAAATAATGGCAAACGTGGTATAAACTTCGAGAAAATGGTCAACCGTCGAATCTGACTCGGCTGAACAGCACACGAGAAGCTGCGCAGTATCTTCTCGTGTCATATACCACAGTGTCTCAAGATGGAAGTATATGACTAGTGCATTTTGCCAGTGATGACATAAAGCACTGAAACATAGTCGCTCACGATGTGCCTTATAAAAAGGCTTACGCGTAAAGTCATCCAAAAGGGGAAATGGAGAGAGCTATGTCCAGAGTTTAATTGCGAGATCGAATCAGAAATAAAGACATCCGCAGGAGAACCAAGGTTACCGATATAGCCCGAACAATCGCCATTACACACACACCTTTTTTTGGGGGGGGGGGGGGGGAAATCATCTAATGACTTCTCCCGCTCTGGGTGGAGCGGGAGGGCGTGTGTAACAAGGCAGTGTTAAAGCCTTGTTTATTTTTTGACCTTATTCCAAAATAACGTTCTTTCCTACCTTTTTTAATTTAAAATTAAAAAATAACTTGTTTTCGCCTTTAAGTCTTTGTTTTTATATTAAAAATTAGTTCTAATTCTGCTGCTGAGCTAGACTAAGTTCCTATCCATCATTATAATTTTCCTTCTATTCAATAAATGTCAGTACCAGTTTATAAGAGTTACTAGAACAGTGAAGTGCAGTTTTTATAACCAGGCAGTTTCTAGCAATATTACAATTTATACCTTTACCTAGTCACAGTGTATGGTGTACGTACGATTAATAAGTGATCCATATAATCAAGCCTACTGTATATAGTATAGTATAGGAGGCCTACGGCCTCCTCACGTGTCACTCCGGCACGCAACGTGGCACGTGTCAGACTCTTACTGACTAAAACCCACCCCTGTTCCTTCCTTGCCTGAGTGCCCAGGGGAGCGGTAACTTATTTTCAGAATTTATCCGCTACCCCTAGGCATGCAGGCACCGGCCACAATGGGCCCCGTCAGTGGTGGCTAACAACATCTCATTGAGGTGCGCGTGGAACACTACGCGCCGTCGACTCACGGGCCTGGTGCTGATCGGACGGCGAGCTATCCACTGCTCGCCGTCCGCAGGCCTGGGCCTACGGTGGCCGGATATCGTCTCGCGACGTCCCATGCCCAGTACGCCCAGTAACTCTCCTGCGGTGGTAGCGGCTGGGGCCGTGAGGGCCACTCCGTTGAGCTTCCCTCACGCGTCCCGCCTCCGCCTTCGCGAGCATTACTGCTTCGCAGAAGGCGGAGACTGCCTCCCATTCCCTCTCGCTCCGTATCATGGCCTGAACCAGGGCCGGGCGCGAGAGGTCGCCGCCACCTATCGAATCCACGAGGACACGGCGGTGCTCCGCCCAAGCGGGGCAGACCTCCACCGTATGCTCCACCGTGTCCTCTGGGCTATCCGCGCAGTGGTAACACCCGGGCGTTTCCTCCCGCCCGATCTGATGCAGGAACCTCCCGAAACAACCGTGTCCGGTTAGGACCTGCGTCAGGCGGAAGTTGAGGACGCCGTGACGCCTCTCCAGCCACTCCTCAAAGAGGGGCACTACCACTGCAATGGTGGCGTGCCCAGCGCTGCGTTGCGACAGTCGCTGTCTCTATGTCGCCGTGAGATCCTGCCGGAGCTCCGTCCGCCAAGCCGCGAGGTGTCGCGGCAGCAGAGTTTCGCCCCGACTCTGCGTTTGGCCTCCTCGCGCCACTCCCAGAGCAGCGCGAGGACCTTGGCCTCCAGATGCCTCACAGGACAGGACTGTGCGGTATCCTCGGATGAGCCGAATGGCCATGACCCTTTGGGACGCGTTCAACCGGCGAGCTGGTCGCCGCCTCAGGGAACACGCTCACATCGATGCCCCGTAAAGGGCCATGGACCGCACGATCCCCGCGTAGTGCCTCTGGCAGGAGGCGTTTTGACCCCCCAGATTGGGCAGGAGCCGCTTCAAAGCAGCACTGGCCCGCTCCAATCTGGGAGCCAAACGTCGGAAATGTTCAACGAAGTTCCACCGGCTGTCGAGGACGAGACCCAGGTACCTCATCGTCCTCTCGACGCCGATGTGAACCCCTCCTACCGTTATCTGGGAACCCAACGGTGGTGCGTTCCGAGGACCATGAAAACACATGGCCTCGGACTTGTGCAATGCCGCCTCGAGTCCCAGTTGCCGGATCCTCAACGACTGTCGCAACCCGCGTGACATCAAGTCGGCCGCCGCCTTGTACGACCTCTCCTGCGCCAGGACCAGCGTATCGTCAGCGTAGCAAACTACGCTAACACCGCTAGGGAGGTCAGCGCGCAGCACCCAGTCGTACCCGATGTTCCATTTTCCCTGGTGACCGGGGTAGATGACGGCCCTGTCCGTCAAATATGCATTACACACACCTGAAGTGGCATTGGGTAAGACACATTGCTTGCCGAACAGATTGTCGATGGGGACGGAAGGTTCGAGAGTGGTGACAGCGTACCGGAAGACGCAGCACTGGAAGGCCTTCCACAAGGTGGATCGATAATCTGGTGAGGGAATCCAATGGATGCAAGACGCACAGGATCGGTCGTTGTAGCGACACTTGGGGGTGGCCTAAGTCCATCAGTGGACATCTTTTAGCAAATTTTAATTCTCCACACAACAAATCATATCGTCATCTTGTTCGATAATGTGGGGTGTGTTTGAAAGAGTCACTGCGGCCTTGGCACAAGTAACTGAAGGACCACGGGTGGGTTTTAGTCAGAAAAAGTCTGACACGTCCTCCCGCTTCGACCGTAGCGGGAGAAGTTATTTGATGATAAAATGAATCTCTTTGAATGTCTTTTGTGTGCACTGAATAAATGTTTTATCTATCTATCTATCTATGATTCCCTACCCAAAAAAAATAAACTTGCTCCTCAATAGTATTTAAGAAAGCGTATAACACTTCGTTCTCTTTAATTTGCGACGGAATACTCGCGAGGATGCTGCAGCTTGCTCATTTTAAAGATCTTTTATATAGCCCGATCAAGCTTGCAAGAAATTTCTTGGCGCGGAATTCGAGTGACCAACGTACCTCAGACAAATCAGTTCTTTTATAGTGGGAACTACTCTACCGAGTGACTCTGGTGCCTTCACCACTTTTGAACGCCGAGCGCTTGTCATTAAATACACCTCTTTGCTTATTTCACGCCAGTAGGCAGCACTTTGTCATACGTAAGGTACTTCGCAAGCTGATCTTGGCCACAATTAAAAAAAGCGGCCAAGTCCGTGTCAGACTTCGCACATTTAGGGTTCCGTACCAAATATTGGTATTTGTTAGTATAATATACGTGATAATAAACATTCTCACCTTTCAAGTTCATATGTCAAGGGGAAGTGTTAAAAAACTTTTCCGAACAAAATTTATGACAAACGACGGACAGACAGTTAGACGGAAGTAAACAAAAAAAACAGACGGACACGTGACAGCAATAGGACTCAGTTTAGACCCTTCGGGTACGGAACCCCGAAAATAAGTATTGCAATAATAATTGTAGCGACCTTTTTTGATTTCCTCATAGAACAGAATGTTCTGTGATACTGATTTACCTAGATAAGTATTAGTTCTAAGTTTCAGGTTTCAAAATGGAAAGAGTGAGATTTTTCACACAAACCGGCTTTCCCCTTTTCACATCGTTAGGGGTTGATTATTAAAAAATCGTTTCATCCGTTAAAATGACTTTACTCTTAGACCATTTACACCATTCCCTAAAAAGCTTCAACACTCGTTTTTACCACTTTAGGGGGTGCTTTTCATAAATAACGTAAAATACTCGTACATACCATCTTATTTTTTAATCAAGATTATTCGTGCCATAGTTTTAACTTTATCGAACCAAGCGTTAAGATTCTTCCATACAAACTTTAACACCCTCTAAACCCCCATTTGGGGGTAGTTGTGGCCAAATAATTATGTCAAATCTTTTAATTTACTTTTAAGTTTCTGCTAAGTTTTTAAAACCAAGCAGTACAATTTTCCATACAAACTTCCATCCCTTATTTTACCCCTTTAGGGGTTAATAAATAATTTTCCTGTGTAGGATAAGGCGAAATGCCTGGGTGTCATCACTGTGCGGATCGTCCAGAAAACACGGTGGAGTTGTGCTCTGCTTGGGCGTAGCCCCGCCGTGTCCTCGTGGAGGCGATCGGCGGCAGCGACCTCTCGCACCCGGCCCTGGTCCAAGCCATGGTACGGAGCGAGAGGGAATGGGAAGTAGTCGCCCCCTTCTGCGAAGCAATAATTCTCGCGGAGGAGGCGAAACGGGTGAGGGAGATTCAACAGAGTCGCCCGCCCCTAGCAGCAGGAGACGCCCTGGGCGTTGGAGTTCGCGAGACCATCTCCGGCCACCATAGGCGCAGGCCTGCGGACGGCGAGTAGTGGGTAGCTCGCTGTCCAATCAGGACCAGGCCCGAGAGTCGACGGCGCGTAGTGTTCCACGCGCGCCTCCAAGAGATGTCAGCAATACGTGACTGGGCCCGTTATGGCCGATGCCTGCCCAGGGGTCGTGGATATATTCGAAACAGAGTTACCATGCCCCTGGGCACTCAGGCAGGGAAGGAACAGGGGTGGGTTTTAGTCAGTAAAAGTCTGACTCCACCCAGAGCGGGAGAAATCATAGGACGATTCCCCCCCCCCCCCCAAACAATGGGGTGGAATTTCCAAAAATCCTTTCTTAGTGGATGCCTACTCTGTTACGGTATCTCTTTGCAAAATTTCAAGTCTCTAGATTCAGCGGTTTGGACTGTGCGTTGATATATCAGTCAGGACTTTGAATTTTATATCGATAAGTAAATTTTGACATTATAATTCATACCAGCACAACACACGCAGCATCTATAATTTTGACTTACTACCGACCCATGTTATTTTGTTTTATGATTATATAGAAGTAACTACTAAATAAAAAGACACTGTTATAAACTGAATAATACTACATTCATACACCTAAAACTTCTCTTATTTAATTAGTCTTATATTTTTTTTTATCTCTTATAAGGAATGTATATCTGTTTATAAGGGAGAATTTTATTGTAGTAGCTGGTATCATTATTCACGCACACAGAGACACTGCCCAGTGTAAAAAAACCGGCCGCACGCACACATTCTTGAATTTGTTGGCTCGTTTTCTTTGTTTTGATTATAGGGCGAGGCTCCACAAGACGGTCCACCTAGACTCTAGGTGGAGCGTCGCAATATAATGTTCAATATAATGATCCCTATAATCAATATAATGTCTAGGTCCTAGACATTATATCGGGTGTAAAAAGACAGTTTACGAAGCCGAAGGCCACATTATTCTCTTTGCAATGTTTTTTTTACTTTTTTACGAAAATGCACATGTTTGTGCCCGTTTAAAGTGTTACATATTAAGTACTAAACTTTATTCCAAACAATCATTACTTGAATTTTCGATTTTTTTCTTCGAAATTACGCATTTGAAGTTGCAAAAAACGCAATGAATATAAAACGTATCCGACAAGTACTAACTTCACTTGCCTGGGTTCGCGTTACATTGCTCGCACTAGAAAATTGTTTTTTTTCATACCTAAAAATAAAAGTCGTTTCCCAGCAATAATTTTTGCGCAAAGCTACTTTGCTATATGTACAGTATGCGTAGTTAACGGCTTCCTGTACAATCAAAGATAAAAAATCAAAAATGTTTAATTTCCATCTTACTCTTGTAATTTCGTGGATTTTTTCTCTTGTAATGGCTCAACACTAATGCCGCATAATTTTTTTCCCAAAATCCTTGAATAAACTAAGATTTGATGACTTTTGAAGATGGTATCTTCAAAAGTCATTAAATCGTGGCGAAAACGCTTCCCCTAAAAAAAAAACAACTATAGGTACTCAAATGTAGCAGAAGCGATGAGAGCTTTGTAACTGGCTTCTACTCGACATTTTGACTGAATTAGATTCTTGATCAAATCAATGAACATCAAACTAAGCCAACATATTATTAGGTAGGTGAGTGGAAAAAAATCATGTCAGTAGAAAAAAAGTGACTTGATATAATATTAATTTGTGCTAACACTTTTGTGTAGTTTGGAAAGTAGTTTAACACATTTATTACATTTATTTCGAGGTACATAATCTGTACAAAAAAAGTTAAAATTTGTAAACCAGTGTAATGGAAGGAACTATCTCCCAAACATCCTCTACCTAAAAGAAACAAAAGGGAATATTTATTTTTATCATTTAGTATAAAAGCACTTACAATGTAAACCTGCGGTCCATTCTTTTGAAACATCTGAAAAAAGAAATGCATAAAATTTGTCAGGATGATGTAAGGCAAGAACATAGCAGTTGGATCTACCTACTGCGTTTTACTTTCACCTACTTACCCACAAAATGCTCAAAAACACAAGCAAATATAAGAGGGAAAAAAGGTTTAAAATAAAGAACGGAGGGAAGGTGAAAGTAATATTTAGATGTCTGTCTATTAATTACTACTTATTGTTGTTTGCAAAGCTGCATGTGACCAACTGGACATCTGTAATATGATATTACACTCACGGATGGCAATCCATCAATAAAAGAAAATACGGTGTTTGTATTTTATTTCTTCGTTTTTCGACACCGACTGCCGAAATTAAAGTTATTTTTTTAATTTTTATGTATTTTCCTTTTTGGAAGTCGGTTGTTTTTTTTTGGAAAAAAGTTTTTATTTTTCAATTTTTACTTGTTATACCCCAGAACTAAAACGCCAATAATATGGAACGTGGAATTTAAACATACTCGTAATTGGAGAAAACCAAGACATCATCTATGTATAAGTAAGTACGTATTTTTCGTTTTTGTTCAGTTTTTCAACGAGCGCTGAAGCAATTTCGATAGAATTTATATGGGACCACCTCGGGAGTATATTCTTTCGGATAGAAAATTGAAAATAAGTCCACAGCTGACAGAGAAATACGTGGATATAAGTAAAAAAAAAAAAAACATACATACAGTCAAACATAGAACGTCCTCCTTTTTCGAAGTCGGTTAAAAATAGGGTTATTGTTTCCGATACCGGTGGGCTACTATTTTTGTAACATTATTATTTTCTAAGTAAAATGATAATTATAAGTTAAAACAATGAATAAACGAAAATAGGGTAAAATTAAAATTGAATAATGTAAGGGCGTGTAGCGACAGAATAGCCGGAGAAAGAAACAGAGAGAAGAATGGAGAGGTGTGGGAACCGGAAGACCTTTGCCCAGGAGATGTACAATATATTGTGAATAAAAAAAGGGTTAAGAAAAAAAAAATTCCTGAAGTACTTACTCTTGCAGCCGAAAATAGCAGTCGGGAAGGCGAAGAGGCCCAGGAGAGTCAGTGTGCGGATCATGACATTCATGACTGCAGCTGATGCTGTGCTTGCTACTGAAGTCTGTACGGAGAGGGCACTCATAAGCGTATTTATATGCTCCGCGCACCTGGCAGGCCGCGTGCATCAGCAGACTGTAAACACGAGCGCATTTTAGGGTTCCTGATGAATTAAATATGAGAAAATATAGTTCGTCATTTTTAAACGACGAAGAAAAAGGATGAGGTTCTCAATTCGATCGTATATATCTTTTTTTTTGGTTTCTTTTAGCCTGTGCACTTTAAAGCTACACACTATTCAAAACATCATCCATTTTGGCCTTAGTTGTGAAAATGACGGACAAAAAAAAAATATTTTGTCTGATAGGGCTATGAGATTAATATTTATTATGATACCAACATTAGTTTTAAAGATTGTTTTACTACTGTATGGATTTTTTGTGGTCTGGATTTATGGGTGGGGCCAAAGTAAGGAAAGTCGATAGTTACCAGGAATGTCATAACATAATAATATATGTACCTAGTTACTTTACCACACTGTGTTGAATAAATAATTCAAGATTATTTTAATTTATAGGCATCAACTCAAGAATTGACTTAAGCGTTAAAAGTACTTTTAAAAAAGTTTGGTTTGCACTGAAGTTTGAAGTCTATCCTGTATGATATAGAGTTTGTTATTCCATAATTTGAAAATGATCTCGAATTTAACTAACTCAAGTATATTAATACTATATAGATACTATAACTATTAAGCTACTACTACAACTACCTACTACTGCTAGCTACTGGATATAAAAAAGGCGCTAACGCCTTGTCTCTTCTTAGACCAGTCAGATAACATCGTACCGCGAAATATTTGGAAAAGTATGAAAGCTTTGCAATGCCCGTTTTCAAAGAGCATTTAAACATTGATCCATTGAGTGTGTACCCTAAAATAATAAGCAAAGAACATATGAGGTTCGTTTCACATTTAGGGTGTTTCAACACACATATTATGTTAGCTTCACTTCTAACTATGTAAACAAATCTTTGTTTTTTTTTTGTGGTGTGGCGAATCATCCAATGACATCTCCCACTCTAGGGTGGAGCGGAAGGGCGTGTCAGACTCTTACTGACTAAAACCCACCCCTGTTCCTTCCCTGCCCTGAATGCCCAGGGGCGAGGTAACTCTTTCGAATTTATCATCAACCCCCGGGCAGGCATCGGCCATGACGGGCCCCGTCTTGTTTGCTGACAACTCTTTGAGGCGCGCGTGGAACACTGCGCGCCGTCGACTCTCGGGCCTGGTGCTGATCGGACGACGAGTTACCCACTACTCGCCGTCCGCAGGCCCGGGTCTACGGTGGCTGGAGATCGTCTCGCGACGTCCTCCGCCCAGGGCGTCTCCTGCGGTGGCTACTGCTGAGGGCGTGAGGGCGAGTCTGTTGTTGTAGCCTCTCCCTCACCCGTTCCGCCTCCTCCTTCGCGAGCATTACTGCTTCGCAGAAGGAGGAGACTGCTCCCCATTCCCTCTCGCTCCGTACCATGGCCTGGACCAGGGCCGGGTGCGAGGGGTCGCTGCCGCCTCCTCGCACCACTCATATAGGTGCGCAAGGATCTTTGCCTCCAGATCCCCTATCGTCAGTACGGCAAGGAGGCACGCCGCCTCACGGGAGATTGTACGGTATACTCTATAATACGGAACATACGGGATCGCCATGATCCTTTGGGACGCATTTATCTGGCTAGCTGATCGCTGCCTCAGGGAAGTATGGGAGCCAAACGTCGGAAGTGCTCGACGAAGTTCCAAGGCTGTCGAGGTCGAGTCCCAGGTACTTCATCGTCCCCTCGACGCCGATGTGAACCCCTCCTACCGTAAACTGGGAAACCGCCGGTGGCGCGTTCCGAGGTCCATGAAAACACATGGCCTCGGACTTGTCCAATGCCACCTCGAGTCCCAGTTGCCGGATCTTCTCCACGACTGTCGCAACCCCGCGTGTCATACGGTTGGCCGCCGCCTCGTGCGACCACCCCTGCACCAGGACCAGCGTGTCGTCAGCGTAGCAGACTACGTTGACGCCAATGGGGAGGTCGGCGCGCAGCACCCAGTTGTACCCGATGTTCCACAGAGGCGGCCCCAGGACCGATCCCTGTGGAACACCGCACGACATCTCTCACCGGTTCCATTCTCCCTGGTGATCGGGGTAGATGACGCCCCTGTCCGTCAAATACGCCTCGACCACGCGACTGAGGTAGGGCGGCACCCGGTGATACCGGAGTGCCTCCACTATGCAACTCCAGGGCAGGGTGTTAAAAGCATTGGCGATGTCCGGAGACACCGCCAAGACGACCCCACCCCGGGCCACTGCATCCCCCGTCGTGAGGGCTTGTATGCGCATGATGGCGTCCACTGTGGAGCACCCCCTGCAGAAGCCGTACTGGCTCTCCACCAGATCCGGCCCCACCCGCACCATCTGCCCGACGAGGCAGTCTGCAATTACTGTTTCGAAGAGCTTGCCTACCTCGTCGAGCGGCACAATGGGCTGGTAAGCGGACGGAGAGTCCGTGGGGCACCCCGGCTTCTTGATCAGGACCAGCTTCCCCGTCTTCCAACGAAGCGGAAACTGGCCCCTCTCCAAACATGATGTAAATCTTAGAAGTTAAATTCGACCCACTTCCCGGTTTCTGATAAAGCTGAAATTTTGCGTGCATGTTTGGTTTGGATGACAATGCATGGTTAGCTAAGTGACGTCATTCTAAATCCAGTATGGCGGACTCCCATAAATGACGGACTAGTTTAAATTTTATATGCATTCGGATGATATGGGCACAGATAATATAATACTAGGGTACAGATGCCTCATCCCACACAAAGAAACGGTACCGACGTAACTACGGGTTTTCGTCTGGCACAAATAACTTTTGTTCTTCGTTCGGGCCCGTCCTCTACACCTTGCTAGATGTTGTTAACAGCGACGGCATTCAAGAATTTACTTAAAGCCTTACCAATATTTTCTCACAATTTGAGGAATTATTTTATAGTATTTTTGGTACTTCATAGCAGTCTTACTGTATCAAAATGTGTCACTATTCAAATTTTAAAAAGGCGATTGGATAAACTCTAAAAATTCAAACAGCGCCATCTATTGGTACAAGAAATATAGATGTCTAAGGATTCTTTTCAATAAACGTCTAAATTTGAATTACAAGCCCATTATTCCACAATTTTATGCTTCGGACAGTTTATTAAATAAGAAAATACAGTTTTTACAATATTTATTTTCAAAATATTAATATTACTTAAAATACAATAGGGAATCGATGCATATTACGCCATCTATTGAGATTTATTTGAACTAATTTTTCTTTGTTCTAGATGAGAGCCCGTGATATGGGTATCTAATAAAATGCTCTTATGCCGAGAAGAACACGAAAAAATAGTACTTAAGTGTGTTTTTTAGTTTTCGTAAACTACAGAAAATTATTAAGAAAGAAAGTCAAAATGAAATAACGGAACCCTTACAGGATCACTCTTGTGTCTGGCTGTGCGTCAGTCACAGCCAAAGTGCTCCGAATCTACTGGACCGATTGAGTTGGGTACACACATGAATATCTGTAACCCGAATATCACTGGGGAATGACACGGGGGTCACTTTTGCGGTGAATATCGAAAAGTTGCAAAAATATAGTTTTTCAACCTATCGTGCAACTCTCTATAGAGGGGCTGCGATTCTCCATATAAATAAATGTATTCCCCTTTTTTCTTCCTGAATAATGCCTCTAGAGCAATAGTTTTTTTTTATAAAGTCAAGGTCTGCTGTAGACACGTCTATGTTATTTCCTTTTTTTTCAGAAAATATTAAGTAAAGAAAATATGACCCGCCAAAAATAACAAAAAATGGCCCATTTTTACCGCCGTGATAATAGTAATACCAGAAAAATTCGAAGAGTTTTTAACATAAAACATTTAATAGGAACCTAAACGTACTCTTTCTTAAAAAAAATCGTGCCAAAAATAAATGAATCGGCTCAGTTTTCTAGGAGAAAAAAGGGTAATACGAAGCGTCGATCTCGTCAAAAATTTTTGTGGTAAAATTGGTCTGAGCTGCAGCTGTCTCTATCGCTCTTTACGGAGGCAGGCTTGAGGAAGCACGACGGCAATAGTTTCTTCAAATACCTATTTTTGAAATTCCTCGCAGGCCGTGTTCCCTCATAAGGGACTGCGCATTTTATGGCGATTATTGAGAGTTGTCGTTAAATGGAGGGAAAAAAATAGATATTATTGAAGTTAAACTTCTTTACGCACGCTTGATTTGGGGAGTAAGCTGGTGAATGCGTGATGAGACGTTACGAAAAGTGTGATCGGGCGAGGCGAACGGAAGAGATAGAGCTAAAGAAGTTTTACTTCAGTCGTGTGGTCTAAAGCACACTCGTTTTTATTTTATTTTAATAATGTATTTATTTGCTAATAGGATTTACAAACTAAAACACGCTTATTGCATCGAAAGATTTTCTATAACTCGCCATATTCGCAATTTGAAAGTTGGTGAGCAGCTGAGAATATGATAACGAATGGAAAACGCATAATAACCTAACATCAGTTTAGCAGACGACGTTAACATATACAAGGTATTTTTTGTCATAATTTTAAAACAAATACTTTAAATATTAATATTAAAATCAAGCTGCCTTGCCTTGGCTAGAATAGGTAGATTGAAAATGGTGCGGATTCTTTGTGCACAAACTAAACTTAATTTATGCTATTCATATCTTTTTCTCTCTAATAAAACAAAAAAGAGACAGACGTAAATTAGAGCTGTCAAATTTAGTTGAACATAATACAAATTAAGGGTACCTACACGTAAAAACATGTCGATTAAAAACACGGCGAAGCGCAAGGCATAAACTAGTTTGACATCTCTAACTTAGTTCATAGCTATAGCCGTCCTTTTCTTGCACTGCCTTTTAGTAAAAGATAACGATTCTCTAATTTTAATTTAGTTATTGAATAAGAGAATCGACACCATTAACTCGCTTATTCTTAGGTACCGTATTTCAAGGAATATTCTCATGTAGGTAATGCTTGCGTGGTGACAGCTTCATCCTTGTGATGATTGGCTATTTTCATTGTGCTTCTACTTCTGAAAAATTTTAAATGCATTTTATCGTTGTTTGAACTGTTCAGAACCATTTTCTCTATTAATGTAAAGTAGATAGGTATTATTAAAAAATTAAAGCGAATTTCATGAACAAATACCCCATCCATAGTCAATATTAAAGTAAACATCACTTTTGCATTACTTTTCATTTAGATACTGTTGTGTGCATTTAGTTTGGAAAAGTTTCCGACACTTGCGCAAATACAGACAGTATTCGGAATATTAATTAAATTACTGTGGTAGGTAAGTTACACGTCACCCCGCTCAACACCGCACCAGTGAGGCAGGGTGAAAAAAAAATGTATTAAAATTTATAATTATTGTTAAGAATATTTATTATTATTATTAAAACGCAAAAAATAATAATAAACGCCGCGGTACTGGAGAGGTACTATTATGTCGATCCTCATCCCATTTAAAATGTCTACCACGCCAGGTACTGTGACGATTGTAGACACAGCCTAATCATAGCGGGTCTGCACCGGCCTTTAACTGGTAGGTAAGAATGTTGGAGAGTCGATGGATTATTTAAGAAGAGTAGGTATTAATTTTGTTTTACGTCAGATAAAGAGTTTTCGCCCTTGCAAGTGGGCACGCATGTAATTATTTTAATCAGGAATAAACCTAGAACTGCCCAGACCCTCATCTTTTACTCGTTACACACCGTACTCTCGCAGTAAACAAGCGAGTCCCCGAGCTTCGAAGAACGTCCCAGTATCCCTGCAGGCCGTACTGGTGCCTTGGGGTTCTACAGTACTAAAACAGCGTGGATTACAAAGAACAGACTTCCATTCTCAATGAACAGATCTAAGATATTGTGGATACCTACACCAAAACAAATTACAATTATGAACTTACATTATGTAATTAAAATTAACAGAGGGTAATAGTGGGTGGTTCTTCGTCAACCGCTGTATTCGTCGCATACTCGAAATTAACTGAGCCTTTAGACAAAATACTTTTCTGTAAACGTTAACGCTAACGCTTCGTGCAAAATGTATGGCAAAGACATTACTGGGCGTGAGTCACGTGACAGTTCTCTGTCTAACGTTTCGTGCAAAACATCGTTGCCATATATTTTGCACGAAGCGTTAGCATTCACGTTTACAGAAATGTATTTTGGCAAAGGGGGCGGGTCCGTGACAATCTTTTATTTTTGAATGTTATTTTTAATTATTGATAGGCTCTCGTTTGACCACTATCTCACCTGATGGTAGGTGATAAAGTGGTCAACGATGGAGCACGCTTGCCTAGAAGTAACCTCATCACTCTTGACTTAAAGACCTCAGGTTGTACGGACACACATACACGCAGCTGTACGTACAATGAATGTATTCCCAAAACGTTTTGTGTGCTATAACGAAGTGCTATTGGAGAAACGCCACGGGAGCTCGAACGACCGTGAGATCAATCGGCTTAAGCGGTTATTATGGGTTGGTCAAACGCTGTAGAGGGATTCCGATCACATACTTAGTCATGTTATGGGTTTGAATCCATAAGGGAAAAGGAAGCATGGCCGTTCCCGTCAAACCTGGCGTCACACGATGGCTGAAGCGAAGAGCAACGGAATGACGAGGAGTGAGCTGGACATAGGCCTCCCACAAGTGTCGCCATAACGACCGGTCCTGTGCGTCTCTCATATATATGCGGTCCCACGAGCCGCGACCAACACCAAGTCATCGGTCCGCCTTGTGCGAGGCCTCCCAACGCTGCGTCTTCCGGTACGCGGTCAATCGACCATCTGTTTTGCGAGCAACATCGTCAAAACACCCACTTCCACTTCTGTTTGGCGATTTGTCGAGCTATGTCGGTAACCTTGGTTCTCTTGTGGTTATTATCATTTCTGATTCAATCACGCAAAGGAACTCCGAGCATAGCCCTCTCCATAGCTCTTTGGGTGACTTTAAGCCTTCTGAGCAGGCCCGTTGTACGCGATCACGGTTCAGTTCCATATTTCATCACTGGCAACACGCACTGCTCATAGACGACGATTTGTCTTGAGACACTGTGGTATGTGGGTCGAGAAGATAACTCGCGGTTTCCCGAACGCCGCCCAGCCGAGTCGGATTCGACGGTTGACCTCTTTCTCGAAGTAAGCCTACCTAACGGGACCGATTGTGCCAGGTAAACGTAATCGTTAACAACTTCGAGTGTACAGTCTTCGATCTTGATAGGAGTGGGTACTACATGGTTATTTACCATGACCTTGGTTTTGGCGTTTATTAGGCACAAACACATCATTTGCCGCTGACTCAAAATTAGTTTATATAAAATTTGATGTTTTATGTAGTTAAATAAGCTCAATACTAAAGACTTAAAAGGTCTATTTATTTTTTGCTTTTTAGTTCTTTTTCGTTGGTTGAATTTTTTGTTAAAAAGTTTTTTAGTTTTTGATTTTTTGTGAGTCGCATCCTCTTTTAATACTCTGAGGCTAATTTCTAATCCTTCATCATTCCTCTTGGCACTGAGCTGATGATGTAACCATCCTTCCATGAGATTCCCAGGATATTGACCAGTTGAGGTTACCTCTAATATTCTAAAGACGTCTTTTTTTCAAAGCATATTAAGTGGTATCTGTCACTAAAACCAGTTTTTATATCTAACTTCTATTGTTTAGGAAAGGTATGGTTTCCATCATCAGCTCAGTTTCATGATGTGATGATTCCTAAATGCAAATACCTGATTAAGTTATGAAAAGTGAACAGAAACAATATTCGTGCCCAATTTTCGAGGTTTTCTCTCAATTTTATCACAATTCCATGATCAGATCCTGATGTCCTTAATATGGGACCACCATTGAGGTATACCCTATCTAAAAAAAAGGAATCATCAAAATCGGTTCATAAACAACGGAGTGAGGGCCGAACATACGTACAGAAACGCTAAACATGCCCACAATTTTCAAGGTTTTCTCTCAATTTTATCAGGATTCCACTATCAGATCCTGATTTCCTTGACATAGGACCACCCTTGAGGTATACCCTATCTAACAAAAAAATAATCATCAAGATCGGTTCATAAATGACGGAGTGAGGGCTGAACATAGACAAAAAAAAAAAAAAGTATATATACAGTCGAATTGAGAACCCACACCTTTTATTTTTTAACCGACTTCCAAAAAGAGGAGGTTCTCAATTCGTCTGTATGTTTTTTTTTTTTTTTGTATGTATGTTACCCGATTTCTCCGTCAGTTGTGAACCAATTTTCAAAATTCTTTTTTCATCTGAAAGAATATACTCCCGAGGTGGTCCTATATAAATTTTATCGAAATTGCTTCAGCACTTTTTGAGAAACTGAACAAAAACGGAAAATACGTGTACCTCGATGACGTTTTGGTGTTCTCCAAATGTTTAAATTCCACGTTCCATTATATTGGGGTTTTTAGTTCTGGGGTATAACAACTAAAAAGTGAAAAATAAAAAACTTTTTTACAAAAAAAAACAACCGACTTCAAAAAAAAAAAAATACACTAAAAATTTCTAAATAACTTTAATTTTGGAAGTCGGTGTCAAATAACGAAGAAGTCAAAATACAAACACCGACTTCCGAAATTAAAGTTATTTAGAAATTTTTAGTGTATTTTTTTTTTGAAGTCGGTTGTTTTTTTTTGTAAAAAAGTTTTTTATCCTACATCTAGCCTTCTTCATTTCTACATACATATAAAATTTAGATATTTAATAATCAGATTGTTTTTTGGCGCCGACTCAAAATTAGTTTATATAAAATTTTTATATTTTATGTTGCTAAATAAGCTCAATACTCAAGACAAGGTTTATTTATTTTTTGCTTTTTAGTTCTTTTTTTCGGAAGTCGGTTCTATTTTTTTGTTATAAAGTTTTTTTGGTTTCTTTAAATTATAGAAAATTATTTCGGTTGCTTAGGTTATGAAAATATAGCCGTTACCGATTTGCCGCGGACATCATTTATTTATTATGTATCGAAATATCTGCATCCGTGATACCGATTATGCAACAGTAGGTTGTAGGTAACTGTGCCAAAACCCAAATAGTTTCTGACTATCAGTGGCGTTATAGCTAGTACCAAAGGAGCCCTGTATCAAGAAATGTATGGGCCCCCTGCGGCAAAGCCCAAATGGGTTACTGTTATTTTTTATAAAATGGGCACAGAACATTAGAGAAAATTGGAGCATCCTATCAAATCATAATTATTTATTAATTGCGAGGTTCTCATTATTAAGAATTTGAGGTAGTAGACTATATTTTACGTTTTTGTGCTTCCACAAGTCGGGGGCCCTGAAGCCCCCAGGGCCCCCGTATGATTGATACGGCTGATGCCGCGGTAGCTACGCCCCTGCTGCCGTGGCATAACTAAAATGCCGTCTGCCAAAGGCGTTGTTTTGAATAATATACAAAAACCGCGGTAAAAATATAAATCGATGTAAAAAGTCGATTTAAAAAGTCGACGAAGTATATTACTGAGTGGGGTATAAAAATAAAGGGAAGGACTACAATTATTATTAGGGTATATAGCAATGTATATATTTGAGGGGATGGGGGAGGAGGGTAGACGCCCCCGCCGTGGGCCAAAAGTTTAGGAATTTTAATGAATTTTTTAAAATCACATTTTGAGGTTATGTTTCCGTGTTTTTGTGTAACGTCTCCGGCGCTGCGGGAAGTGCAACCCCTTCGCCCTTGCGTAACAAACGATATGCTATGTTACAGCGGGCGGGGGTTTCTCTCCCTTTGCGCCTCTGGTTTTTATATACACTCTAGGGGTAGCAGCCAAAGGACTACGTGCAGTCGGGATGTCCCGATTCGGTTTTGGAAAAATTCGACCTATTTTAACTATGAAGTAACCTAAACATAGGTCACAGATTATATATATTTTTGGATTGTTATGTTGCAAAAAAAATGCGTTTCGTTTCACCTTTAGCAGATACCAAAAGAATAAAAAAAAAAACTTTAAATTGTCAATAAAACAAAATTTTCATAGGTATTCACGCTAAAAACACAAATCACTGAGAAATTATTAAATCCAAATAGAATAACTAATTAAAATACGAATTTAAAAAAAAAAACATAAAAAATTGCGGGTCAACTTATTATTTGCATAATCAAAACGCATTATTAAAACTCCCTAAAATAGCAACACCAAATGTGAAAATTACGTCAAAAGTTATGAAATAGAGCGAAATTTGAGGTTATTTTATCAAAGTTTGATATTTTTTTATCTCCGAAAGTATTTATTTACTAAACTTGAAAATTCGTGAAATTGCTCAAGATAACAAGTACTTTGCACAACAAAAAGTTGAAGAGTCTACTCGGGATCCCTTATTGTAAAGTTGAGCCAAATAAAGGGTTCGAGGAGGCGATTCCAAAAATATGATTCACTAAAATGTAGAAAATAAAATAAAAAATATTTAAAAAAAAAAACTGTAAAAAACAATGAAAAGGTTCCAAACAAGTCACTTTTCAAGCAGTCTGATGCAGTTTGTGGCATGAAACCAATAATTGAACTAACCAACACCAACCAAACCAACCAACCACTGTCTGATGCAGTTGGCATCAGACTGCTTGAAAAGTGACTTGTTTGTAACTTTTTAGTTGTTTTTTACAGTCAGATTTTTTGAAAATATTAAATTTTTCGGACGTTTTGACCCTCAAATCACTCGCTGTTGAAAACTTTATTTTACCTCTCTTTGTTCTATGTTTTAATACTACAAGTTCCAAACCAAAATTCCCTACCTATTATTTCAACCTTTTCCAAGACTGACAGATTGACTGATTTTAAAAGACCTATCCTGCGATGTTCCATAGTCCACACTATAGGATAGGCGAGAAAAAAAAACATCCCCACTTTAGAGGTAAGGGAGATACCATAAAAAAAGAAAATCATTTATTTTTCGATAATCTTAGCGCGATTAATAAGTATAGGTACAGGGTGTAACGGAAAGGTGTTCTCATATTTTAAGAACCCGTTCGGCCCATGGAAACGAACATTTCTCTAAGAAAAAATGTAAAATTTTGAAATATAATTGGTCTTTCCATACAAAGTTATCATCAGCTGATCAGTATTTGAAGACATGAATGGATGAAGGTGGTATGTCGCAGAATTCAAATTTTGAGAAAATTGTGTTCAAAGTTTCGTACAAACATTTAAAATATTTCAAAACGTATTTTGTGTATTTATACAAAAAGGGTATTAAGCGACGTAAACTGTTTCATATTATTTCGGAGAGATATATTTTCAGTAGGTACTTACTTTATGTTAAGAAACAACTAAACATAACTCCTTCTTCCGCAAAAAAAATTATAGAATTTGAGAAAATTAAGTTTGAAAGGGAACAAGTACCTTAATAACAAACAAACGTGAAACGTGAATGAAACATGAATCCATTCCTATAAAACTATTCTTTTATAGGAATGGATTCATTTTACTAATAACAATATTCAGGTTTAGCAACCATAATATCGTTAAAATTTTAATTGCTCCGTAATATTAGTTTTTTTCAATCGACATAGTACCATTATACCAAAGAGAATAAAACCTATCTACCCCAAAGACATTTTAAATTAAAAATTTAATGAATTATTTTTTCATTTAAAATGTCTTTAGGGTTGATAGGTATTACGATTTTATACAGTTTAAAGTGAAAAAAAATTTTTTTTTTTCAAAAATTAGGAAAAGGCCGACGAAAAATTCCAACGCTAGGGGGTCCAGAATCATGTACTGAATCACTAGTACACGTATATGCGTTCATGTACCTTACACTCTGTATATAAATATTGGTTAATTCATTCAGCTTGCAAGCCGTCGCTGCTGACACCATCTAGCGAGGTGTAGAGGACGGGCCCGAAGCCCCAAATTAAGAACAAAAGTTACTTGTGCCTGACGAAAACCCGTAGTTACGGCGGTACCGTTTCTTTGTATGGGATGAGGCGGCTGTACGCTAGTATTATATTATCTGTGACTCTAGTGATAGAGTGTTAACTGGGTGGTGGGTGCAAATAAAACATTGACGTAACACTTTAGATTTTATTGTGCCACACATTTTATCTAAAAATTAAAAATAATTCAACTGAAATATGGATATAAGTACTTTTGAGCTAAATAGACGGCGAACCGATCTTTACAGTTTTAAAGCAATCCGCTGTGAAATGTCTTGAACAAACAACACCATACATTTTTTGGGAAACCAAATTCCCTGTGAACTGCATTAATTCACTTTTCTTTCAGTTCCGGTATATTTGGAAATCTAAAATGTAAAAATTAAGTAATATTAATTTTTTATCGCTAAGGAACATCGATAATTTCATCAACACGGAGTTTGTTTTGAAGTTGTTACAGCACTACAACATTAGTACAGATAGAAAGGGACAGACGTATTAACAATACGCAGTGAGTGAAAGGGACTTTTCAAAAAGACCAACGTGGAACACATTTTTACGTAAACAACCAGATTAGCTTGAGCCCTGCACTTACTCATAATATTAACAAATAATAAATATATTTTACTTACCGACGAAAAGTTTGCCATCTTTTTTATAGCTGGATGTTCTAGACGATTTACCACACCATTTAATTGAACAGGAACTCATAATTGTTTTTATAAGTATGCAGAAATGATTTAAAAGTTATTAAAATAACCGCGTATGCAGGGGTCTAACAACTGGTCAAAACTAAAATCGCCGCTCATATTTCCGTCTATTATAAGTGCAATTTGATATATATGTCGTGAGCCTAAGTCACCCGTATGAGCAGTCGAGAGACTTTATAGTCATTGATTATACCATACCATCTGCCCGGGGGTTGAGGATAAATTCGAAACAGAGTTACCTCGCCCCTGAGCACTCAGGGCAGGAAGGAACAGGGGTGGGTTTTAGTCAGTAAGAGACATGCCCTCCCACTCCACCCTAAAGCGGCAGAAGTCATTGGATAATTTCCCACCCCACAAAAAATAAAATAAAATAAAATACCATACCATACCACTGTCCGCGACCTAACTTAGAGACTGTTAGTACTAGAAAGTTGTAATTTTGAATGGGTATGTATATTAATCACGCCGATAAAACTAAACAATAAAATCTTAAAATAAAATATGCTACCTACCTTCCGGAAATGTAAAGTGGGGATGATTTTTTTTCTTGCCTATTCTATAATGTGGGGCATCGTTGAATGGGCGTTGAATAGGTCTTTCAAAATCATTGCGGGGTTCCTACATATAATTACTTGTGTGAAACGGGTAGTAAACGTACAAAATTATGAAAAAATAAAATTCTTATTTTACATACATAACGTCACGACCTTTATCCCAAATGGGGTGCTCACAGACTCTCTAAACATAAGCGCTTGGGCGTTCCAAACATTGAAGCAACAATGCAATGAAGTAGGATTTTAAAACTCCTTCTTCAGTTACCATCGTCCTTAGGCCCGATTTTAAACGTTATTGGGCGTTAAACTAAAGTTAAACGTTTAAAGTAAAGCTTAGCCTCCTTTTTTCCTGATAATGAAATTGAAATTCACTTGCAAATTGTTTGTTTTCCTGAAATTTTCAGTCGTCAAGTATTATGTTGTTTCATGAAGCTTTGCCTATAATGCTTTAATATTGCCCTGGTGCATGATGTATCATTTTTCCGAAGCACTTTTCCTATTCTCCCAAAATCCCGGTCCTAATCCATATACCACTTCGGGAAATTTGTGGTGTATGATTTTAAAATATCCTTTTAGGATCAAGTACCTATTGGTAAACACTTATTAAAAAGATTTTATTTCTGTGTATTTTGTGGACATGGCTCCGACCAAATTATGAAACGATCTTTAACTTGGCAACTTGGATTGGAATATCTAATAAATGAAGGTGACAACACATAACACCTTCATTCACAGAAAGTGCAGATACAATGCCACATAGCTCCTTCTTCCACTGTAGAAAAATAAACTGATTACTTTTTTGGCTTTATTCATCCTATATTGATTTAAAATATAGTGTACGGAACACCTTCATCAAGTAGTAAAGAACAATGGCGAGTTTTTACCATATATATTTGACTTATGCAAAACTTATCCAAATTATTAGTATGTTTTTTATCCATAATTACTTTTAAATGTGCGACTTTAGTTTAAATTATTTATTTAATGAACTTTTATTTCATTAAATTCATTTCTGGTGTCAGCTTTATCTGTGGAAGAAAATATTTTGAATACCTACCAGAAAACCAACAGACGATACTCGATAGAAAATAATAAAATATTTTTAAAAGTGCTTCCCTAGGTTTGATGGACAACAAACAAATCTAACCATCTCACATAGGTATTAATTACGTATTGGACTTGCATGAATAATATTATAAAAAGATAAAATAATTATTTATTAATTAATAAACACTACTAGTTGGAAATTAAAGAAAATACTTTGGCAAATTTTTGTGAGAATGACATTTTGTAAGGTTTTTTTTTTGCCGGGATTTTCTCGAGTGAAGTTCAGTGGCTGTTTTAATTATTCGCTTATTGATTCCTAGTGGATATTGTGATGTAAAATTGATGTAGGTAGTTATGTGTCTCAAGTGTCTACGCAACTGGACAATATGTTGAATCATTGAAACAGGCGCGATCTCGGTAAAATGGCGCTGAGAATTTTATCGTAGTAAAGACTACCTCAGTGAAGTTTGCCGAGAAGGCTGACTCGACACATTTGTTGCCAAATACTGCAAAATACATTAGAATGTGTTACATCTGCATTGGTCTTTTATAACAAAAAATATTCCATTATGTCCCTTTAACTTGGATCTATACGAAACCTGCAATAAATTAATCAAAATATTTTATTCGAAGTTCACACTTAGTCATTTTAATATAATATATTAATACGTAAGTATTGTATTTTATTTAATTCAACGCAATTTTATTAAAATTAAAATAAAGCTCACAATACATTTATAATTATCTATACTATTATTATAAAGAGGTTTGTGAGGTTGTAGGGGCTAATCTCTGGATCTACTGAACCGATTTTGAAAATTCTTTCACCAGTAGAAAGATACGTTATTCCTGAGTGCTATAGGCCATAAATATTTTCGAATTCCACGTGGACGAAGTCGCGGGCGAAGTGCTAGTATTAAATAAATCAGAAAACATAATTTCAAAAATAGTTATATGCACGGGATCAGACATAGACTCTTTGCCTTTGGCATTTTTAGGATTCCGTACCCGAAGAGTCCTACCGGAGCCCTATTTCTGTCTGTCTGTCCGTCGTCTGTCACACAGGTTTTGCAGCCAAACGGCTGGAGCTACAGTCTTAAAATTTTCACAGTATAAGCTTCTTGTTGACCCAAAGCCATACAATCATCATTCATCATTCTCCTGCCCTTATCCCAATTTATTTGGGGTCGTCGCAACATGTCTTTTCCTTCCATACTCCTCTATTAGTCGTCATTTCTGTAGGCAGCCTCTTTTTACCCATATCCTCTTTCACACAGTCCAACCATCGTTTCTTTGCCCTTCCTCTACTTTTATAGCCATCCACATCCATGCACAAGACTTTCTTCACGACATTTTTTTCATTCCTCCGCATCACATGCCCATACCACGACAACCGACTTCCACACAAATTTTCAGTCAGCGGTGCCACTTTCAGACTTCTTATATACTCATTCCTAATTCTGTCCATGCGCGTAACACCACACTTTTTTTTTTTTTGGGTGGTGGGAAATCATTCTGTCTTCTTCCGCTCTAGGGTGGAGCGGAAGGGCGTGTCAGACTCTTACTGACTGAAACCCACCCCTGTTCCTCCCTGCCCTGAATGCCCAGGGGCGAGGTAACTCTTTCGATTTTATCCTCAACCCCCGGGCAGGCATCGGCCATGACGGGCCCCTTCTCTTTGCTGACAACTCTTTGAGGCGCGCGTGGAACACTACGCGCCGTCGACTCTCGGGCCTGGTGCTGATCGGGCGGCGAGTTACCCACTACTTGCCGTCCGCAGGCCCGGGCCTACGGTGGCCGGAGATCGTCTCGCGGCATCCGAAGCCCCTGGCGTCTCCTGCGGTGGCTGCTGCTGAGGGCGTTAGGGCGACTCTGCTGTTAAATGATAAATGATGTTTATTCAGTAAATAGGTTACAAGGAACACTTTTACACGTCAATGTTTTTTGTCAGTTTAAGCTAGATGAGGCCGGTGTTTCCTAGCTGACTACCCTGAGAAGAAACACCGAAACAAACTCAGAGGTCAAAGTCTCTTTTAAAATGTTCAAATCCATACAATGTGTACTGGTTAAATCATATGAGAACCATGTACGTTTATGTCTGGGATGAGCTTTTGAAGAAAGCAACACACGAATTCGAGTGGACCTGTCCAGACAGTGCAAGCATTTGTCAGTCATCGCGAAGCTCAACTCAGAACTTTGAGGAGCTCAACGAACCGACGAACAATACCAAAGTAAGGACATTTGACTAGGCCGCAAAAATACTCAAACTGCCAGACAAGTCGTTGTTGAGTCTCCCTAACGTATGCCGCCTCCCTCTTCGCGAGCATTACTGCTTCGCAAAAGGAGGAGACGGCTTGCCATTCCCTCTCGCTCCGTACCATGGCCTGAACCAGGGCACGGCGCGAGAGGTCGCTGCCGCCTATTGCATCCACGAGGACACGGCGGAGCTCTGCCCACCGTATGCTCCACCGTGTCCTCTGGGCGATCCTCGCAAACACCACACATTGCTCTTAGCATTCTCAGCTCAGCTGCATGCAATTGCATTTCATTCATCCCTTTTGTGGCTTTATCCCAACTTTGACCGATCCCGGCTCTACATGATATAAAATTACCTAACAAAAACTGCCCAACTCTACACGAAACGATAAAAATGTACAGTCAGAATGAAAAACATCTAGACTAATTATAAATACTTTAATCACCATATTTTCCAAGCCATGTTCCACAATAATCACACAGGTGGCGCTGTCCTTCACCATTGAACAAATACAACGTTTGTTTTTTGAAGAAAAGAAGCAGTATTTTTTTCAAACACGAGGGACATCGCCATCTGTAATATTTATGGAACATGCATCTGCTCCGCTTGGGCGGGCACCGCCGTGTCCTCGTGGAGGCAATCGGCGGCATCGACCTGTCGCGCCCGGCTCTGGTCCAGGCCATGGTGCGGGGCGAGACAGAATGGGAAGCAGTCTCCTCCTTCTGCGAAGCAGTAATGCTCGCGAAGGAGGAGGCGGAATGGGTGAGGGAGGTTCAACGGAGTGGCCCTCACGCCCCCAGCCGCAGCCACCGCAGGAGACGCCCTGGGCGTCGGAGGTCGCAGGACGATCTCCGGCCACCGTAGACGCGGGCCTGCGACGGCGAGTAATGGGAAGCTCGCCGTCCGATCAACACCAGGCCCGGGAGTCAACGGCGCGTATGTGTTCCACACGCGCCTCAAAGAGTTGTTAGCAATAACTCGTCATGGCCGATGCCTGCCCAGAGGTTGAGGATAAATTCGAAACAGAGTTACCGTGCCCCTGGGCACTCAGCAAGGAAGGGATAGGGGTGGGTTTTAGTCAGTAAGAGTCTGACATGCCCTCCCGCTCCATTCAGAGCGAGAGTAGTCATAGGATGATTTCCCAGAATAAAAAAAAAAGGTTCCAAATACTTTTGAAAATTGTACATTAGGCGCAGCATTTTTTTTTTTGGGAGTGCCTCCGCAGCCAGTGCCGAGACCTAGAATTGCAGCTGGTGCTGACTTTGAAAAATGTAGTTAAAATATTCCAAAAAGCCACAAACAATAAAAAAAATATTGTTCTTTGCACAAAAATTTTCAAAAACCAGTCCCGAAATATTCAATAAGTCTTAATTCATGCAAAACTGCATCTTTCTAGTACTAACAGTCACTCAATACTCAATGCTCAATATCTTTATTGATTTTTCATAAATATATGCGGTGATATGTGTTTATAATTAGGATTATTATGGACGTCTGTTTTTTTTTAATTATTTGTAAACATATAAGATTATGTCAATACCATTCATTTCTATTATTTATACTTATTATTTCAATATTCTTGTAAGGAATAATAACATTTTTTTATCAGAAATTCTATATCTTTTTTATAAATATACATATTTAACTTTACTTCTTTCGTTATGATTTCGGGTAGTTTGTTGTATATTTTTATAGACATTTCATAGTGTGACTGTTCGAGAAAGACCCCAGCCTGGTAATTTTTTCGTTTTTTCCTAACTAGATTTAGATTTTGGTTTTGCCATTTTTCAGGGTTCCGAAAGTCCGAATGAAAAAACGGAACCCCTATAGGATATTCTTATGAATATATAAGCTTAGCATGCGTTATTTATTTATTTTTAATTTTTTTTTGAAGTCTATGATTTAAAAAGAAACATGATAAACAATAAAAAAATACACTAAAAATTAAAATATAACTTTTTTCGGAACTCGGTGTTTGTATTTTATTTCTTCGTTTTTTGTCACCGACCTCCGAAATTAAAGTTATTTTTTAATTTTTAGTGTATTTTCTTTTTTGGAAGTCGGTTGTTTTTTTTGTAAAAGGTTTTTTTATTTTTCACTTTTTAGTTGTTATACCCCAGAACTAAAAACCCCAATAAAATGGAACGTGCTCGTATTTGGAGATAACCAATACGTCGTCCTCGTCACTCCTCGTCGTCCGTCGTCGAATCTATGTATACGTATTTTTCGTTTTTGTCCAGTTTTTCAAAAAGCGCTAATGCAACTTTGATAAAATTTGTATGGGACCACCTCGGAAGTATATTCTTCCGGATAAAAAAAGAATTTTAAAAATCGGCCCGCAACTGACAGTGTGTAAAGAAATTATTTCTTCCACCGGCTAGCGTCAGAGATACTTTTGGCCTGAGACCCTGTTACCTATCTTCGGGTTTTGTACATGAGGTATGCATGCAGTAAATAAGAGTCCTTAGATTTGGTCTTCACATATATCACGTTTATTTTCAAACTGCATCACACTAGATAGCACTCCGTCTACAGAAAATTGTATGTTTAACTTACAATTTATGTTGAAACACTTTTACCCATCTTTTGAAGATTATAGGTCCAGTTCAGAGGTCCTCAAACGGCATCTACGCCGTGGTCATCTAATCTTGGGCAATTCTGGACACGTGGGTGCTTATGTTCAGAAACCGTTTTATGATCCGACCATTTTATATAGTTTTGTCCTTAGTAATTAATTAAATCTAACGTAGGAACCCTGCCAACAAATAGAAAGATTTGATCAGACTCCTGAATGCCACGCGCTTAAGACTTAGCATCAGCACAGAAAAAAAACCCAAAAAAGATACTCACAGCGTCCTACATCCGAATGCTTAATGCATTTGAACTTAACTCTGGTTCCAGCTACCTTTCGAGACATCAGTTAGATATTTTCTTAGCTTTTTTCCAACTCCCAGAGGTTATGACACATCTACGTATCCAAGCAAAAAAAACTCACCGTCGTTCATCTTTCATGGACGGCGTTCCGTTCTCACTCAAATGTCAAACATTCCATTTCACAGTTTAACATATAAATTTAATTAGGCATAATTTATTTCTGAATTACATTTAATATATAGTATCAATATAGCAGGAACTATTGTGTTTATTTTAATAGATTTTGTAACACAATTTCCATATTTAAGATTTCAAATAAGATGGTCAACAGCCATCTGGTGTCTCTACGTGGCACTTATTGATTCGACATTCGCAGCACTACATAAGTTCTCGGCCAGATGGCGCCACAAACCCCGAATCATCATACTCTTTAACTATTATTTTTTTTAATTGTTACAATACACCTCTCCCCGGTCAAAAAAAAAACTTTCATTAGAAAGATTTTTTTTTCTAATCAAAACTATATTGCCATGCGCATTCAGAATCTCACCAAAACCCTCGACAGAAACTGGGGCAACCCTAAACAAATATGAATTTAGATTCCCCTCAGACACAATAACTAAATTACTACTATATAAGTAAGTACTAATTTAATTTAAATTTACAATTTAGTATTAAGTACCAAATAAAATTAAGAAATAGGATAAGAAGGTATGCATAACCCCCAATACACCTTAACAAAAGTCTGTATGTAGGTATGCACACATTTAAATAAAGTTTCAAGTTTAGTTTAATTAAATAATCAATACTCCTCAACGCAGAGTATTGTTATTCCAAAGTATCTATAAATTTTAAATCTAAATAACTACTAGATACTAGAAGTATCAAGTATTCACAAGAAACTATTTCAAAACTAATAAAAAAATAAATATTTAGTTTTGACAACATTAATCTCTTATTCAAGTAATTGAGATGAGTAAGTATTAAGTTTTATTTTATTACCCTCAATCTCCAATCCTAGCAAGTAACAGTAATACCATAACAACAAGTTCCTAAAGAAAGTAATATCACATCACAAATCTAAGTGATTGTGATTTATCAATGTATTGAGTTTAACTTTGTAGTTAAGTAATTTACAAAAGTCATATTCTATATATTTGAAATTCAAAAGCATTAAGGATAATTTAATTAAACAGGATTATCAGAAACTGTTTAATCAAATTTCATAAGTATTGGCTTGGGAGCAATTCAAGCATGAACCCCTTGCCAAAAAACTAAAAGTGAATTGAGGACTATTTGCCCATCTAAACGAATTTGGGTATGCAATACCAGACACACTTACCGTGTATCTTTTAATGGACAGACTTACGAGCATCCTAGCCAACCGTTAACAAAATAAACGAATTGGGGTTCAACTATCCATCTAAACAAATTCGGATATTCAATATACCAGACACATTTATCATGTATCTTTTAGTGAACAAATCTTAAGATGTCCTATAATCAATTCCAAAAGTTAATTATAAATATAATAAATAAAAGTTAAATTTAGTTATCTAAGAGTGAATTGAGGACCATTTGCCCACCTGAACAAATTTGGGTATTCTATATACCAGACACACTTATCGTGTATCTTTTAATGGACAGACTTACGAGCATCCTAGCCAATTGTTAATAAAATAAACAAATTGGGGTTCAACTGTCCATCTAAACAAATTTGGATATTCAATATACCAGATACATTTATCATGTATCTTTCGGTGAACAAACCATGAGATGTCCTATAACCAATTCAATATGTGAATTAAACATATAATTCCATAAGTGAATCCAATTAAAAGGATTAAATGAATAAAAGTTAAATTGAGTTTTATTTAATTAAGTTGGGCGCCTGTGGGATCATCAATAAATAAATTTGAGTAAATATCCCACATTTATAAAAGTTGGTATCACTAGTTACTAAGAGAATTGAGAAGTTTATATACTAATAAAGTAATTAAGTAAATTTTAAAGTTTTAATAACTCCGGTGAAGTATTATAGTCACCCGAGAAATTCTCAATAGGTAATACTGAGATCTAGCTAAGACTCGTTTAACTACTTTTCTATCATCCGCAGATGATTCTTTATGTAAGCGGCACAACTCAGCGATCGGTTCCGAACATAAGCGTACCTCATCGGCCACCGCAGGTGCCGGATAGTCCTCCTGCTTGATGCTACCCCTCCGATAGAGACCACATAGACGACGATACCGCTTGCGAACCTCGTCCCTGGATGCCTTTGGATCTGCAGAAACATTAAAGTAGTTTAATTCATGAATAAGTTCCTCCTTAAGAAGGTAATCTAACCATATTGGTTTATCCATCTTGAACAAAAGAAATCTATCTTAAGTTTCTATTCTTAAGTTAAATTAACAAGTTACTATTATATAAGTTAATAAACAAGTTAATATTATATAAGTTAATAAACAAGTTAATATTATATAAGTTAATAAACAAGTTAATATTATATAATATTAAGTGTAACAAAGTTACCCACAAGTTGTATTAATTAAATTTAAGAATACATACACTAAGTGTTGAGGTTCAATAAGCGGCTTAACATTTAAACCATGTGCTTCTAACCTCAATTTAAACACTATAAAAGTAATATGTTTAATAGTAAATAGCTTTAACAATTAAATTAAACACTATTTAAGGTTAACTAATAAGTATTAGAACTTAATATTGGCAACTTCAAATTAACTAACCATGTGCCTTTAACCACAATTGTGTCAAAATACTTGACCTGATAGAATTAACTAAAGATTATTAATCTATCTTAACCATATTACTACAAACAAACCTCATGCCCCACGTTGGGCGCCATTGTAAAGAAATTATTTCTTCCACCGGCTAGCGTCAGAGATACTTTTGGCCTGAGACCCTGTTACCTATCTTCGGGTTTTGTACATGAGGTATGCATGCAGTAAATAAGAGTCCTTAGATTTGGTCTTCACATATATCACGTTTATTTTCAAACTGCATCACACTAGATAGCACTCCGTCTACAGAAAATTGTATGTTTAACTTACAATTTATGTTGAAACACTTTTACCCATCTTTTGAAGATTATAGGTCCAGTTCAGAGGTCCTCAAACGGCATCTACGCCGTGGTCATCTAATCTTGGGCAATTCTGGACACGTGGGTGCTTATGTTCAGAAACCGTTTTATGATCCGACCATTTTATATAGTTTTGTCCTTAGTAATTAATTAAATCTAACGTAGGAACCCTGCCAACAAATAGAAAGATTTGATCAGACTCCTGAATGCCACGCGCTTAAGACTTAGCATCAGCACAGAAAAAAAACCCAAAAAAGATACTCACAGCGTCCTACATCCGAATGCTTAATGCATTTGAACTTAACTCTGGTTCCAGCTACCTTTCGAGACATCAGTTAGATATTTTCTTAGCTTTTTTCCAACTCCCAGAGGTTATGACACATCTACGTATCCAAGCAAAAAAAACTCACCGTCGTTCATCTTTCATGGACGGCGTTCCGTTCTCACTCAAATGTCAAACATTCCATTTCACAGTTTAACATATAAATTTAATTAGGCATAATTTATTTCTGAATTACATTTAATATATAGTATCAATATAGCAGGAACTATTGTGTTTATTTTAATAGATTTTGTAACACAATTTCCATATTTAAGATTTCAAATAAGATGGTCAACAGCCATCTGGTGTCTCTACGTGGCACTTATTGATTCGACATTCGCAGCACTACATAAGTTCTCGGCCAGATGGCGCCACAAACCCCGAATCATCATACTCTTTAACTATTATTTTTTTTAATTGTTACAAGTGTCGGTGGATATACATAAAAAAAAAGTGTGTGTGTACTTATGTACGCACGTAAGAAGTTTTAGACTTCTTTGGCATAACAAGATAAAAAACTGGTCCGGGCAACCGCTCGGTAGTTTATTTCGGGCTGTTGTATGTATATGTTCAAATCGCGCGGAGAACTCTGCTTTCGCGATGTAGGAATTTGCTGTTCGAGTTCGTATGTAGCGTCATAGATGTCACTACAGAAACTCTTCCTTTTTCGAAGTCGGTTAAAAATATGATTTGTTCGGAACCGTTTGCGCGCGAGTTGGACTCGCACTTGGCCAGTTATTTTGTCCGTCCATCCTGCATAGATGCCCGATCCATTTTGCATTCATGGACTTTAGTGATATATTATACTTTAAGATATAAAGAAATTTAAAAAATAGATGAATAAACCTTCATTTATTCACTTGTGCATGACCTAACTCAAAAACGAAAACTTTTTTACAAAAACTACAACTGACTTCCAAAAAAGAAAATATTTACACTTAAAATTGAAAAATAACTTTAAGTCGGCAGACGGTGTTTGTATTTTATTTCTTCGATAATTGACACCGACTTTAGAAATTAAAGTTATTTTTCAATTTTAAGTGTATTTTCTTTTTTGGAAGTCGGTTGTATTTTTTGTACAAATGATTTTTATTTTTAACTTTTTAGTTGTTATACCCCAGAATTAAAACTACTAACCAAAACGTCATTTACGTATACACATTTTTTGTTTTTGTTGATTTTTTCAAAAAGCGCTAAAGCAACTTCAATGAAATTTATATGGAACCTCTGGAGTAAGTATACTCTTTTGGATAAAAAATTTTTTTGAAAATAAGTCCACTTCCAACAGAGAAATCGGTGGCTGTACTTAAAAAAATAAAAATAACATACAGTCGAATATAGAACCTCCTCCTTTTTGCGAAGTCGGTTAAAAAACAACGAGACTGAAATGAATAAACGAAATTCAAATAATGACTACTCCTACCCACTGATCAAATTCCAGTTGTGTACTCAATGCTGACATCATGCACATTATTGTGTAAATTTTATTTGACATTGAATTTGTTTTGTTTCCATGTCGCTAACGGGCTGTTTTGCGCAGTTACGAACGACATTTTCTCTATTTATTTTTCTTTAAAAAACTTTTTAACAAAAAATACAACCGACTCCTATAAATTACAAAATAACTTTAATTTCGGAAGTCGGTTTTTGTATTTTGTTTCTTCGTTATTTGACACCGACTTCCGAAATTAAAGTTATTTTGAAATTTTTAGAAGTCGGCTGTATTTTTTTGTTAGAAAGTTTTTATTGAAGTTATACTTCTTTAGGCGCGTTAGGGAAAAATTATGACAGTAAATGTTTACGATGCGCGCGCACACCGTCACAAAAAACCTACAGCCTAAAGATAGCTAGAACCAATGCCCTAAAGTTAGCTATGGTCTGTGGTTCATGAAGAATGATTGTCTTGACTTCAATTGCAAACTGCTGAGTCTATATGAGAAACATGCTCCGCGTCGGCGGATAAAAATTAAACATAATCCTGCTCCGTGGATGACTTCTGAAATAAAAAGTGCTATTGCCTGTAAGGACAAGGCGAAGAGTAGGTACAGGCGTAGACCCACGGAACAAAATCTTGTTCTGTTCAAAGCTCTGCGTAACAACTGCAATCGTCTGTGTCGAGATGCTAAGAGACGCTATTTTCACGAATCTCTTGTTGATCGCAAGTCCTCTCATGTTTGGAAATTCCTGAAGTCAGTTGGTATCGGCAAATCTCCTACTAACACGTGTAAAGATGTCGACCTGAGTGCTCTTAATAGGCACTTTTCTCTTCCTCCTGTCTCTCTGGACCTAAGTGTCAAAACTTCTACTTTGCTTGAGCTCTCAAAATTGCCGTTACCGAACTGTCCAATTTTTAATCTTAGTTCTGTCTCTGAAGATGATGTTAAAAAATCTCTTCTTGCTATCTCCTCTTCTGCTGTGGGCCATGACAATCTGTGTTCCAGATTGATATTACCTATTCTTCCTCAACTGCTTCCCATTCTCACTCATATTTTCAATTATTTCTTCTTCTCTAGCACATTTCCTTCAGCCTGGAAACAGGCATACATAATACCTCTTCCCAAAATAAAGAATCCTTCGTCCTTCTCTCATTTCAGACCCATCTCCATTCTGCCTTTTCTTTCTAAAGTTCTCGAACACATTGTTCATGGTCAAATTTCTAGATACCTAACGTCAAATGCTCTTATTTCCCCTTTACAATTTGGCTTCCGTGCTGGTCACAGCACTGTAACTGCACTTCTGAAAGTCACTGATGACATCCGTTGGGCTATAGACAATAAATCTCTTACTTTATTAGTTCTACTTGATTTCAGTTGTGCATTCAACTCAGTGGATTTTGACATACTGCTTGGAATACTTCGTTCTATTAACTTCTCTTCCTCTGCCTTATCCTGGTTTCAGGGACTCTTATCTTCGGGGTCGCTCTCAGTGTATTCGCCTTGACGAGATTTTCTCTAATTGGAGTGATCTCACTGCTGGTGTTCCTCAGGATGGCGTGCTCTCTCCTCTTCTTTTCTCTATTTTCATTAATACTGTCACTAAGGTTATCACCTCTAATTTTCATCTTTACGCAGACGATTTGCAGCGTTATCGTCATTTCTTGCTTGCTGACGCGGAATCAGCGGTTAATGCCATGACTCATAACCTGGAGTGTATTAATCAATGGGCTAAGTCTTACGGCCTTCAGATTAATCCTTCCAAGTCCCTGGCTATGATCATAGGCAGTCGGTATTACCGCACTGCACTTGACGTTTCCACATTGACGCCAATATCCCTTAACAGCTCAACCATTGCATACACCGACTTAGCTAAGAATCTCGGTGTCTTAATTGACAACAATCTTTCTTGGCGAGCGCAAGTATACGAGGTTAGTCATAAAGTGCACTTTACCTTCCACTCTCTAAAATACCGGGCAACAGGGGGTTTCACCTGGTGGTGACAGACCGCCGAGCTGTCGTGAAGATGCGGCGCTGTCAGGCAGTGCCGCCTATGAACCTGCAGTAATACGATAAACAAATGAATACACATGGGGGGCGTGCTATAAGAATTCTGGCAGGCGTTAAACTAGCCAGTTTCTTGTAGGCGCTCACCCCAAAATTCTCTTCGCCTAGAAAGGCAATATAACGACGGGCCCGTATAAATGGGCCAAGGTATAGCCCCCGCGGTCAGAGGGCCTAGTCCTGGAGTTGTTCGCCACGTCCCCTACAGGGACGTCGTGATCTTCCACGACGTTTGGTCATTTGTGCTCGAGCCGTCGTACAGTACGTACCTCTCTGGGAAGTCATTACGCTGCGCTTTGAATATACGAAGCTTACCAAATTCTTGTGAAGTTTTCTTTCGAGAACCCAAACATGAGTCATCATCGTAAAGTCAACAACTGTGACGTCTGACAATGCTGACGTCACATTTTTAAAAACACTACGGAGGTTCTTTCTCCGTTATCAGAAGTGGGATCGCAAGGATCTCCTACCAAAGCTGCTTCCTCATCAGCTCGTTCACCATCTGATCAACTGGAACCAACTAAAATCCAGCAACAGGAACCTGTGCTGGTTAACAATACACCATTGGAAGCAATACCACAATCGAGACTGCAAGCGTTCACTACAGAATGCAGATGGGATATACCACCATAATTCCTGATGCAAATGATGGAGACGATGCAGAAAATGTCGGAGCCCTTATGTGCTCCACCTACGGAAGCAAAAATAAGGATCAAGGACGTCTAATTACCGTCATTAGATCCGGACACCCACGTCGGTATACGAGAATGGTGCCAGCATATAGATCAAGCGATTGAAGCGTACAAGCTGCGCAACTGGGACACAAACACGCTGTGGAGGCAGTGATTGGATGGGTAAACAACGAGCTGTTATACGGCCTCGAATAATTGTCTTTTTAAAAAAAGACAATTTAATTAAACTTGTAACGTAGTGGCGTTACAATCTCTTTTAGAATTAAACATAAGGAAAAAAAACATCAATGACCAAAAGCCACTAATTCAATTTAAGAAAACATAAACAATATTAGTTTGCTGACAACATTCATTGTCTGTACATTCGAAATTTTTGGCGGGATTTTCTCGAGTGCAGTTCAGTGGCTGTTTTAATTATTCGTTTATTGATTCCTAGTGGATATTGTGATTTAAAAATGGTGTAGTTTTGTGTCTCAAGTGTCTACGCAACTGGAAAATATGTGGAATCATTGAAACAGGCGCGATCTCGGTAAAACGGAGCTGAGAATTTTATTGTAGTATTGACTACCTCTAGCGCTAACCCTATAAAGTTCAGTGAAGAGGGGACAACTGATGTGCGAAAATGGATTCCATCTCTAAAAGCCAAAGACGGACGATCAACTTCCAATAGAAGGGAGCTAGTAGAGACTGCTACAAAGTTTTACGAAAATTTATATCAACGTAGAGGCGACATTAACAGAACCGTTAGTATTTTTAGACCTGATGAGGTAGACATGGAAGTGCCAATGTTTATAGAAGCGGAAATAAGTAGCGCCATTTTATCTTTTGAATCCTTCAAGAGCCCGGGAGAAGATGAAATTACCAATGACATACTGAAGAATCTGATCGAACCACTGTCTCCTATATGTTATTTAACTGTTTAATAATATCTTGGCCCAGGAAAACATTCCTTCTGAATAGGAGACGTCCATTATAACATTGCTGTACAAGAAGGGAAACCCGGAAGATATCTGAAACTATACTTAGGCCTTTTTTTTTTTTTTTGGGGATGGGAAATCATCCAATGACTTCTCCCACTGTGGGTGGAGCGAGAGGGCGTGTCAGACTCTTACTGACTAAAACCCACCCCTGTTCCTTCCCTGCCTGAGTGCCCAGGGGTGCGGTACCTCATTTTCAGAATTTATTCGCTACCCCTTAGGCATAAAACTATACTGGCCTTGTAGACAAAGTAACATCGCTTCGTAGCGAAACGATATCTAAATTTGTCATCGTCTCTGAGATATCGATAAACATTTCCTTGCGTTAGCGTTCCTTCGTTATCTTTTTTGGCGATCACGATCGAGGCGAAGGCGAACTCTGAAAGCGCAGCTTGTCTACGCATTTGTATGGGATAAACACGATAGCAATTCGTTTCTTTTTTAGGTTAGATGTAGGTGCTGTTCAATGTTTTTTGTCTAAACCCTGTAGTGCGGAGGCTAAGAAAATTTATAATTTTGTATGCAGCTATTTAGCTAATAGAGTATCTCTTGTCTCTTAGTTCTTAAGAATATATTTATGTTATGAGTTATGATGGGGCTGACATGGTTATGTGTGATAACCAAAAGCCTCTAAATAAATAAAGATTTAAAAAAAAAAAAAATTCGTTTCTTTATGGTTTCGTTACGAATTATAACATTGTCTACCTACTTGCGATAACGATGTCGACAGTCGACTGACCACGTGACTTAGTGCGGTTTATGTCAATCTCATACATTTTAGTCTTTTCTAACTTCGTTATCGTTTTTAAATTGTTAATTTGTCTAAGCCCCCAGGCCTTTAAGCTTACTACAGACTACGTACAAAGTCTTTACACAAGTTTTGCTTAAAAGACTCATGCCGACTCTAGAATTTAACCAACCTAAAGAGCAAGCTAGTTCCCACCCAAGGTACAATTGATCATATATATATTTGCTGTGACACAAATTATCGAAAAAATATGAAGAATACGGAAAGAGGCTCTACATTGCTTTCGTTGATTATTCCAAAGCATTCGACTCAATTGGACACTTAGCTTTGTGGAAAGCTTTAGATCAACAAGCAGTGCCCCAAAAGTACTAAAAAATGTTAAAAGAAATGTATAAAGCCAAAGTCAAATTAGACATGCAAGGAAGATCTTTCAAGTGCAGCGTGGGGTCAGGCAAGCTGACCCGATATCATCGAATCTATTTACAGCTCTCCTTGAAAACACTTTCCGAAATTTAGACTGGGACTCTGTGGGGATCAACATTAATGGAGAACTATTGAACCATTTACGCTTCGCAGATGATATCGTGCTTATCTGCGACAACCACAGAGATCTAGAATATATGCTGCAAAGTTTGGATAGAGAAAGCAGAAAATGTGGACTGACAATGAATTTGGAGAACACGAGTCTTCTTCAAATTCATTGTCAGTCCACATTTTCAATGACCAAAGCAGAAAACACAGCAGTCAAAATATTGTCTAAAGAAATAGAGTACGTGGAAGAGTATGTTTATTTAGGTCAGAACAACACTTTTAAAGAGCAAACTGCAGGTGAAATAGAGCGTAGAATCAAACTTGCTTGGAAAAGGTATTGGTCTCTAAAGCATATCTTCAAATCCAAACTCCCAATCGCGCTAAAGAAAAAGGCATTCGAAACGGTCGTGTCGCCTACCCTACTCTACGGATGCCAGAGCTGGACACTAACAAAAGAAATAATCAACAAACTTCAAGTTTTCCAGCGGGCCGTCGAACGAAGTATGTTAGGGCTTAAACTACGAGATAGAATTCGAAACTTTGAAATTAGAAAAAAAAACACTAAACTGATAGACGTAGCAGACTTAGCCTGTAGGTTGAAATGGAGATGAGCAGGACACGCGGCGCGTGCAGACGACGGGCGCTGTAGCGAGCGGGTGCTCCACTGGTGGCCACGCGGTGAGACTCGCCGCCGCGGCCGCCCGCGCCGCCGCTGGGTTGACGACGTTGTGCGAGTCGCTGGACATATTTGGACCAGGCACGCCATGGACAGGAAAGTATGGAAATTCATGGAGGAGGCCTATACCCAATTTTGGGTACCCAAAAATTTATTATTAATATGTATTCGTCTTTATTAATATTATTATTCATCCTATCCTAAACTATAGTATTTTGATCAATTTCATTTCATTAATTGAATTGCGATGTGTCAAATTACAATTTATTATGATTATTTGAACAAATCATTAGTATTGGAATGACTTAGGATTATAAGAATAAATTATTATTGTTACTATGGAATTGTTATTCTCGATTATAGACGTTACTCAACCAAAATTCGCGTCCAATAATACTGGGTGCACTGTTTTGCAAGGATTGAGTTATCAGAAAAAAAAGTTGAAAGTTGATGTTCTGTGGTCATTTTCTGTTGGTGTCAAACCGACAGGAGCTCTGCATTTAAAATGTAAATAAAAAATATTTAAAACCCTGTGTATTAGTGTAATAAATCAAAAGAATCTTCAATATTCAAGCTTTACGAAAAACTAAACATGCAGTAGGTTCAAAGTGTGTTGAAAACAAAACGTCCGGCGCATTTTCTTGATAATTTTGTAAGATTTACTAACTAATATGTTAGAATATTGCTCGTAATATGGAAATTAGTTCATTATTAGTATTTACACATACATAGACAGTAGAAATAGGACGAAAATAGATAGGATTCCATGTTTTAATGATTTCATTCCACAGGTCGTCAGTACTTACCACGATGCGGTATCAACGCTTATATGTCCACAGTAAGGGTTCGTACAAACTTAGAAATTAGGACTGTAATGGCTTGTTTTGTTCAACTTCCATGTACTTTCATCTATATATCTGAGTTTCACTAGCTACTTTATTTGTTCGGTTTTGCTGACGTACAATTATTTTAATATAATGAAAAGGGTCATCTTCCTCGTAATCTGTGTAAACCTCGTAATACACCTTCCTTGTAATGTGTGTGTAATGTGTTTAGGTTAAAGTAAATTAAAAAAGATATCACACAAAAAAAGTTTATTTTTAAATAGGTAATACATTTTTTACAATATTAAACAACTATGTACATTAATTATTGTCTCATTTCAACAAAAATCACAAAATAAACAAAGTGTATCATTTGAGGTATAGGACGGGCCGTATGCAGCCATACGGATCTCATCCGTATGGCTGCATACGGCCCTACGAGCGGCCATCTTGCCGTATTTTGCCTTATTTTCGCTAGCGCAGGCGGCATGAAATTAATGCGGGAACCCGTGTTTTGTTTTCATCTAGTGTGCTACTTAAAACCGTCCAAGTAATGACTTATGGGTATCAAAAGAAAGCTTATTGTGGTATTTACTACCTTAGTGAAGTTTGCCGAGAAGGCTGACTCGACACATTTGTTGCCAATTACTGCAAAAAACATTAAAATGTGGTACATCTGCATTCTAATGAAAAAAAAAGTAAAATACACTACTAACGACGAGGCGGTATGGTTTATGACCTTAGCCTGTCCGAAAAAGGGTGAAGAAAAAAAAAAGATTATATAAGGGGCCGTACAGACGGCGCTAAGCATTTATTTCCTTTATTCGGGCTGCCAGCGAAAGATTCAAGTTCTCTTTGTTAAGTTGAACACGAATTGTTTCAAACTGTCCAGGTCAGTTTCGTTTGTATCTCTCTCTTTCTAATAACGTAAACATCCGTAAGGTAGTTATAGAAGAGCATACAGACACCAGTTACGGCAATGTTTTAATTTGATTGGTCTGTTGTAGGGTGTGGAACAGGCAGGAACTGGAACTGTATTTTTGATTTTGCGATACCTTTTAAATGTTGTTACTTTTAAAAACCTGTTTTTTTTTAAACCGTTCCGATAAATACGCCTCACTCCTAGTATCTGGTTGTCAATTGGTACTAACACTATCAAATTGGCGTAGGTCGCCCCAAAAATGTCCCACATACCACCCCTGGACGCTTTTGATTGCGAAGGCAATCCTGCGTCCGTACGATGGGAAAATGGAAGAGGGGGTTTGAATTGTTTTAAATTGCATTAAATATATCAGACCCAGAGGAAAAAAAGGCCACACTACTATATGTAGGAGGTTTGACACCTCAGGAGATATACTATAATATCCCTGGTAAAGTGATAGACGAAGCAGTGGGCATCAATGTAGATGTTAACAACTGAACTCTAAAGAAACTTGACGACTACTTTTTACCTCGTCAGAGTAAAATATACGGACATATAAAGACATTTTGTTCAGACTTCAAGAACAAGAACAAGGTGAAAAATTCGAAAAGTTTCTAGTAAGTACGGCTTTGTCACCAAAGTAGAAAATGCAAGTTCTCTTGCGAAGAAAACAACTTAATTGATAAAATTGTCGAAAGCTGTCGTTTCAAGGAGCTCGTAAAGAAAGTTCTCACTTTAGGTGACTCGGTTAGTCTCGTTAAAATTATTTCAGAAGTAAATGCTGTAGAAGCAGTAGAGAGACCACTCAACGACTATGGTCAGGATACACAGGCTTCAAGTATCATTAAAATAGACACGAAACAGCAAGTTTCTAGAAATATAGGATGTGTACGGTGTAGTAGTAGTGTAAGTCATAACGGAGACAGTAACCAAAACTTAAACACTGTCTAAAATGTGGTTTCATCGGACACCACAGAAATCATGGCAAAACTCGAGCATCTAAAAGGAAAAATCAAAACACACACAGGTTTCCTAACAAAAAGCGTAACTTGACTTGAAGAAAGACAACGATAAACCTTACGTCAAGGAAACAAGTCAAAAATAATATTGACTATTTATTTTACTATTGATAATGACACGACGCTAAGCTGTCATATTGGAGGTATTAAAGTTTATTTGATTATTTATTCTGGCAGCAAGTGTAACATTTTGAGTGAAACAACTTAGGATTATCTTAACAAATGCGGAATGACTATCAGTAATCAAATATTGTCAACCTAAATAAAACATTTGTTGCTTACGGCAGCAACACACCGTTGATAGTAATTAGAGCATTTGGTGCAGATATTCAGGTAGCCGACTAACAGCAGAATGCAACATTCTATGTCAAGCAAGAAAAGATTAACAAAAAGATTGACCAATTTATCAAATTTAATATATAATAGAACCCATTACTAAACCTTCGGGATACTTTGGGACCTTCTATCTATCTCTAACTGACACATACGTCAAGCCTATCATTTCTTTTATTATTCAATCGGCTTTCCAATAAATCTAGAATGTTCTAGTCAACCAGTTAAGGCCGGCGCACACCCGCTAATATAAGGCTGTGTCTACAATCGTCACAGTATCACCAATAGTGCCCATCCTTAAACCGGAAGGAGATGTAAGAGTGTGCGTAGACATGCGATGCGCAAATAAGGCTATCGTGAGGGAAAACCATCCATTGCCGACTGTGGATCAGCTACTAACAAAATTTAACAAGGCAAGGGTTTTTCCAAGCTCGACATTAAAGACGCATATTTCATCAAGGTTGAAATCAGCGAGGACTCAAGAGATATAACAACTTTTATTTATATAAGTTTGACATAATCGTATGCGCCAGAGCATTTTCAAAAAATTGTAGAAAGAATACTTCTTTCCTTTGATGGCGTCGTCAACTTATTGATGACATTGTCATATATGGCAAGGATGACGCAAAACACAATGCGTTTGAGCCTATCAAACTTTTCCTGCATTTATTTAAAGAAAAAACGTTCTGATAAATTAGAAAAAATAATGCGTATTGTAGCGACATCTATGACGCCGCACACGAACTAAAGTAACAAGACCCTACATTGCGCAAGCAGAGTTCTCCGCGCGATTTGAACATATACAACAGCCCGAAATCAACCATCGGGCAGTTGCCCGGACCAGACACAACACCCGTCTGGTCGGAGGATCCTCCCTTTTCAATGGAGGTTTGCGGGACTTTACACCCTGTTCCGTATACCTCCACAATTGGTGACCCCGAAGAAAAAAATGTCGCAAGAGAAGAAGAACACAAGTGAAGAAAGCAATCCCATAAAGATGGACTCCGACCTAGCTGCCATATCGGTTCAGTCTAGATTGTTACCATTCTGGCGGGAGATTCCTCGAGCTTGGTTTATCCAGTTTGAAGCAGTCGTGGACCCTTTGAAGACCTCGGACGACCAGAAATTCCGCTACGTGCTGCAACAGCTGCAAACAACGGACCTTCAACATCTAACCGACATTTTATACAATCCACGGATAAATATAATGCTGCGAAGACTCGTCTGCTCGCCGTGTACGACAAATCTGACGTCAAGAACTTCCAAAAGCTAATCAGTGGCCTAGAGTTGGGTGATCAAAAACCCACACAACTGTTGCGCAGGATGAGAGAACTAGGGAGTGGCATGATCACAGATGAAGGATTTAAAATCGAGTGGCTCAATCATCTACCCACAAAGATGCGCGTTATGCTTTCGGTCAACACGGAATCATCGCTAGATACCCTCGCTGCAATGGCCGATAAAATGGCACAATACACCGAACCAACAACGGTTGCCGCAGTGGCCACGACCTCGCAAGATATCGTGACGTCAACACAGCTAGAAGTCCTATCGAAGCAAATGGAGAATTTATGCCTAGAAGTGGCTGAGCTACGCGGACGAACAAGGGAACGCCATAATAGACCCCGTTTCACATCGTTCAAGTCACGGTCACAATCACAGTCTCGCCGGCATAACAACAAGACGTCAGTCAAACCCGGCGATCCTACATGGGAGTGTAGATACCATTATCGTTTTTGTGACAAGGCGAAACGTTGCGAGTCACCGTGCTGTAGGAGAAACAAGAATCACACGACATTAAACTAGCTACGACGGTGGCGGAAGTCAATGTCCCCTGCACCACCAACCGCCTTTGTGTCTTCGATCGCAACACTCGACAGCGTTTCCTCGTAGACACCGGCGCCGAAATTTCCGTGTTAGCCGCAACAAACAAAAGGAAAATGAAGACAAGCGAATTACGAAAAAAAAAAAAAATTTAAAAATACAAAATTTATTAATTAAATTTATTTCATAAAGAATTACATTAATTACTCATTAGCTGAAATCGTTGACGGTTGACCGATGCTGTGTCAAAAGTGACGATTCCACGCGGGTCGCGATGTCCGGTGTCGAACTGCACCGCGTTGTGCTGCGTCGGCACTCGTGTTCATAGCTTATGCGCCACGTGATAATGAGGTAAACGCTTGTCAGCGATTTAGGTGCTAAGCGAGTATGTAACACCGCCCCCCGAAGTTAAGCAACTATTTCGAAATCGTGTGTGAGCGAGATGATGAAATATTGCTGTGCTCAATTCTTATTCTGCTGGGACTGGTTCTGTTGGAATCTTGAATTTCAGCATAGTTTCCTGAAGGTGTAGCGTCGTCCAATTCTTTAGGTAGTTTTACGTTGAGTCGTTTTGCTCGTCGTCGACGGTACATTATGGCGATAGCGAGTGCACTTGCACCGAATAGCGTTAGGTAGATTGGAATTGTGGTGTGGTAGATACTAGTATCAATCGCTTGCTCAAGTTTGACTGGAGTCTGTAACATGATCTCCGTATTTGCAGCGTGCAGGCTTTTCAGGTCAGCAGAATTTAGAATGATGGGTGTTTCATTTGATACCTCTAAATCTTCGAAGTTCGTAGGCAATTGCATGATTTTCAAAGCGAATCCTTTGATGTGATTGTTAGAGTTCGCTATAGTAAAGTCGGGTGTCTTAATGTAGCAGTTGTACGGGATGATAGCCAGATAACTTCCTTCAAGGGTTTTGTATGTTTCTTGTCTGCATGATATCTTCACTTTAGTTGGGTATGGAAAGCTTATGGTATAATGTTTCTCGTCGAGTTGTTCTACAGCTTCTTTCTTCAAGGCGACTGATGATAGCTTGCAAGATGAAAGAAGTTCTTGCTTGGAGATCAGATGCTGGATACATTCGGAGTCATCTCGCGTTTTATAACTTGGTTTTGCTTCCCAGAGGTACAGGGAATCTACCTTCGGGCATTCAGCCTCCATGTACATAGAATCTTGGCCAGAAATCGCAATAAAAGGTGAGGTAGTTAAAAGGATTTTGTTATACTTGTTAGGGACTAAGGACAGTCTATACAGGTCATAGATTGGAGGGAAGGCAATCGGTACCTTAAAAACTAAAACTATTTGATTATCTATGTAAAAGTAACCTAGCTTAATTATAATCATAATAGTTTCTTAATTCTAAGTTAAGGATTTCACCGTTTGAATATAAAATCCTGAGTTTATCTAGCATATGTCTAATCTCTCCTAAACTAACTACCTACCGTATGCGGTGTGCTCGATGTACATATAAAAGCTAAGGTGTATTCTAAATTATGGAGTTCCTTGAATAGGTCCTCTATATTATCACTTAGGATAATTAAGTACTGGGCCATATGGGCGTAGTGAATGAAATCAAAGTCTGCCGTACTGTTAATTATGCGATTTACGACATTGCCTATTCGTTTCTGATTTTTAGTTATATTAGTTAATAAGTTGGCATTACGTGAGACCCAAGCTTGAGATAAACTGACATGTTGGTTAATCTGGGACTCTATCCTGTGTTCGTTTTCCTGAAGGATTTTTGTGGCATTATTATACTTGACTGCATCAGTTTGATCTAAATTACCGGATATGCTCTTAATAACGGAACCGAGTCCATCAATAAGTCCTCTTTTATGACGAGTGTGTTCGAGTGACTGTAGCTCTTGTAGATTCTGGATACTCGTATGGTGCTCGAAGGCCACCCGGGTGACTTCGCGTGCGAATCGCGTTTTTGAAGATTATTTCGAGATATCGCGCTCGCGAACCGGCCCGCGAGTATCCTACCGACTGCGCCAATTACGAAGGCTGTAGCTGGAGGATTTAAAAAAATACAAAATTTATTAATTAAATTTATTTCATAAAGAATTACATTAATTACTCATTAGCTAAAATCGTTGGCGGTTGACCGATGCTGTGTCAAAAGTGACGATTCCACGCGGGTCGCGATGTCCGGTGTCGAACTGCACCGCGTTGTGCTGCGTCGGCACTCGTGTTCATAGCTTATGCGCCACGTGATAATGAGGTAAACGCTTGTCAGCGATTTAGGTGCTAAGCGAATATGTAACAAGCGCCTACAAATTATTCGCTGCAAACAATACACCAATCGAAACTTATGGTGAAAAAACACTAAGGTTAAATCTTGGCTTGCGACGCAGTTATCTATGGACGTTCATCATAGCTGACGTGAAAACCCCGACTCACCGGGGCTTCATCCCGACTCACTGGGACATCATCACCCCGACTCACTGGGGCATTATCCCGACTCACTGGGACAGCAACACCGCGACTCACTGGGGCATCACCGCAGACAGTTCCGACTCACCGAGAACTATGCGGCTCTTCCGGTTCCGACTCACTGGAACCAACCTTCCACTGGCCTGGCAAGCATCACAAGATGTATGGATGACTCATCAAGAACCATCGATCTCCGATCTCCGGAGGGGAGTGATGTAGCGACATCTATAACGCCGCACACGAACTAAAACAACAAGACCCTACATCGCGCAAGCAGAGTTCTCCGCGCGATTTGAACATATACAACAGCCCGAAATCAACCATCGGGCAGTTGCCCGGACCAGACACAACACCCGTCTGGTCGGAGGATCCTCCCTTTTCAATGGAGGTTTGCGCGACTTTACACCCTGTTCCGCATACCTCTATAATATTTGTATAGAGGTATGTTTGTGACATAACTTTGTATAACTTACTTGTAACTAGTTTAAGTTTTGTATTCACACCATCTGTACCTTTTTGATCAATAAACAATTATTATTATTATTATTATTCCGTTTATTCATTTTTATAGACATACTATTTACATTTTTAAATATTTAAATACAAAGGAAAAAAAAACATTTAAAAATATAAAAAATAGTATCCCACCGGTATCGGGAACAGGGTCCAAGCTACCGGCGGTCAGGGCTCCAGAGAGAGGAACCGCCTGACAATGCGAGCCGTGTCCAGAAGTACTACTTTCTGAATCAAGCCCTTGATCCAGCCGCCTAACGAGAGCCTCCTGAGGTGTTGGTCGAGGCTCGTGGCTATTAAGCCATTGGCTGACACGACTATCGGTACAATGATCGCTGAGTCCACATCCCACATGTCGACAACCTCGCGAGCCAAGTCAATATACTTGACTTGTTTATCTTCCTCGGCTTTCACGAGGTTCTCGTCATGTGGGACGGTAATATCAACAATCATTGCACGCCTCTCGATTCGGTCCAACACCACTATATCAGGCTTATTATTATTATTATTATTTAATGTCAAAAGCATAAAATTTTTGGGACATGAATTATCGTTGGAAGGGGTTAAACCCCTTGCCAAATACGTTAAGGTTGTAGACAGTTTTAGGGAGCCAAAAAACTATAGAAGAAATACAAAGTTTTTAGGACTAATAAACTATGTCAACAAATGGATCCCAGATGTGGCGACTACATCAAATCCTTTTAGGAGGCTTTAATCACTAAAATTAGGTAAAATGCCGATATTAGTCACAATACTGGGTCCTAAACAAAGTCGTTCCTTGTGTTAAAAAATTCCTTGAGTAATATCCATACACTTGGATATTATGACCCAAAAGATAAAACCACAGTCATGGCAGATGCCATGTTTTTAGTCCGGTTGGTTATGCTCATTCAGTTTGATAATAACGGACCACGGGTGATTGCTTATGGCAATAAGAGTCTTACAGAAGTTGACAAACGTTATTATCAGACTGAAAAAAAGAAGCTCTCGCTCTGGTTTGGAATGTAGAGCACTTTAGAATATACTTATACGGCAAAGAAACTATTGATTTGGTGACTGATCACAAGCCGCTGGAAGTTGTATTTGGTAGTAGATCAAAATCAATTAGGAAGGCAGGCTGGCATACAATAATTTCAAGGTCGTTTATACACCTGGAAAAACAAACATCACTGATTGTCTATCGCGACGTACAATAAATAAAATCCAGCCGTTTGAGGAAGAGCACCACATTCACCAAAGCATACAGTATGCAAGGCCTCGTGCAATAGGGATGAATGTTATTGGTGCCGATTCTCTTGTTCAAGAACTAAACTAAAATTAGAGGACCGCTAACTTTAACTAAAAGGCAGTGCGAAAAAAGGACGGCTATAGCTATGGAATAAGTTAGAAATGTCAAACTAGTTTACGCTTTGCGCTTCACCGTATTTTTAATCGACATGTTTTTACGTGTACTATTGATGAAAAAGGTGCATGGAGAGCCTAAGGTCGACTTTTGACTGTGAGGTTTTGCATTACGTATCATGACTTTCATGAGACGACTAGATGGCGCTGTTCAATCATGAAAATAACACTGCAAAGCTTATAAACCTTATTATGCAGAGGCAGATAATAAGGTTTTTAATACCTAAAATAATTACTAAGTAATAATAATATATTTATATTCAAATAAACAAAAATTACTATATTTTCTTATTTCCGAGTACTTAATACAGCGCCATCTAAACCAAACCAAATAAGCCAATTGGTACTATATCGGCTAATTCGACTACAGATGGCGTCGATCACAAATAATAAAAATCCCTACATTCACAAAGTAGCTCTTATTTTCACGTTCCAGAATAAATAGTCAGTAGCTCAGGTGGATAAGCATGGCAGAATAACATAGATCGTTCAACAGGGCACCGGTTCGCAACCCAGCTCTCTGTCGACTTTTTTTTAATTTAATTATTATAATATATAATTTATTTTCTATTTTTTGTATTTTTAAACTTTTTTATTTTATTTTTTGTTATAAATAATATAAAAAATATGAGGTATAAGATGTATAAATGAATATAGGGATAATATACAAGTATACATATACTACTATATATAACATTATATAAATATATATTATATAAATTACTTTCATAATTGGTGGTAAGTATTAGTATTATTAGTAAAAAACATTTATGTAAGAAGATTTAGATATATTTTTCTTACAGCTTAAGATTTACTAAGTTTAATTCTCGTAAAGGATAAGAAATGAAACTATTCCGAAAACCGAAAAAAATGTCTTATTATTATTATTATTCCATTTATTTTATAATATATACATACAATTTACATTTTTAAATATTAAAATATCAAAATATAAAAACATTTAAAAATATAAAAAATAGTAGCCCACCGGTATCGGGATAGGGTCCAAGCTACCGGTGGTCAGGGCTCCTGAGAAAGGAATCTCCTAACAATACGCGCCGTGTCCAGGAGTACCGCTTTCTGTATCAAGCCCTTGATCCAGCCGCCTAACGAGAGCCTCCTTAGGTGTTCGTCGAGGCTCTTGGCTATTAAGCCATTGGCCGTCACGACTATCGGCACAATGACAGCTGTATCCACCTCCCACATGTCGACAACCTCGCGAGCCAGATCAAGATATTTTGTTTGTTTATCTTTCTCAGCTTTCACGAGGTTCTCGTCATGAGGGACAGCTATATCAACAATCATTGTGCGACGCTCTAGTCGATCTATCACCACTATGTCAGGCTTATTGGCAACAACAGTCCTGTCAGTGATGATAGATCGATCCCAATATAACGTGATATTGCCATTTTCGAGAACTGGGTCGGGCTCATACCTATAGTACGGTACTTCAGATTCCACAAGATTGTATTTAAGAGCAAGTTGCTGGTGGATAATCCTGGCTACAAGGTTGTGTCTATGCAAATAGTCTCCGTTAGCTAGACGAGAACAACCAGAAATAATGTGTCGGATTGATTCCCCGGGCCGGTGGCATGCCCGACAGATGTCAACCGTACCGTCCTTCACAATGTATTTCCGGTAGTTATTCGTCATCATAACTTCGTCCATAATCGCACAGACAAAACCTTCGGTTTCCCCGAAGAGGTCACCAAAACGCAGCCAGGATACGGACGCTAAGAGATCTACATCGGGCCCATGTAGGACCCGGTAAAAGCGTCCGTGAAGCTCCTTGCTCTGCCATACTTCCGTGCGGTCATTAGTATCCAGTACTATAGGTTTGCGCCAGTTCTCGTTTGCCAAGGAGAGCGGGGTGAGGCCCTTGTCCACAGCGACCACATCTCGATGCATACCCACGTCAGCTTTGAGGAAGTATTCCCTAAGGCTGCATACCTCGCGGTTGTGTAGGGTCTTAGCGTTTAAGAAGCCACGACCCCCACACTTCCGCGGGATATACAGCCTCATCACCGATGATCGTGGGTGATGCATGCGATTTGCGGTCAGCAGTGTGCGGACCCTCCTATCCAGGGCGTCAAGTTCGGTCTGAGTCCATTTGAGTATGCCGAAAGAGTACATCAATACCGGCATGACCCAACCGTTGAAGGCGCGCACCTTGTTCCCGCCTGATAAAAGACTATTTAGTACTTTATTCAGGCGGCCAAAGAAGCGCTCCCTCAACGACTGTTTCACGTCAGCAGTGCTGATGCCTAACGCTTCCGACATACCCAAATACTTGTAGGTTTCGGTTGAGCAGAGGGATCTAAGGTGTATGGAATCCGAGAGTTGAGTTCCCACGGATTCCATAATCTCCCCTCGCTTTACATGCATGACTGCACATTTATCCACACCAAATTCCATCCTGATGGCGCTACTGAAGGTTTCTGTTACCTTCAGTAGCTTCATCAGTTGCTAGTTGTTGGGGGCAAAGAGTTTCAGATCATCCATGTAAAGGAGGTGTGATATGACCTGTCCACCTTTTCTCAACCGGTAGCCTTGGCCCGAGCCCTCCAGTAGAGTACTGAGAGGGTTTAGGGCCAGACAAAACCACAGTGGACTCAGACTGTCGCCCTGGAATATGCCACGCTCGATCCTTATCGGTTCGCTGTTCTCCTGGATCTGTCGACATCCTGGATAGTGAAGGACCGTCCTCCACTGCCCCATACATGACATCAGGAAGGTGCGCAAAGTTGCATCCACTTTGTACAGCTCCAGCACCCTCATGAGCCATGTATGTGGCACTGAGTCGTAGGCCTTCTTATAATCTATCCAACATGTCGACAGATCTCTTCGAGAACGACGAACCTGTTGGCTAATGGCAACATCAATAAGGAGCAGCTCCTTAGTACCGCGGGACCCGTTCCTACATCCATTCTGAGAGGCAGACAAAATACAATTTTTGTTAATATGATTGTTAATTTTGGCTCTCAGGATGGACGTAAGAACTTTATAGACCGTCGGTAAACACGTGATCGGCCTATAATTTTTCGGCTCCGCAGTACTACCTGATTTATGGAGCAGGTGGGTTACTCCTGTCGTAAGGAACTGGGGCAGCGACCCTGACTCTAGGGCAGACTGGAACTGAGCTGCCAAGCGAGCGTGCGATCTTTGAAACCATTTTATCCAGAAATTGTGCAGCCCGTCCGGCCCTGGAGATTTCCAGTTAGGCAACGGACGGACTGCACGTGCTACATCTTGGGGGCTGATGGTAATAGCTCCCATTTCTGGTATAAGATCGCACGCGCGCTCAACCTCTCGAGTCCAATCACCCTCGGTGTGCCTGACCGGCACCGACCAGATGCTGCGCCAGAATGAACTCATGGCGTCATCATCAGGTAGGTGCAAATCAGACACACCTTGGTCCGGTCGCTCCCAAGCCCTATATACCCACCTTTCGTTGCTTTGGAAAGTGCGATTCTGAGTGAACCGCTCCACTCGCCGCTTGTATCGACGTATACGGTTTGCCCATGCATAGATCTTCTGCTTCAGGAAGTCGATACGCTCTGTGACGCAGGTCAAATAATCTCGAGAACTAATATCAGTCCCCGAGAACGCCCGCCTCACAAAGCGCATCACCCTAGGGCGAGTGTTGCCCTCCCTGAAGCAGATAAGCTTTCCGATGAGTGCTCTAGCCTCACCGATACGACGCTCGATCCTGCACTGCCAAGCTGGTACAGCTGGTCGTGCAGCTCTGTCACTGTTGGAGAACTTGACATGAGCTACACGACACGCCGCTGCAGCCGCGCAGTACAAGATCGAGTGGGTATCGGCAAGGTCTTTGCTGCTATCAAAACAATTTGATAGCTGCGAATCTAGAGCACACACCAGCGCCTTATTTTTTTTATGCATGGGCAAACGAGGTAGTCGAGGTCTAAGCCCAGGTGGTGTGGAGCGGTGCTCTCGGAACGCATCCTCCAAAGCGCTCCTCAATTTCTCGTTACATTGGGTACTCACGGATATAGCCACGTCATCATCATCTTCACCAACATGGTCGGGTCGCAGTGGGGCACTGGGTTCCAGTTGCACCGCGGCCGGTGGTGAAGCAGGTGAGACACGGCTACTCCGTGATTCGAGGCGTAGTCTATCAAGTACGGCATCATCCAGCATACGGTTACGCTGGATGACCCGTACCTGATCCGACAGTCGTTGGGCCGAAACGTTGACAGCTGGCTCAAGCACCTGAAACAGAGAGAGCATCCGACCACGGTACGCAGTCAGGTTAATTCCCCCCTCTGTAGCCCCAAAGTATGAGCGCATGACGTTTTCGTTAATGGTTTGCGTCCATCGCATGCGCTGCACACTTCCACCGGCAGCGGGAACCCTATCAGAGGCCGGTGGGCCTCGAGGTTCCAAGCTGGCTGGTGGTCGGCCTCTTCCCCGTCGACGCGCAGGTGGTGGTGTCGTCGGCGGAGTGGTGTATTCGTCGCTCGAGCTCGACGCAACTGCAGCGGCCGGAATCACTGGACTCACGGTTGGCGTAGGTCCAGGCGGCTGCGAGGCGGAGCTGAGCGACGAACCCGAAGATGTTGGGTGTGTGTTCGTCTTTTGTGCCCGGCTTCTAGTTATCATCTTGGTCTTCGTCCGTCATTCGTTTTTACATCGCCATATTATCGTCTTGTTTCCAGAAATAGTATATGTAGGACTTATCTTGTTTTTTTTTTATTGTTTTTGGATGTATCGGCATTTTATTTGGGTATAAATTAATGAAATTATTGTAAAATATTGGCGTGAAAAAAATTTGTTGACATTCGACTTGACAGCCGGGCCACAGATTATTATTATTATTATTATTATTATTGATTATAGTTTAAGACATTTAATTCTCAAAGAAGAATACAATTTATGTCTTTCTTTCTTATAGAATGTATAACCTATCCTAGCAGTTTTACATCCAATTAACAATGATTTAATTCACTTGTTAAGGAGAAATACACGTAAAATTTATAACTGAATAACTCTATTACAAAATAGAAGACCTTAACAAAGTAAAACTGTATAATAGATATTATAAGTATTCTAAATCAAAACTGTGTTGTGCTATTCTTCTATTATTTAGTTTTATTTACATTATGTTATAATAACTTTCACTATATATGCAACCTTAGTTCTGTAAATATTTTACCTACTCATAAATTATAAAAATTTTACGTTTTGCATAATTATGTTTCCCGGCAACCCTATTTGCCAGAAAAACAATGCTCTTGAGCGTTATGGCAAACGCGGTTGCCAGCTTGGTTTGTTCACTTTAAATGATTTTTTTGCTGTGGTTGCGTTGATTGAGCTTTGAGAAGTAAAAAAAAAATGGCACTGTATTAAATTTCACGTCTTTTTTTCACTGGGCCCGCAAAGATGTATCAAACAACTCTGCGTAATATCTTGTTGGTGTAAAGCCATTTTCCTCATAACCTTGCACCATAAGTTGACGCTGGTCTGAGTCAATATGGCGTCTTCTGCCAGATCTACTGCGGTGTTCCAACGAACCCTCTTCTTGAAACCGCTTTATCCATAAAGTAACAGTCTTTACCTATAAGGGAAATATATTATTTATTATTTTCGTGTATCGATAACCATGGATAATAAAATAAATAACGAACAGTGATTTTAAAACATTACTTACGTTTAAGCCAGTTTCTCTCGAAATTTCAGAATAATTTAGGCCTTGATTATGCAATGCTATTATTTGGGCCCTCGTAGCCATATCAATATTAGAACGCGAACTCATGGTAAAGATAAATATTAATAAATTGTTAAATGCAATCGTAACTGAACTCACTCAAAGATAGTAAAGAACGTTATGATTGAACAAAAAGATTTAATTTTTATACAGTCAATATTAAACTACCCTCAATTCTTTTGAGATTTATGATACAGGTTAAAGTCGCTAAACAACTTCGATATAATAAAGAGTAGGATAATTTCAACTCATTGCGTAATGACGCAATAGTCCAGTGGCTATGGTATCGGTAAATTTTATGCCACCGAGTTCGAATCCTTGTTATTACGAGCTTTGCTTTATAAGGTTTGTAATGTCGTAGGAGAATTTGTGTTAAAATTAAGTAATATTGTAACTAGCAAAAAACAAGATAATGTTCTTTAACGAGAGATGTATATTTTCCAATCCAACTACTATACTAGCGCCATCTATGTCGTTCAAGACGTATTATTAAGGCGATGAAACCCTGTACAAACGATTTTGGTTTGGAATTCTCCATGCAGTTCTGTCTTCATTAGTACCTTTAATTTGTATGGAAATATTAGTTCAACTGACAGCTCTAATTTACGTCCGTCTCTTTCTTGTTCTATCAGAGAGACAAAGATAGAACACACACAGGACAGGACATATATGCAGGGTGTAAAAAGAAACATCATAGAGCCGTTAACTATGCATATTGTACGTCTAACAAAGTACTTTTGCGCAAAATATATATTGCTGGGAAACTCTTTTATTTTTAATTATAAAAAATAAAACAATATTTATTCCACGCAATGTAACGCGAACACAGGCAAGTGGAATAAAACCCCGCCCCTTCGCTCGTTACATACGTTTGATATTCATTGCGTTTTCGTAATCGCAAATTCGTAATTTCAAAATCGAAAATTCAGTTAATGTTTGTTTGGAAAAAGTTTAGTAATAGCACTTAGTATTCATTTTCGAAACAAAAAAATTTCAGAGGTAGGGAGAATAATAAAAGAAAACCTTAATAAAACAAATTGACATCGAATTTTAACTTCACGGTTGTAAATTCTAGCGGTTCTAAATATACCATAAATAACGATTACACCGGACAAGAGTTGAGGAGGAATATTGTCCATCTATAAAGAGTTGAAGGTAAATGGCAAGTATGTGGGGAAAACACACCTGATTCTGATCATACTCGTACCAGCGATTGCGATTCAGATAACAATTCAGAAAAAAAAAAAAAAAATAATATAATTATTTGTCAATCTTGTTTGTGTAATTGTAATTAAACAATGTATAATTTTCGTTTGTTTGAATCCTCTGTGTAAACTATTCTATTAAAGTTGAAAGTGGACTAATTAATTTAAGTTTAAAATTATATTTACGTTAGGTGTAAAACGCAATTTGAATTTGACTACATTAAGTAGTCAAATTCAAATTGCGTTTTAAATGAGTTTAAGTTTTCAGTTTTCACTAATGTGTATTTATAAAAATCTGAAAAATTAATATTTGTAAAATGAGAAGAGTTGTGACGATTAAATAATATAGAAGCGGAGGTGGGTCCACGCGGGTGGAAGTGTCACTGGACAGCTGTCACGGTTACCAGCGGGACGTGCGCCCAGCTTGCTATTTCAAGACACCAAACTATTGTTTTATTAAACCATCTGTGCTTACCCCTGTGAAAAGTGGACGTCACAACATCCATGTCTGCTGGTTCATCTGCAGGTGAACTGTGGGCGACTGATTTTATTACGCCACAATATACACGGCCGCCACCAAAAAATAAACAGATTATATGAATACTTCACCCTAAGAAATAAACAAATAAATACACGACAAGAAAATATGGATGAAGGAACAAAAGTAAAAAATATGGACGATTCAGACCGGACATGGCCTTTTTCCGCAGCGTATTGCCAGATGTGAAAACAATGTCTCAAGACCAGAAACGAATATTGAAATTTGGCGTAGGTTTGGCCTAAGTACTTAATTTAATTGAACAAGTTTTAAAAGAGCCAATCACTAGTCGTATTTCATATTCGAGAAGTGTATCCCCTTACCAAAGAACTCCATCACGGGAGTCAGAGTATAATTCACTTGCACATGTGGGATCTTATGCAAGTCCATCGGGATCTTATGGAAATCTATCACCTCAGCAGACACATACGACTGGCGCATACAGAGGTACGACACTTCAGCACACACAGCCGGCACCTCAGCAGACACATACGACTGGCGCATACGGAGGTCCGACACTTCAGCAGACACAGCCGGCACCTCAGCAGACACACGACTGGCGCATACAGAGGTCCGACACCAGAGCAGACACAGTCGGCACCTCAACAGACACATAGGACTGGCGAATACGGAGGTCCAACACTTCAGCAGACACAGCCGGCACCTCAGCAGACACATACGACTGGCGCATACAGAGGTCCGACACTTCAGCAGACACAGCCGGCACCTCAGCAGACAAATACGACTGGCGCATACAGAGGTCCGACACTTCAGCAGACACAGCCGGCACCTCAGCAGACACGTACGACTAGTGCAGACGGAGGTCCGACACTTCAGCAGATGCAAACAAGTGGTGCTTACGGAGGTCGGGCACCTCAGCAAGCTAAGACTCAAACTTATTTGCTATTGTTTTCTCCATTTACTCCGGTTTCACCTCCGTCATACCAAACAATCGAAGCAGTTGGCCTTCTGCTTCGATTGTTTGGTGTGACGGAGCTCACGATGGTTATGTAAAAGATTTCAATTTTTTTTTTTGCGGTATTGATTGATAGCAAACAAGTGCTCCTGATTGTCAAATCTTAGTCATAAAAAAGAGCGGCTGAAAATAGTTTTATTGCTGGCCCGCAGGTTTGCACGGTGTACCGAGCAAGTCAAAGTGACATTATTTAAGGCCTTCTGTCAATCGTTTTACACCTGCAGCCTGTGGACTAAGTACACGCAGCGTACATACAGTGCTCTGCGAGTACAATATAATAACGCGTTCAGGGTGTTGTTCGGGCTGCCGCGCCATTGCAGCGCTTCAGCAATGTTTGTGATGAAAAGCGTGGATGGTTTTCATGCTATCATGCGGAAGCGCTGTGCGTCCCTTATGAGGCGCATGCGGGCCAGCTCGAACAGCCTTCTGAGTGTGTTCGTGGACCGCTGGGACTCGCCGATGTGGCGGCACTGGATGAGACTTCACACTGAGGGTGGTCGCGTCCAAGGCCTGGCATAAACTGGCATTCCTGTGCGGTGCCACTTTGTGATTTCTGTGTCTTTTTATTGTATGTACTAACAATAGCTTATAAGGTTTTTTGTGTTACTAACAGTATATGGACTACGTCCGAAACAAATGTCTTATTATTATTATTGTTATAGGACCAAGTGGACTTGTACTTTGACAGAGGGGAACGCCTGCGTATGGCTCGTCCCCTCCGGTTCGCCGGTGGCCCGTGTTGCTCTATGGCCGAACACGAAAGAACAGAAAAGTTGTCTAGTAGTAAAGCGCTACACTAAATTTGTCTGATATATTTTTTTTCTACATCTAGGCAATTTTTTCTCGTACTGTCCAACAGTTTTCTTACAGAATGCTATGTTACCGATCGGCAAAATTTTTCAACACGTTCAAATTAGTTTCAACACAGATACTCACACTTTTTTCTGAAAAATGATTTATTCTTATCAACTGACCAATATTCACTTGAAAACAAGATTTTCAGACGGTTTGCTGAGCTTATTTTGCCTCGTTTTTAATTTTCTCGAATGGTCTCCTGGTTTCCAGAATCTATCGTTCAACTACATTCTAAAAAATCAGACAGAATATTTTTTTTGGAATCACAATATCCAAATCTACCGATTTTGTACGGTTTTGGTCGTAAAACAATGAAGCAAAAACTTTGGTCATGGGCTCTCGTACTATTATGTTGTATTTCGTTACACCGTTTTGATCCCCGCTGCCAGTCGTGGGATTTTGACGGTCGTTACCGACATGGGCGTTCTCAGCATTTGCTTAGGGTTTTCAGAGGCAGACTAAACCTGTCAGGGGCCTGGAGTGGCAAAATCCAACGGCCCACCCCGGATGGTCGTGGATAAATTCGAAACAGAGTTACCGCGCCCCTGGGTACTCAGGCAGGGAAGGAACAGGGGTGGATTTTAGTCAGTAAAAGTCTGACACGTCCTCCCACTCCACCCAGAGTGGGACAAGTCATAGGGTGATTTCTCAACCCTACGAAAAAAAAAAACTCCGGGTGACAAGTATCAAGGTGTGACACTCGCACAGCCAGAGAACTTACAGAAGAATCAGTGAAGACGTAGCGTGTGTTGGTACTTAGCGGTTTTCTATCAAGCACTCCTAAAAGAATATCATCAATTGCACTTTAGGAGGTCTAGTTCTGCCCAGGGGTTGTGGATAAATTCGAAACAGAGTTACCGCGCCCCTGGGCACTCAGGGCAGGGTAGAAACAGGGGTGGGTTTTAGTCAGTAGGAGTCTGACACGCCCACCCGCTCCGCCCTAGAGTGGGAGATCTGATTGCATGATTTCCATTTGAATGAAATGTCTCCCATTCTCTTCTTCCTTATTCGAAATGTCCAAGCCCTCACATTATTTGTTGCGTAGAAAACAGCTTTTTCCGCTGTTTGAATACGGCGTCAGCGCTTTGATTCTTATCACAAACTTTTCCAGTGATAGTCCAGCCTCTACCTACTTACAGACATCGATTTTTGAAGAGCGGGAGGGGCGTGTCAGACTCTTACTGACTAAAGATGGATAGCACTATCTCTTTTGGATAATGGATGATATCCTCGTGACATTAACTGATGTTCAGTCTTAACACTCTGCTAACGTCTTTTTATCCGACTGCGCGACGCAAGGGAGGGTAATGTGTTTATCAGCCTATCTATGTACGTTGTTGTTTATGGATTTATTTAAATTTTGAGTGCTTGAAAGGAATTGAATTTCATTATTATGTATGTCGTACTCTCCCTGATTAAAAATATTGATTGAAAAGTATTGGGCATCAGTCACCCCATGTAAATTATATATCTATATATACATGAAAAAGAATTGAAAGTATTCAAATTTCATAATTTTTAATCCTTTTCAATCAATATTTTTAACCAGGGCTAAGACACAGAGTTCAATAAAAATATTAGTTGGAGACTTAGTCTACTTTTATTATTTCCCATTATCATTCCAATTTTCCAAGTATAAAATTAAGATTGATAAAGCGATTTTTATACCCTTAATGGAATATTATTCCAAATTTTTTTTGTTAAATGTCTATAATGTGAAAAAAAGTTTCACTTTTACCGTGGTTTCATAAAACCACACAATCCTTTTTTATTTACTTATATTTTCTACAGAATAAATAATTTTGAAGATTTCACGACTCGCAAGCTGCCAGTACTTCTTCCCAGGATGTGGTTCAAAGTTATTAGGATTAATTGTAAAATGGAGCTAGTCTGAGTCTGTTCCGAATCTAGGGCTGTGTTTATTAACTACAAATTTATTATTATATCCCTCGAGACCAATTTTTTTTTCCAAAGTTTTTTTTTTTACTTCATAGTCAAGGTGGAGGGTGAGATGGAGGAAGAAAATGACACGTAGTATCGACCTACAGAGTTTCAATAAAATATGAGCCCAGCTACAGCCTAGTGTAGGTACTAAATTGAAATAATATTTTTCTAACACACTTTTATTGGCTTCATAATCACCTGTAACTATGTAAAAAAATCTTTGAAGTTAAATTTGACTCGTTTTCCTTTGCGTCCATGTTTTGTTTGGATGACAATGGTGCCGATTCTTTTTTTCAATAACTAAACTAAAATTAAAGAATCGCAATCTTTTACTAAAAAGCAGTGCGAGGAAAGGACGACTATGGCTATGAACTAAGTTAGAGATGTCAAACTAGTTATGTCTTGCGCTTTACCGTGTTCTTAGTCGACATGTTTTTACGTGTGCTCTTAATGTGTATGGATATATTAGTTCAACAAGAAGATTTTATTTACTTATTTGATTACAATATACATAACTAAACGAATAAATAAGTAATGGGATAAACAGGCTAAAAGAAAATAAATAAAATATCTCATTGGCCATCGACAAATTCGTCCACATTGCTGACAATAGGAAAAGTGCCTAGAACGCTGACAGCATTTCCACGTTGAATGGCAATGCTGATTCATTGGCCGAAAATAAGGCCAGCCCTGGTCACGTGAAGAGTCGACTAAATGTTTGCTGATGTCGCGAATAACTCAATGAGCACTGGGACCCCATGGCCCTAGTGTTTCAACCCCAAACGGCTCAAACATAAAACTCCTAATAAGGTTGTTTGTTATATTTACGCCGTTCGAGGTTTTCTGCACCTGTAGCAGCCACCCCAGCACAGCCCGCCGTGCTAAAAAGATGAGACGGCGCAAGGGTGTCGACACATGTTGCATCCCAAATCAATAGCATTATGGTCATCTCGTTTGGCCTCTTTCCATCGTCACGTGCCAGGCCATAAGGTTCTAAAACGGCTGACATACGACGGCGATAAGAGCCCGACGGACGATGTTACTTACGCTGGCCTTTCGTGCCATACGACCCGCGCTCCCACTGCAGGATAGGCCATGGTGTCTGAGGTGGTCGACTGCTTCACCACATTGGCAGCGATGTGGAGCTCCGCAAGCAGCACCCAGACGCAGACATGTAGCGATCCAGAAGGTATTGTCATTCAGCATAGTACCTATGTTGGGTGCCGGTAGTGCCTGTAGCCAGAAGCTCGACTCCCATTCACTCACAGCCAGTAGGTGGGCATGCTCAGCAATATTGGTTGACGTATTTAAAAGATTATTCCGTACCAATCTACAGAGCGGTTAATCCCACTGTCTCTGAGAGAATGGGTTCTCGGACAACGCCGTGTCCAGGTAAGCCATTTTCCAAGCGTTCTTTGCGTTGGTCAAGCACGGCACTTCACAGTTAACCAGTGATGGAGTCAAAATTATTTTAGTTAACTTCTCAGTGCTGTGGACCGAGGACAGGAACGCTGGTAGGCTTATACTAGAAATTTTGTTGATGATGCCGAGCCCACCAATACGAATTGGTCTGCCCAGGGGTTGAGGATAAATTCGAAACAGAGTTACCTCGCCCCTGGGCACTCAGGGCAGGAAGGAACAGAGGTGGGTTTTAGTCAGTAAAAGTCTGACACGCCCTCCCGCTCCACCCTGGAGCGGGAGAAGTGATTGGATGATTTCCCACAAAAAAAAAAACCAATACGAATGGGTACTGTGGTTTGCAGCCACGTTCGGTCATCCAGGACCACATTTAAAATAGTTATAAAAGTGTATCGAATAATTACATCAATTTTGTCCAAAAGATGTGAATGCTTTCATAGAGGGGAAGAGGGGAGAAAATATATAAAATGTGGTCCAAAACAGTAATATCTAAATGCGTGAATGCCGAATGCTAGCTGTTAAATTTAGTTCAACTAAATTTGACAGCTCTAATTTACGCCCGACTCTTTCTTGTTTTATTAGAGAGAAAAAAATAGCAATAGCCTAAATTAAGTTTAGTTTGTGCACAACAGAATCGGCACCAATACATGGTTATCTAAGGGACGTCATTCTAAATCCAATATGGCTCCCAAAGATGTCGAACTATTTTGTATGCATTCCCATGATATGGGTATATAATGAAAGAGTTGGACTATTATTGTTTTTTTTTTTTTAGTTTTTTAAACTAGAAAATATAACGTTAGTATCTAAATTATATGTGTTCTGTATCTAGCCCATGATTGGACGAATTTAATAGTAATTGGCTGTTTACGCTCGCTAACTCGGGCGTGATTGGTCGTGACCTACCCGCGATCTGTCATCGATCAGGACGAGATGCTTTTGTGCGAGCCAATCGGCAAGGAGCCTGGCCCGCGCACTCGTACATTCGATATTCAGTCGCCATTGTAATCCCAAGAACAATCTATCTCTTTACTCCGTGAGTGAAAATTGACAAAATAAGGACAAATTGTGCATTACCGTGTGGTGTCACTCGTGCCTAGCCCCAGGATCGACGGTCCACCCAAAAGACCGTTTAGATCATCCAGGAGGCCGCCGCAGCAGCATAAAGGTGAGTCGTACTCAGTCCAAAACACTGTTGAATTTGTTCCTTAATTGGGTGAACGGCGAACCCCGTTCGTACAGAACTACTTATACGTCATCTACAACCAGCTAAAACTTACAGTCCACTCCTCTATCCCACATTCTGGTCCATTCGCGCAGGATTTCTTAATTTTTAGTTTCGCTAAAACCACGCTTCCAAAATGGCGGAAGTTTTAGAAACGAAAAGGAAAAGCTTAATAGTTAAAAAGGAATATTTATTTACGAAGATACAAAAGCTTTATGACTATTCCAAAAAGTTGGGAACAGAACCAGATAAATTGCAATTGTTTAAGATATTATTGTCGGAAATGGAAAGTGTTCGTGCGAAGTTTGAATCCGCCATATTTGGTTTGTACGAAATAGAAGTAAAAATAAAACCTACTGCAAAAATGTCGTTAAGTGAGCTCGAAACATTTAATCACAGCAGCAGCAGCAGCAACAGTTAATCGCTAGTAAATATTCAAAATCAGAATCCGATTTCTATCCTGCGTTAGGAAAAAATGAGTTAGTAGTACCTACACCTGCGTTACCAAAGTTAACTTTATTTCAATTTGACGGTGAAGTTGAAAATTGGATAACTTTTTATGACACATTCTCATCATTAGTTCATAATAGAAATTTCTCAGATATCGATAAATTTCATTATTTACTTTCATGCGTTAAAGGTTCTGCATTAAATATCGTAAAAAACCTACCAATTACGGCCGCAAATTATACATTAGTTTGGCAAAGTTTAGTTGATAAATATCACGACCACAGAACACTAGCATGTAGGTATTTCGATAAAATGTTGAATTTTTCACCGTTAACAAAGGATACTACGTCGAACTTAACTTCATTTATAGAAACCTTTGATTATTCACTTAAAGCGATTCAAGCATTAAACATTGAGAACTTAGACGATTTCTTATTGTGTCATTTGGCATTACAACGACTCGACCCTCATACACGAAAATTATTCGAAGAATACCGGGATCAGAAATTGATACCTACGTTTGCGGAACTAATAGCTTTTGTAAACAAACAAATTAAAGTTCTCGAACACACTTTTAAGGACCACTCTTCGAATAACACGTCGAAATCTAGTAATACACAAAATAAAAACCAAATTAAATCTTCGTCTAAGTCGGTTCTTAATACGGTGCGAGCTCCGCACGAAAATAACAACCGTAATAAAAATAACTTAAATTTGACTTGTGTGATTTGTAAACAAAATCATATGATTTATCGATGTGATCAATTTCGTAAATTGTCTGTCGATGAAAGAATGAACCGTGTTCATTCATTAAAACTTTGCCTTAATTGTCTTAAATCTGATCATCAGTCCAGTGCTTGTAAAAGTACAATGAATTGCGGGGTCTGTGCATTACCGCACCATTATTTATTGCATAAAGATTACTTTAATACTGAAAGCGCGGGAATATCGTCCGTGGCGAGCTCCCTGACGGCGGCGCAGCCGTCTCTTTCACACGCGCAGCAAGCGCTAGTGTCGTCTCACTTCGTAAGCGAAACAACACAAACACCATTAATAAGCAATAACTGCGAATACGGAGTAGTGTTAGGTACTACACTTACGCATGTTATGGACGGTGTCGGTCAATATCAAGACTGCCGTGCAGTCATCGATTCCGGCGCTCAAAGTTCTTTTATAACTACTGAGTGTGCTCAGAGATTAGGATTAAAACGTAAAAAATGTCCGTTTACCATTCATGGTATAGGTGGGGGCATAGTTAAAAATCAAGGCATGGTTACTTGTACACTAAAACCAAGGCATGCCAACGGTCCAACATTTCGTGTTAATTTAGTAGTTATTTCAAAAGTTTCCGCTGATATGCCTAATATCTCTTTCACAGACAATGTCATTAACGAGTATGACACTTATATGTTAGCGGATCCACTGTTTTTCAAGCGTTCTCGCCTAGATATTTTGTTAGGTAACGACATAGTACCAGATATCATTAGCGATAAACCATTAGTAATTAAGAATGGTATTCCGAGTGTTACTAAAACAGTTTTTGGATATGTTATTAGCGGAAAATTGTATCCACATAATAATAATAGTTCGCAAAATCTTAATTTATCGGTTTCATATGACGAAGAACAGTCGATTGGAAAATCTTTACGCAGTTTTTGGGAAATTGAGGAAGTGCCGTGCACACCTTCAATAAATCCAATGGATCAGTTAGCCGAGGAGATATTCTCTAATGAACATACTCGAGAATCGAACGGGCAATACGTGGTGCCGCTGCCTTTTGCGCCCGAACGCTCGCCGCTAGGTGCTACGCGTGCTGCAGCTGAGCGCAGGTTATTGTACACGGAACGTAAACTCGCGCGCACTACTGATCTAGAAAAGAAGTATAAGGAATTCATGCGTGAATATGAAGAACTTGGTCATATGGAACTTTATCAGGGTGATACGCCTAGCAAATACATTATTCCACATCACAGTATTTTGCGACCTACTAGTACCTCCACTCCTCTACGTGTAGTGTTCGACGCATCGGCGAAGAGTAGCAATAACGTGTCTTTAAATGATATTCTGTTAGTCGGGCCTAAACTGTATCCAGATATTGCAGCAATAATTTTGAAATTTCGGCTATTTGAATATTGTCTAGTAAGCGATGTTTGTAAAATGTATCGGGCTATCTCCTTAAGAAAAGAAGATCGCTTATATCAACACATTTTATATCGAGAATCGCCTAACGATCCAATTAAATTATACGAATTAAAAACCGTAACGTACGGACTTAGTTGTTCACCGTTCTTAGCAATTCGGACGCTAGTACAATTAGCTAACGATGAAGGAAAACGTTTTTCATTCGCTGCTCAGGTCCTCCGTGAGGGAGTTTACATGGACGATATTCTATATTCATGTAATACTTTTGAGCAAGCTTGCTTAGTACAGGATCAATTAATTGGTATTTTTGAAAGTGCCAATTTTGCTTTAAAAAAATGGATGAGTAACAGTGAGGAGTTACTGCGACGCGTCCCCTTCGAAAATAGGGAAAATTCCGTAACATTCGTTAAAGATGAAAACGATAGTACCACTAAAGTTTTAGGTCTTAAATGGATTCCAAATTCCGATAGTTTCATTTTTTCGGTTAATTTAAAAGACAACGAGCCAACCAAACGATCAGTGCTAAAATTGCTAGCATCTATTTACGATCCCGTGGGCTTTATAGCACCATGCACTTTTGTGGCGAAGCAGATCATGCAGGAGCTATGGAAGCTAGGCATTGGCTGGGACGAAAGGTTGCCAGATAATATAAATAAGTCTTGGCAAAATTTTATTTTGGAACTGCCTCAGTTAAAGCAGTTACACATTGAGCGTCACATGCTCTTGCCAAGGGAGACGGAATGCGATTTGGTTGGATTTTGTGATGCGTCGTTGCGTGGCTATGCAGCATGCGTGTATGTTATCAGTCGCGATAAAAAGGGTAAGGTAAAGGTTCGTCTAGTTACCGCGAAATCTAAAGTTGCGCCGATAAAACCCGTCACGATTCCTCGGTTGGAATTGATGGGTGCAGTTTTGTTGAGCAAACTAATAAAGTTCGTAGTCGACACATTTACCCGCGTTAAAATCAACAAAATTACAGCAGCTTCAGACTCGACAGTCGTACTGTCGTGGCTTCAAACGGAACCTTATAAACTGAAAACTTTTGTCAGTCATCGCGTCACGAAAATTATTGAGGTGTTACCCCCTCACTTTTGGCGGCATGTGTGTAGCGAACATAATTTAGCCGATATTTGCTCTCGCGGAGCGTCTCCGGCACAACTTGTTAGTTGTAATCAACGTTGGTTACAGGGCACAGATTGGATGTATGAAAATTATATCGATTGGCCACTAACGGTGTTTGTGAATGCGAGTAATAATAAATTACCGGAATTGAAACTGTCTGTTAATTTCTTGACCGAAAATAAAATAAATGATAATTTTAAGGAATCTAAGATAGAATTTTGTGAAAGAATCTTTCGACAGTTTTCATCATTTTCCAAATTGCAAAGATCGTTCGCTTGGATTTTACGATTTAGACGAAAGGGGAATGAGAGTAACACTGCTTACAAATCGGGAGTATTATCAACCTTAGAATTAAATAAAGCTAATGATGTGTTGATAAAATTAGTTCAAACCGCCTATTTTGAAGCGGAATTAAAATTGATTAAAGATAAGAAACATGTTTCCTCATTACGAAAATTATCTCCATTTATTGATTCCGACGACTTCCTCAGGGTAGGGGTCGCATCGGTCATTCAGAACTGCCGTATAATTCTAAACATCCGCGTCTGCTTCCGAAATGTAGTTTGTTTACTAAACTATTAATCAATTATTTACATAAAAAATATTTACATGTAGGTCCGCGAACATTACAAAGTATTATCAATGAGAATTTTTGGATATTGTCCGCTCGTAGCGTCATTAGATCTGTTTTATCTAAGTGTAAAACTTGTTTTAAATGTAAACCGTCTTTATTGCAACCCCAAATGGCACCCTTGCCACCAACTCGGTTGATACCTAATAAGGTATTTTTTAACGTCGGAGTTGACCTCGGAGGTCCTTTTTTCATTAAAGAAAGTTTACGTCGTAATGCTAAAGTGACAAAGGCGTATTTAGCACTGTTTGTTTGCTTTTCAACAAAAGCAGTACATCTGGAGGTGTTATCTTCTCTCTCCACAGACTGTTTCCTGGCGTGCTTAGACAGATTCGTGTCTCGTAGAGGTTTATGCGCTGTTCTATATTCGGATTGCGGTACTAATTTTGTTGGTGCAAGTAAGCATCTTTCGGAAATCCAAAGGTTTTTGCGTGAAAGTCAAAATGACATTTCGGATGGCTGTTCTAAAAGGCAGGTTAACTGGAATTCAATGTTCCCAGTGCTCCACATATGGGTGGTCTCTGGGAAGCAGGCATAAAGTCGGCAAAATATCACTTAGTACGAAGTGCGGGTGAAAAGTCCTTAACGTTTGAGGAACTCTCCACGATATTTTGCAAGGCAGAAGCCATTTTAAATTCGCGTCCCCTCTGTCCACTACCTACTAGTGATAATCCCAACGAATTTAATGTCTTAACCGCCGGACACTTTCTCATTGGTCGAAGCTTGATCTCTATACCCGAGTATAACGTACAAGAGGTAAACATCAATAGATTGTCACGTTGGCAGTACATCCAGAGATGTTCCCAACTTTTCTGGAAACGTTGGAGTCACGAATATTTAAACACTCTTCAGCAGAAAGCTAAGTGGTTTACGTCTTGCTCGAACCCTAAGGTTGGAGATTTGGTGATAATAAAAACGGATAATGTTCCCTCCTGTAATTAGCCTCTCGGCAAAATAGAAAAATTACATCCAGGCCCCGACGGTATAGTTCGGTGTGTGACTCTGCGCACCGAAAAAAGTGTCTTACAAAGACCAACCAATAAACTCAGCCTGTTACCTTATACAAACTAGATTCAGACAAAACGTTTTTGTTAGATATAGGTACCTAGTTTAGTGTTTAATTTAGGGTTCTCTTTAACGAGATAGGTAATAGGTTAATCTTAGTTTTATAGAAACCATAACTATGGTTTCGGTAGGGGGTATGTTCTGTATCTAGCCCATGATTGGACGAATTTAATAGTAATTGGCTGTTTACGCTCGCTAACTCGGGCGTGATTGGTCGTGACCTACCCGCGATCTGTCATCGATCAGGACGAGATGCTTTTGTGCGAGCCAATCGGCAAGGCCCGCGCACTCGTACATTCGATATTCAGTCGCCATTGTAATCCCAAGAACAATCTATCTCTTTACTCCGTGAGTGAAAATTGATAAAATAAGGACAAATTGTGCATTACCGTGTGGTGTCACTCGTGCCTAGCCTCAGGATCGACGGTCCACCCAAAAGACCGTTTAGATCATCCAGGAGGCCGCCGCAGCAGCATAAAGGTGAGTCGTACTCAGTCCAAAACACTGTTGAATTTGTTCCTTAATTGGGTGAACGGCGAACCCCATTCGTACAGAACTACTTATACGTAATCTACAACCAGCTAAAAATTACAGTCCACTCCTCTATCCCACAATATGAATAGACTAATTTACTGGCTTTTGTACCTACTTGACAGGCTGGTAAAGAGGTGAATACTTGGCTTAAGGTACAGTTTGCCAAATACGTCTGAACCGGGTGTTACTGTAAGGTTTTTTGTAAGGATCTCAAAAAAAAAAACAAACTTATTACGTGATGCCAAAACGAATAACTGAGTGTTTAATAAGAAACAAGATTTTTTAACAGGAAAATATGCTTTTTGTATAGTAGATGCTCAGTGGCGCCTCACATATTATTTTGTCCTAACAGGTGATTAACCGTGGGTGGTCGACGAAGTATATGTGAAGTGTGGAAACGCTGTAATTTCCGACATGATCATACAAGCATTGAGGACCATAGGGCACGATCATCTGAAACAATATCAAAATGGTTAAAGTCAGGTAAAAGAACAAAGTCACTTATAGCAGGGATATTATGCAGCTCCGTAACCTTAACCGAAACTATCGGATATCCAAAATAAAAAAATATCCTTAACCGTAACTGAAACCTTAAGTTTCCAATAATTTCATATAGGGGTGCAGTCTAAAGGGTATCATTTACCTGTCATAACATGTATATGTTATGACAGGTTTTAGTTTTTGCCCAGTCGAGCTGACACACAAGCCGCGCGCGTCCCCTGCATTATTTTTTATTTCTATTGCGTATAGTAATATTTTACTATAATAATTCTTTAGAAAACTAATATACGTAACCAAAGCCGTAACCATATCTGAAACCGTCATAATATTATTCCTGTATCCGTATCCAGATCCGAAATTTCATATCCATAACATGCCTAAAATATAGCAGTAACATACGAGTATATAATGAATGTCACCAAGCTACTGTGAAAACCGTATCTATAGTAATTCACATATAATATGACCTATCGAATTTTGATGGGATTTAAGGTACCTATTTATTTATAGTTATATATTATATTAGATTAAATTGTACATAATACATTATTACCTATACGTAAGTAATTATAAAAACGAGTGTACCAAGTAATCTCTAACAGACTAGCTTTGGATGGACTAAATTATAATATTCGAAAATTGATTATCTCGTAAGATTTATTACAAACTACGGTGTTTGCAATAATCAGGTAACATGGTTCCGTGTGGCTCCGGCTTAAGAATGCTTTTTTTTTTTGCGGGGTTGGAAGTCATCCAGTGACTTCTCCCGCTCTAGGTGAAGCGGGAGGGCGTGTCAGACTCTTACTGACTAAAACCCACCCCAGTTCCTTCCCTGGCCTTTTTTTTTATTTTTGGGGGGTGGGTAATCATCCTATGACTTCTTTCGCTCTAGGGTGGAGCGGAAGCGCGGAAGAAGTCATAAGATGATTTTCCACCCCTCAAAAAAAAAAAAAAAATGGGGCACCATTTGAATGCAGTGATTCTGTCGCTCTGTGATAGCGACCGCTCGCTCGCGCACGAGTGTAGCTTTGTTCGGAAATCTACCTAACAGCGTCAAAAGATCCTTATAGCATAATAAATGTAAAACAATGTAACTTTTTACCTTGACATCTTTTTTGCTTGGGGTTTCACAGCCACAAGTTGTATTTCCCATCCACATTAAGCCCAAACCGATGAACTGGCATGCTTTTGTGTCGAAGAGCGGGAAAACCGTTTGGAAGGGTTTGTCGCAAGTTGTAGTCGAAGTCATATTGTAGTAGTAGTGTTGACCTGAAACATGGGAGATGATATAACTGCTTTTTAGGGATACGAGCGCAGATTTCTGTCTGCTTTCCTGTCTGAAGCCGAGAAATATCTTATTAATTACCCATCATCATTACACATTGTTGCTTCGTCCAGATGTCGTCTAATTTCGTGATGTTGGTGCTAAATTTAATCATCTCACTGTTGACACCAGTCACTGTCACATTCTCGGACCGAATGACCTTCGTATCGTCACAAGATTCACTGCGAGTGTTTACATCTATAAATAAAATAGTTATTTAAGTTAGTATTTCATGAGTCCTATGATGTTTCAAGTTACCGGTTGACAACAAGATGAATACAATTTTAGGTACTACTTGCACTACACTGGGAACTTAAACAGATACCTAAAAGGAGTCAAAACGATATTGGCATTTTGATACTGTTGGACAAAGTCTAAAGTGTTGGTAGTTGAATCCAGGCCTTTACATGCTTTATAATTTTATTAAATTCCGTTATTACTTTTGGTCAATACTAAAAACCTTAAAACATCTACTTACCTTCTGACACGAAGTATACACGTAAGTACAAGTATTCCACATCGTTGTGGTTCCAGTTCTTAAAACCTTGTTCTGTCACGTTATAATACGTACTTAATCTATCTTGGGGTATCTGCAAAAGACAAGTTTAACCATTAAGGATGCTTAAAGGACAGTGAAAAAATATTTTATCTACCATCATTATCCATCATCGTTCTCCTGCCCTTATCTCAATTTGTTTGAGGTCGGCGCAACTCTCTTTTTCTTCCATACTTCTCTATTAGTCGTCATCTCTGTAGTCACCCCCATTTTACCCATATCGCCTTTCACACAGTCCATCCACTTCCCTCCCCCGCTCGATAACAGTGCGGACGTGACTAATTACGCTCCTCAATTTATATTCCAAAATTTTAGTCGTGAGTTGTTTCAATTTGTTCATAATTGAGTCAAATGCAGGTTTTGTAAGTTTTTAGAAGTATTAACATCTGTTTTTACTGTTATTAGTTAATTTCTCCAGCTTTTGGTACGTACATTTATTTTCTTTAGTGCGTGTATCGCGAAATATTTTTTTATAGTTCATTAATTTTATAACGTTTTCTGGTTTTTTACTTAAAATTGAATTAGTTTGTGTTCTTATACGTACATTTAATTGATTTGCCCTAAATATGTTGTCAAACAGCAATGACCCGCCTGATCGAGGCGAAGATATATCTCGCAGGAATAACAAAACATTACGGTCGCCGCCGACGTTTTTGCAGTGAATTGTCTCCGTCATACATTTCGGCAGATAATAGGTCAATGCGGCCCCTAATCCTGAATCCTCGGATAAGTCCTCTCCAATTTTAAATGTCAGTAGTACGAGCAATTCCGATTATTGCGATTTGGTTAAGGAGGCTTCTACGTTCTTAACTAAGATTAACGATTTAGTGAATGACCAAGAACCCCGCATTAACGTTGCAAATAAATCGGCAATTATGGACATGACTCAGCAAATAACGGTCATCGTCTCGTTGCTAGCAATCAAATCGTCAGTTAACGAAATGAAGTTAGCTAATACGGAACCGAATTGGATAATATTAAATTGAAAAATAGTGTCAAACATAACACAACAACAAAGTTTCGTATGCGGACTTGTTAAATCTCCGTTAGCTAAAAGTAACTCTTGCCATCTGTGAGTCCCGCGCCCCGTTGCCCTGTTTAGTAGCTTACCCGACCGCGGCCCGGTCAGCTGATTTTAATACTTTGTCAGCGACTAAGCAAGCTCTTATGAAGGCGATTAAACCTTGTGATGACGGTTTCCAAATAGAAGGCGTAATAAAAACCGCAAAATCCGGTGTTGTACTGCGTGTCACTAATGAAAGTCATTTAAAAATAATAGAATCTGTGGATGCAATCAAGGCCACAGTTTACGGCTAGAAAAACCAAAGGGTAGGCGCCCTCGAATATTAATTAAAGGACAATCCATCCTTAATGGAAGGCAATGCTTTTCTTTATGCTTTATACTGCCAAAACATTAAAAATGAGCTTTCAATTAAAGAGGAAGATTTTATAAAATCAACCAAAATTGTCCGTGGGCGTTCTTTAGATAATGGTCGGAAATGGATAGGCATTGAAGTTGAATCTGCGGTATGTAAGCATCTGGTATCTAACATGGAAAAATTATTTATTAATTGGGCCACTTGCCGTTTTATTGATAGTATCGAAGTAGTTCGCTGCTTACAATCCCACAGAAACACTGCTTTAATAAAACTCCTACCTGTGCTAATTATTCCGAGGCACATGAGACAAAATATTGCCTGCACAAGGACGACTTGAATTTTACACCTATTTGCGGGACGTGTAATCGTTTTAAAGAACCGTTTGATCATCGCTGCGGAACTCATGAGTATACTCATACACATATAAACTTAAATTCGAACAACTTATTCTGAACACCAACTACTAATTAATAATGGATAGTTTAATCTTATGACAAATAAATCTCCATAGTGATAAGGTACGAGTAGCTACATCTGAGCTGGATAAATTAATTATAGATTGGATTATTAGGTTGTTTTTTTTTTTTAAATAATTTTAGACATATTACTTGTTCAAGAACAATACCAATACGCGCACTTGCGTCATAGAATTATTCAGCTTGATCGCAACTCGCGAGCCAGGATTTATGTGACACCTTCTTCGAAATTTACTGTTCCATCTTTATGTAACCTCATGAGGCCCCACTGTGTCGTTGCGGGGGTCTCATCGGCTACCTTAAGATCTATGTTGTGAGCTGCTACTTTTAATATTCAGAGCTTGTTACTCCTCATCATACTCTCAGTCATGTCTTGCGGCCGCTCGCGGACTGCAAAGTTATATAAGTCGGTGTGGATGTTATAAAGCATCTTCTTCCCTGTGGTATGGCAAGGTTCGGTCCATGGACTCCGAACGACGCTGTGTTATTGAAGATTTCATTGCTGAAATGAACCTATCAATCCATAATACCCCTGACGCACCACACACTTTTTGCAGCAAAATGGGCGAATTTTGTATTGACGTCACAATTTCTAGTACAGACGTACGCTTAGATAAGTGGTGTGACCTGACGCGTCTTGTAGTGCTCATCGCCTGATTGTGTACGAGTTCGGTTCTATGTTTACTCACGGTCCGACACACATAGATGGTAATTTTAGATATAAATGTAAATGCCCGAATTCGGATTTCTTTAGCTCACTTTTTGCGTGTCAAGCCAAAGACATAACTCGCGACGGGCTGTCAACTGAAGAAAGTGCTGAGATTATGTCAGACACCTTCACTTACTGTGCTGACATTGCCATTGGTCGCGCATCTATGACCAAAGATAGTAGGTGGGATCTGTTTTTTTTTAATTTGTAGGGTGGGAAATCTTCCAATGACACGTCCCGCTCTAGGGTGGAACGGGAGGGCGTGTCAGACTCTTACTGACTAAAACCCACCCCTGATTCTGCCCAGCCCTAAGTGCCCAGGGGCACGGTAACTCTGTCTTGAATTTATCCACAACTCCTGGGCAGGCATCGGCCATGACGGGCCCCGTCATTATTGCTGACAACTCTTTAAGGTGCGCGTGGAACACTACGCGCCGTCTACTCTCGGGCCTGGTGCTGATCGGACGGCGAGCTACCCATTACTCGCCGTCCGCAGGCCCGGGTCTACGTTGGCCGAAGATAGTCTCGCGGCGCCGGAAGCCCGAGGCGTCTCCTGCGGCGGCCACTGCTGAGAGCGTGAGGGCGACTCTGTTGTAAGGTCTACCTCACCCATGCCGCCTCCCTCTTCGCGAGCATTACTGCTTCGCAGAAGGAGGAGACAGCTTCCCATTCCCTCTCGCTTTGTACCATGACCTGAACCAGGGCCGGGCGGGAGAGTTCGTAGCCGCCTATCGCATCCACGAGCACACGGCGGTGCTCCGCTTAAGCGGAGCAGACCTCCACCATATGCACTACCGTGTCCTCTGGGCGATCCGCGCAGTGGAAACACCCGGGCGTTTCCTCCCGCTTTATGCGAAACAGGAACCTCCCGATACAACCATGTCCGGTGAGGACCTGCGTCAGGCGGAAGGTCAGGACGCCATGGCGCCTCTCCAGCCACTCCTCAAAGAGGGGCACTACCGCCGCATTGGTGGCATGCTCAGCGCTGGGTTGCGATAGTCGCTCTCTCCATGTCGCCATGAGATCCTGCCGGAGCTCTGTCCGCCGAGCCGCGAGGTATCGCGGCAGCGGAGTTTCGCCCCGGCGTTTCGCCTCCTCGCGCCAGTCGTAGAGGTGCGCAAGGACCTTTGCCTCCAGATACCACGATGACAGTCCGGCAAGGAGGCTAGCCGCCTCACAGGAGACCGTGCGGTATCCTCAGATCGTTCGGATCGCCATGACCCTTTGGGACGCGTTCAACCGGCGAGCTGGTCGTCGCCTCAAGGAACGCGCCCACACTGGTGCTCCGTAAAGGGGCATGGACCGCACGATCCCCAGGTAGAGCCTCCAGCAGGAGGCGTTTGGACCCCCCAGATTGGGCAGGAGCCACTTGAATGCGGCCCCGGCCCTCTCCAGTCGAGTCCCAGGTACTTCATCGTCCCCTCGACACCGATGTGAACCCCTCTAACCGTAATCTAGGACTGGTGGAGGATAGGTGGAGTGACTACCTAGTTGAGTAACGCAAAAGTTATCGCAAAAGCGCGCAGACATCTTAATGAGCTGAAAAAACATAAGGACCCCGAGGACCAGCTTACTCATGCTTTAAATACGTTTAGAGTTGCTAAGTCACGCTACAGAGCATCGGTGGTAAAATGTAAGGGTAATCTGTTGCGGAAAATTGTCGAAAAACTAGATAAGGAGGACTTTATATCATGAGTTCAGGTTCAGGCCAATAGATCAGTCGATCTTGCGTGTGTCCAAAACATCAAAGTAAACAATAAACATACTACCGGTATCGTTGAAACAACGGAAGTTCTGCTTAATTCTCTTATATCTGATGCTTTATTAGTAAATGACACTGAACACCACCAACAGATTAGAGCGTGGGCTGCTGTATCACCAGCGTCAGACCTTCATCCACGGAGAAATTGGTGAATGTTGTCAGGAGACTACCTCTCAACAAATCAGCAGGTGAAGACGAAATATCTAACAGAATGATTATAGAAGCGTATAAAACAGCGGGTGGCGCGATTTTAACTGTCTATAACGGATGATATTAGCGTAGCATAGCGGATGATATTTTTGCTCGAAAATGGCGACAGGGCTATATACGCATAATTCCGAAGAATGGTGACAAGCCTCCGGACGACCCTAAGTCGTACCGGCCCATAACACTACTTCCATCTTTGGGTAACTTCGCTTACTTTTCTGCGCTTGCTACCGAGCGAACGGACGTAAATTTCATAATAACCAATTCGGATTTACTGTTGGATAATCTACCGTCGACGCAGCACTCCCTGTCCGTAAAATTGTTAATCTTTCCGAATATAAATACGTGGTTGACATTTTTCTGGATATTTCTGGGGCTTTTGATAATGCATGGTGGCCAATGCTCAAACTACTCAAAATGAAAACCCGTGGTGGCTACAAAAATATTTATGCTCTTGTTCACTCGAACTTTATAAATGGTTTCGCGAAACTCAAACTTAGACATCATTCTGTGACGAAATCTCTAACAATGGGATGTCCTCAAAAAAAAGGGCTCAGTGAAAAAAAAAAGGGCTCAGTGAAAAAAAAAGGGCTCAGTGAAAAAAAAAGGGCTCAGTGAAAAAAAAAGGGCTCAGTGAAAAAAAAGGGCTCAGTGAAAAAAAAAAGGGCTCAGTGAAAAAAAAAGGGCACAGTGATAGGCCCGTATGTATGGAATTTGGGATATGATGATTGTCTCGCGATACCGCTTCTTTGCGGTTGCTCATTAACCGGGTATGCGGATTATGGGTTGCTGATCATTCAGTCAAGTATTCGGGCTGGACTTGAGAGTTTGGCTGACACTTCCCTTCGTTTAATATGTCAGTGGGGTGATCAGAACCGTCTTACCTTCGCACCGCATAAAACCTATCAACTTATGTTGAAAGGTTACCTTAAGTCTCCTAGTATTAAGTTTCAAGTTCCCGTAAAAAAACAGGCCATATGCTACCTCGGTATGGTATTAGAAAAGAACTTTACATTTATTGAGCATGTAAAAACAGTCGTTGAAAAAGCTAAAAAGAACTTCTTTGCCTTGACGAGGATATGCAAGGCTACTTGGGGCCTGTCATTCCTAACGTTAAAAACGATCTATGGGCTACTTACCTGGGTTGTATGTGCTATGGGGGACCTGTTTGGGCTGATAGAGCCACCATTCGGGCGGTATGACGTAAATTGCTACAAAGCCAACGTTTAGCTTTGATTTTCCTATGTAAAGCGTATAGGACGGTTTGAAGCCTTACCAGTACTTGCAGCGACGTGCTGCAATGTACATTCCGCACAAAAGACTACGGACCCAGACTTTTTACCTCAACGCGATCGTGCCAAGATCTCTAGATTACTTAAACTTCAAACTGACGTCTGGGAGGACCTTTAATCCGAATGGCAATATAGGTGGAAAAGTTCCATCAAAGGCCGACATCTCCACCAGTTCTTCCTATCGGTTTGCGAGCGGCTGGCTAGGACATGGCTGGAGGTGGATCACTGTGTTGCTCAATTTCTCACAAATCATTGTTGCCCGTGGTACCAGTGTTACTACCTAAGGGTTATTTTCCTCCAAGCTAGTTGCTTCGCCTTTATGTCAATGTTCTACACCTGATTGCGAATACGAACAATCCGCACATCATATCCTATGGGAGTGGACTCTTTGGCAAACTGAACGCAATATTATGTTGGATAGTATTCAGCCTACCTCTGGAGTTTTCTATTACACGGAGCTTATTTTATTTCTTACTAGCTGTGCCCGCGACTTCGTTCGCGTGGTTGTCGAGAACAAAACAACGTCGTTTAGATAAGAGTATATCACCTTTTTGATGATTTAGATAAGAGTCCTGACTTTGGTATAGTTGATTACGTTAATGCTTCTCTATATACTATGTTAGCGGTGAAATTACCCGGAGCATATACAAAAAGGTTGTTTGGGTTGCTAACACGTGATAGAGAAACATAGAGTTGGCCGTGAGAAAAACAATCAAAAGTAAGGTCTACACCCGCAACGGATAACGTCTGGCCTTGGGCTTTATTAATAGTCATAGCGTAACAGAGGCTTACAGGAAATTGCACACGTTTGAAAGTAAACGGAAAATTATTGGGGATAATGGGTATCCTGGGAATGAAAACAACATCACCGGAGCCGCAACCTGTTAAGATTTCGGCTTCGATGACATTTCGTTGGAGATTTGTTACTCTCAACCGAGTTCCATTGCATAGTTTTGGTGGGCTTAAATTTCTGAGTAGAATGATTGGTACTCCGACTTTTAAATAAATTTTGTGTGCTGGAAGACCTGGTGTATTTAGAGAGTCTAAAAACTCTACTGGATAGTGGGTGGCATCTCCTTCTTCTTCTCTCTTATCTTATCTCGTTAATAGATAAATATTCCCTACTTTCTCCAGAAACATGTACCAATATTTGAGAATTTATTGCTGCTGCTTGGTCGTTGCGAGGTGCCAAAATAGCTCGTTGGCATAGCCAAGCAGCGTCATGGTTCGAGATCTCTGATGGATCTCCGTATACAGAGGAAATGAGTTCCTGCTGTGAGGCAACAGAAGAACACAGGCTTTCGACTAAAGTTACTTTACCTCCTTCTTGAGTCGGGTATGTGCCGTTACCAATTTGAAGTAGTAAATTTGAGAAAACCTGCGCGTTTGCGTCACCTCCCAAATATGCTCGCATATTAAAGCTCAAATTAGTTAATATGACACTACGCCATAAAATAGAGCTCTTTAAACAGGCACCTATTTCATCGGCCCTCGTTCCTCTGGGTATTATAGGGAGTGTCTGCCTGAAGTCTCCACAGAATAGCACCGTTAAGCCTCCCATCGGTCGGTCATTTTGTCTTATATCTCGCAACGTTCTATCTACAGCTTCCACAGCTTTACGATTTGCCATCGTACACTCGTCCCAAACGATAAGGGCGCAATCGCGTAAAACCCTTGCTTTATCACTATTGCGAGACACGTTGCAAACAGGGTTTTCTGTGCGGTCCAAGTCGATTGGTATTTTAAATGTTGTATGTGCAGTTTTTCCTCCTGGTAATAAAGTGGCAGCTATTCCTGAGGAAGCGACGGCAAGGGCAATTTTGTTTTGGCTCCTTATTTGAGCCAAGATAACTTTAGTGAGGAAAGTTTTACCTGTTCCACCAGGTGCATCTAAAAACAGCATTTCTCCTAATGAATGTTCTACACTACAGCATACTCTATCAAAGATTTGACGTTGTTCTGACGTCAAATTTGAACAGCCATTTCGCAATATTTCTGCTAACTCTTCGGGGTTGTAATTTATTTCAGATGTATACTCCCTATTAATTCGTTCCCCACCAACTGTCGGTGTCGGCAAGCCGTATTGACTGAGGGGGTTCCCTCCTATACTTGTAACTATATCTTGTATAGCCAGCAAAGCCCTATTATGGCAGCTTTCACGTACTTGGTCAGAAGTTTCACTATTTATATTTTGCTGTCTCAAAAAATCTTCGGCAAACGCGTCTTTATATTTTTGCCACAACTGCCCAGCGTCCGATAGGCCACAAAATGTCAACAAAATGGCAAATAAATGGCGCAAACGATGTGGACTATCACTGACGCATGCTTCGGCTAAAGCATCATCCCAATGCTGATCGCCATCTAATAAATGCCGTGCGCGGCAAGCAGCTTGAAATGTGGGATATTCTATATCGTCCACTTTGCGGAGCTCAGCAAAAGAAGTAGGTCCTCGCACTGTGTGAAGAAGAAGGCGTAAATAATAACACTCTGCATTATTTGGGTGCACCGTGTATACTCTTCCAATCACGTGTTCTTTAAAAATGCCGGACTCGCCTTCTACAGCAGTTCCACGTCTCCTGCGATTAAAAACACCTTGCTGCTTGTTATAAGTATAATAATGTGGCACTTCATTGTACAACAGAGACTTAGCGAAATTGTCTCTTTCGCAAAGGCGAAAGAATGCGAGCAAGGTGGTTTGTCTTGGGTTGTTCATTCTTTCTGCCACATTTTCTGGCTGAAAGTAAACTCGCTGCCCGCCTTCCAGGTGCACGTCAAGATGGATGACTGGCGGATACCTTTCATGAATAGGGAAACTCAAAATGCGCCAAACTGCCTCCGAAGAGCTTATGTATCGGCCAGATTGATACCTTGTCACTTCATCAAATTGGTTGTTATTTCTTAGTGCTATCATGGCTTGATCACTACCTTTATTAACATATTTACATATATATTTTATAGATTCGACGCTATTACAAATTTCAACATTAATGTGTGCTTGAAAAGCGTTTGACAAAACTGGAGAATACGGTACCACCCAACTATTATTTAGAATTATTTCTTGTCCACGGAATCTGACAGTAGCTGTGAAACCACCTTGTGACGGTGATCTTCGCCGGTATTGCGGATACCCATTTTCCCCAGCCATAGTTAGTTCTTTCAGTGCTCTGGGGTATTTTTTTGAGCATTGACCATCTTTCATGCACGGTGATTCCCTGTTTAAGAGGCCACATGGCCCGTGAACCATATGTGTTTTTACTATGTCATGCAAAATCGGATCTGCATTATAGTCCGGAAATTCTGCACTTATGACACTGTCTATAGCATCGGGACGAATTTTTTCTTCCAGCCACAGAAGAATGTGCGCGTGGGGTAAACCACGCTTTTGCCACTCGACGCTATACATAAAACAAAGAGTTGAACCGAAAACTTTCTCCTTTGTAAGTAGATTAATCAAGACTTTGAGTTTTAAATGAAAAATCCTAGCAATAATGTCATGTCTGTCGTATGACGCCTGTCCTGTGAGAAGTGCCTGGCAAATCTCCGTCCACTTTGGATTTGTTGTAAATGTTATAAAAAGGTCCGGCCGGCCGTATTTACGGACGTAACAAAAAGCATCTTGCGTTCGTTCGTGCATATACCGCGGACCGCCTGTGAAACTGGATGGCAAAATAACCAATCGACCCAAGTTTTCGACGTTATTATCTGATTGCATGGCGTCCCGCAAGTGCACGTATTCTTCAGCGCGTAACCGTCGCTGGTTAGTGCGAATATACACTAAACGTTCAGTTTCTATTTTTGCGTACATGTCCACAATAAATTGGCTGAACAAACCACGAAATCGTTGCAAATATACGAAACTGTTTTGCCTTATTTGTAAAAGGTAGGAATAGTATTGTTGAGCAGATATTTTTTTTTGATAATTAGTGACTCTCGTAGTAGGGTTCACTTGGTACAGCCCAAAATTGTACCCATCTTCACCATGACAATAAATTAGTGGATATTGCAGGGCGTCGTAAGCTCGGTGGGTTTCCAAAATGCGTTGAAGGCGATCGTCGCGTGTACGCAACACGATATCACGTCTCTCACACTCCTGGTCGACTAAAACAACTGCAACTTCATCTGCGACGGGTGCATTGTGTCTTCCACGGTGTTCACCCACAGGACGTCTATCGGCACTTATAACAATTTTGAAATCATTGCTGCCTTGTGGAATTGACTCCAATGCAGCTTTGAATTCACGAACGTACTGGTTAACGTGATGCAGCAATTCTTGAAGTTGACCCAAAAGCTCAGCATTGAGCTGGGGAAAATTGTGATTTCTAACATTGAGCTGTTGCGTGTAATCGGATACAAAATACGAGTAAATTTGGAGAAATTTGGGTTCATTTTCTGGCAGCAAAGATCCAATAAGGTGATAAACTTGACCTTGTACTTTGAAGGTTGGCATGAACGGTCCTTCCGTTATTTGTTTTGCCCCAAAGGAAGTCATTTGGAAAGCACTGTTATATAAACGAATATTATCCAAAAAACGGTTCGACTGGGGATGATCGCCATTCAGGAGACTTTTAAGTAAGTGTGGTGGATCTTGGAAATTTGGAAGAACAATTTTTCCATTTGAGCAGCACATTCCATCTGTCTCTTTCCTCCATTTCAAAGCATGACAAAAATTACAAATTTCTCTCATGTCACCCACGAAAGTAAAGCCAGCATAATTAATTCTAGACGAATATGTGAACCCTGATTTTTCCCTATTGTCCCAAGGTAATAAAATATTTGCATCGTCATTTTCCATGGACTCATCAGCTCCGCTATTTGTTTCTCTATTCATATGGTATCGAGCTCGTTCTATTTCTAGGCGAGATTGACGTTGTTCTGCTGTTTCTGCTCGTCTTAGTTCATCTATTCTTTCCCTTTCAGATGCAAGATAACTTTCATTGTTTCTTTGTACACCTACATAGTTATGTCTAGCTATTTGTAATCGTTCTTCTCTTTGGGAGAGAGATTCAGACTCGCGCGAGAGAGCGTGTCGCTCTCGGTCAGATGACAGACGTGCTTGGCGTTCCTCGATACTCTCTTGAGAACGCAAAGTCGCGGTCCGAGTTCTTTGCGAACTTAAGCGCGACTCCCTTTCTGTGAAAGTCTCTGACTCGCGTGAGAGAGACTGGCGCTCCCGATCAGCAGACAGCCGAACTTCGCGTTCCTGGATATTCTCTTGAGAACGCAAAGTCGCGGTCCGAGTTCTTTGCGAACTTAAGCGCGACTCCCTTTCTGTGAAAGTCTCTGACTCGCGTGAGAGAGACTGGCGCTCCCGATCAGCAGACAGCCGAACTTCGCGTTCCTGGATATTCTCTTGAGAACGCAAAGTCGCGGTCCGAGTTCTTTGCGAACTTAAGCGCGACTCCCTTTCTGTGAATGTCTCTGACTCACGTGAGAGAGAGTGGCGCTCCCGATCAGCAGACAGCCGGTCTTCGCGTTCCTGGATACTCTCTTGAGACCGCAAAGTCGCGGTCCGTGTTCTTTGTGAACTTAAACGTGACTCCCTTTCGGTGAACGTTTCCGATTCACGTGAAAGAGCGATGTGCTCTCGGTTAGCAGATAACCGTGCTTCACGATCTTCTTCCGATTCCTGAGACCTACAAAGTCTCATCCTTTTCGCATTTCGGCTACGCAGCGAAAGGTTAGTTTTTTTTCTTTGAGGCATTTTCAAGGAAAATTAAAGCAATAAACAAAACTAACAACACTTATGACTGAATAGCCTACAAACTTAAAAGAACGGTGCGTCGAACAGTCTAGTGTGACAACGTATCGTCTGTTCGTGGTCGTGACTCAACGAATTGGCAACACTAACTTACTGTATAACGATTGGCACTATTGGATTCAAACTACGAAGTAAATCAAATACAATCTTTACTTCGTACTTCAAACCAATGACCAAAGTTGACCAAACGAAACCAATAAGATAAGCAAATACTTTTTTTTCGACCAATTTAGAAAATCGATAAACCAAGCAACCAAAGAACTTTTACGACACACGCAAGAACTTTTAAGACACCTAACGAAACCCAATTTGCCTAGTAAATACGGTGGACGTCATCCTCGCGCGGAAAATCTTAACACCGCGATTCAGAAAATGACGTCATTTGCACAACGCCATCTATCGGATTTAGATTTCAACTATCAACATTAGTTCTATTTTTAGTCTTAAGATGTCGTTGCAAGTACTATACTTAATTGCGTAACGTAATATTTTACTTCTTGAACTCACTAAATTAATCATATCTTTTGATAGAGTGAACCGATTTCGATGAAACAAAAACTAAGTTAATCCTCAAGTTGCGTATAATTTTTGTATATAAACATTGTCAGCATTGAATTCGTAGATTTTACGTGATGTGCGCACAAACAAACAGACAAACAGACAAAAATTTCAAAAATGATGGAAATGGGTTCTGTTACTTATCTTTTCACACGCTGGCTATTTTTTGTTTCAATTTCTTCAATGTACAAAAATGACTTTTCTACAGATTTATTATATGTATAGATTTTATTTTTGTTTGGTTTTTTTATGTATGTATCCCGATTACTCGAAGATGGCTAGACCGATTTGGATTTTTTTTTGTTTGAAAGGGTAGGTATACTTCCCAGGTGGTCCCATAGAAATTTTATCGCAATTGCTTTAGCGGTTTTTGAAAAACTGAACAAAAACGAAAAATATGTATACATAGATGACGTTTTGGTTTCCTCCAATTACGAGTATGTTTAAATTCCACGTTCCATGTTATTGGGGTTTTTAGTTCTGGGGTATAACAACTAAAAAGTGAAAAACTTGTTTACAAAAAAACAACCAACTTCCAAAAAAGAAAATATAATAACAATTTAAAAATAACTTTGATTTCGGAAGTCGGTGCCAATTATCAAACAAATAAAATACAAATAACGACTTCCGAAGTTATTTTTAAATTTTTAGTGTATTATCTTTTTTAGAAGTCGGTTGTTTTTTTTGTAAAAAAGTTTTTTATTGCTATACCTATTATTGGAATCAAATGTAACACAGCTCACAATTTTAGGACCCATTAGTGTTTTTAACCTGTAGTGTTTGGCAACTGGGCTACCCCAATTGTAAATACCCCTATGTGCCTTTTTTTTGTGGGGTGGGAAATCATCCAATGACATCTCCCGCTCTGGGTGGAGCGGGAGGGCGTGTCAGACTCTTACTGACTAAAACCTACCCCTGTTCCTTCCCTGCCTGAATGCCCAGGGGTGCGGTAACTCATTTTTCTTTAAATGAGTATTTAATAGAGAGAGAGATTTATCCGCTACCCTTAGGCACGCAGGCACCTGCCACGATGGGCCCCGTCAGTGGTGGCTGACAATCATCTCTTTAAGGCGCGCGTGAAACACTATGCGCCATCGACTCGCGGGCCTGGTGCTGATCGGACGGCGAGCTACCCACTGTTCGACGTTCGCAGGTCCGGGTCTACGGTGGCCGGAGATCATATCCCGACGTAGCGGCCGGGGCCGTGAGGGCCACTCCGTTGAGCTTCCCTCACGCGCCCCGCCTCCGCCTTCGCGAGCATTACTGTCTCGCAGAAGGAGGAGACTGCTTCCCATTCCCTCTCGCTCCATACCATGGCCTGAACCAGGGCCGGGCGCGAGAGGTCGCCGCCACCTATCGCATCCACGAGGACTTGGTGGTGCTCCGCCCAAGCGGGGCAGACCTCCACCGTGTCCTCTGGGCGATACGCGCAGTGGTAACACCCGGGCGTTTGCTCCCGCCTAATCTGGAACAGGAACCTCCCGAAACAACCATGTCCGGTGAGGACCTCCGTCAGGCGGAAGGTGAGGATGCCGTGATGCCTCTCCAGCCACTTCTCAAAGAGGGGCACCACAGGGGGGGGGTGACAGTCCGGCAAGGAGGCTCGCAGCCTCACGGGAGACCGTGCGGTATCCCCGGATGATGCGGAAACTTAGCTCTGCTGCATACGCCGAGACAGCTCGTTTAGAATACTTTAGTTGCGACAGTCACTGTCTCCATGTCGCCATCAGATCCTGCCGGAGCTCCGTCCGCCGAGCCGCGAGGTGTCGCGTCAGCAGAGTTTCGCCCCGGCGTTTGGCCTCCTCGCGCCACTCCCAGAGGAGCGCAAGAACACCCCCTATGTGCCTAATGGCCAACTTTGTTCTGTCTCCCGCTTGATTAGGAGGTAAGTGGAATTTATGTTTTTCTTACTCCTCCGCTGTCTTTTCTTATTAATGTCGTTGCGGGACCCAAGACAGTTTAATCGTTTCTCTGGGGACTCGTCGAGCTTCATTGCCTCGGCGTTTTTTCTGGTGGTCGCCAATGTTGATTCTGGCTTACAGCAGTTACAGTGGTTTGGGAATAGAGTAGCGGGCTTGTCCCAAAAAAAATCCATCTATAGTTTCTTTAGCCTTCCCCTACTCTAGCCATCCACATCCATGCACAAGACTTTCCTAACGACATTTTCTTCATTTCTTCACATCACACACCACTTTGGAGGCATGCGGAACAGGGAGTAAAGACCTGCAAACCTCCATTGAAAAGGGAGGATCCTCCGACCAGACGGGTGTTGTGCCTGATTCGGGCAACTGCCGATGGTTGATGATGAAGACCGTTGTATATGTTATGTGTGGTATGAGTCGTAGATGTCGCCACACCACGACAAGACGACAACCGATTTCCACACAACTTTTCAGTTAGCGGTGCCACTTCCAGACTTCCTCTTAAATACTCCTAATTCTATCCATGCGCGTAACACCACACGTCGCTCTTAGCATTCTCATCTCAGCTGCATGCAATTGCTTTTCATTCATCCCTTTTGTGGCCTAACCTTCTGAACCGTACAAGACAGCAGGTCTGACCATTGTTTTGTAAATCTTTTTCTTAAGGTGGAAGCTCCAGGGTAGCCCGCGAAATTCAAATTTTCTTAGGTTTTTTGCAATTTGCAGGTCAGTGTCAGGTTGTATCTTGGTCAAAATATGACTCGTGGCCGTAGCAAGTATCTGCTTATAAAATTATAATCATTAAAGTCATCAATACAATTCTTTCAGTTTGATCTCAAATGTATTGAAATCATGACATTTGGCATCAATTCTGACTGAGAGAGTTGTATTGATGATTTTAATGATTACAGTTCTGTAAAAACATACTTGCTACGGCCGCGAATCAGCAGGCTCATTGTAAAAGAAACACGAAAAAAACCGGTCAAGTGCGTGTCGAACTTCTTACATTTAGGGTTCCGGACTAAGTGTATTTTTGATGTTTTGTATGGCTTTGGTTCCACCAGATGCTTAAACTGTGAAAATTTGAAGACAACAACAACAAGAGACAGCTCCAACCGTTTGGCTGTAAAACCTGTGTGTCAGATGACGGACAGACGAACACGTGAGTGGCAGCAATAGGTCTCCGTTTGGACTCTTTGGGTACGGAACCCTAAATAGAGGTAGAGTGTACTTACATTAATCTGCAGGCCAGCGACCGAGTTGCATTCGTCGAAGAGTAAGCCAATCAATAGGCATTCTTGCGACTCGTCTACGTAAAGGGTAAGTGCGCCAAAGCCTGAGGACTCCGTAGGACCTTCTACCGGCACATATTTTTTATTCGTGGCGGCTGCGATAGTGCGAGGAAGTTGGATGAAACCCCATGCAGGATCAAATTTATCTGCAAAATGAAGGAATAAGAACATTATCGAGTTATGTTTTTTGCTTTTGGCATAACAAAACAATTTATCCCAAGATAACCTTTTTCAACTTTAGACCGAAGTCGATTAACTTAAATACAAATGAAGCTGGTTGTAAAACTGTTGAATCGAAGTTAATTTCAGAGGTAACACTAGTTTACATGGTTTTTATAACTGAGCTGAAAATAGTTAATTATTGTCTGTTTTGGAATGAATTATCCAGGAAAGATAATAAAAAAAATCTGGCACGTTTGGTTTTAGAAATATATATTAAGGTACTTTAAAACGGTAGTTCAAGTAGGTTTAATAAAAAACTTAGGTTATTTAGGAAACTTTGATTATACTATATATTAAAATGTCTGGTTATAGTGTAAAATTCGCGTAAACGTCTCAAAAAATATCAGACAGACGGACACGTGACAGCAAAAGGGCTCCGTTTAGACCCTTCGGGTACGGAACCCTAAAAATAAGTATTGCAATAATAATTGTTGCGATCTTTATTGATTTCCTCACGGAACAGAATGTTCTGTGATACTGATTTACCTAGATAAGTATTAGTTCTAAGTTTCAGGTTTCAAAATGGAAGAAATGAAATTTTTTACACAAACCGGCTTTCCCCTTTTCACGCCGATATGAAAAATTCGTTTGACCCGTTAAAATTACTTTACTTTTAGACTATTTACAACATTCCCTAAAAACTTCAACACCCGTTTTCACCACTTTAGAGGGTGATTTTCGACAAATTCAAATAACGTAAAGCACATAATAAAAAATAATAAAAAAGTACATAATTCTTATTTTTTAATCAAGATTATTTGTGCAGAGTTTTAACTTTATCGGACCAAGCATTAAGATTCTTCCATACAAACTTTAACACCCTCTAAATCCCCATTTGAGGGTAGTTTTGGCCAACTATTTATGTCAAATCTTTTAATTTACTTAGATACACGTTTCTGGTTTAAAGTTTTTAAACCCAAGCAGTAAGATTTTTCATACAAACTTCCATCCCCTATTTTACCCCTTTAGGGGTAGAATTGTCCTGTGTAGGATAAAGCGGAGGGAAACGCGTGGGTGTCACCACTGTGCGGATCGCCCAGAGGACACGGTGGAGCATACGGTGGAGTTGTGCTCCGCTTGGGTGGAGCCCCGCCGTGTCCTGGCCCCGGCCCTGGTCCAGGCCATGGTATGGAGCGAGAGGGAATGGGAAGCAGGCGCCCCCTTCTGCGAAGCAATAATGCTCGCGAAGGAGCAGGCGAAACGGGTGAGGGAGATTCAACAGAGTCGCCCTCACGCCCCTAGCAGCAGCCGCCACAGGAGACGCCCTGGGCATTGGGGTTCACGAGACGATCTCCGACCACCATAGGCGCGGGCCTGCGGACGGCGAGTAGTGGGTAGCTCGCCGTTCAATCAGGACCAGGGCTGAGAGTCGTCGGCGCGTAGTGTTCCACGCGCGCCTTAAAGAGATGTCAACAATACGTGACGGGGCCTGTCATAGCCGATGCCTGCCCAGGGGTCACGACCCTTGCCCAGGGGCACGGTAACTCTATCCACGATAGAGTTACCGTGTCCCTGGGCACTCAGGCAGGAACGGAACAGGGGTGGGTTTTAGTCAGTAAAAGTCTGACTCCACCCAGAGCGGGAGAATTCATAGGACGACGACGAAAACAAGGGGTGGAATTTCCAAACATACTTCCTTAGTGGATGCTTACTCTGTTACGGTATCTATGTGCAAAATTTGAAGTCTCTAGATCCAGCGGTTTGGGCTGTGCGTTGATATATCAGTCAGGACTTTGAATTTTATATCGATAAGTAAATTTTGACATTGTAATTCATACCAGCACAATACACGCAGCACCTATAATTTTGAATTACTACCTACCCATGTTATGTTGTTTTATGATTTTATAGAAATAACTACTAAATAAAAAGACACTATTATAAACTGAATAATACTACATACATACACCTAAAAGTCTTATTTTTTTTTATATCTGTTTATAAGGGAGCACGCACACAGAGACACTTCTCAGTGTAAAACACCGGCCGCACGCACTCATGCTTGAAATTGTTGGCTAGTTTTCTTTGTTTTGATTATAGGACGACGCTCGCACGCGCGCGCGCCCCCCCCCTATAATCAATATAATGTCTAGGTTCTAGACATTATATCGGATGTAAAAATATAGTTTCCGAAGCCGAAAGCCACATTATTCCACCCACTATTTGGTTATTTTTTTCCACTAGACCATACCTGGGAATCCACTGGTTCTGGAGATATTGAAGGTCAAAGTCGCATTTTTTTTTAATTTTTTACGAAAATGCACATGTTTGTGCACATTCACACAAGTGTTACGTATTACTAAACTTTTTTCCAAACAATCATTACGTGAATTTTCGATATTTTTTCTTCCAATTTTCCAAATTACGCATTTGAAGTTGCAAAATGCAATGAATATCAAACGTATCTGACAAGTACTAACTCCACTTGTCCGGGTTTTTTTTTTTTTTTTTTTTTTTTTTTTTTTTTTTTTTTTTTTTTTTTTTTTTTTTTTTTTTTGGGGGTGGGAAATCATCCAATGACTTCATCCGCTCTAGGGTGGAGCGGAAGGGTGTGTCAGACTCTTATTGACTAAAACCCACCCCTGTTCCTCCCTGCCTCGAGTGCCCGGGGGCGAGGTAACTCTTTCGAATTTATCCTCCACCCCCGGGCAGGCACCGGCCGTGGCAGGCCCCTTCCCTTGGCTGACAACTCTTTGAGGCGCGCGTGGAACACTACGCGCCGTCGACTCTCGGGCCTGGTGCTGATCGGACGGCGAGTTACCCACTACTCGTCGTCCGCAGGCCCGGGTCTACGGTGGCCGGAGATCGTCTCGCGGCCCCTGGCGTCTCCTGCGGCGGTCGCGGCTGGGGGCGCTAGGGCGATTCGGCCGTTGCTGAGCCTCCCTAACGTGTGCGCCTCCCTCTTCGCGAGCATTACTGCTTCGCAGAAGGAGGAGACGGCCTCCCATTCCCTCTCGCTCCGTACCATGGCCTGAACCAGGGCACGGCGCGAGAGGTCGCTGTCGCCTATCGCATCCACGAGGACACGGCGGTGCTCTGCCCAAGCGGGGCAAACCTCCACCGTATGCTCCACCGTGTCCTCTGGGCGATCCTCGCCCACTTGTCCGGGTTAGCGTTACATTGCGCGCAAAAAAAAAAAGTTTTTTTTTTATACCTAAAAATAAAAATCGTTTACCAGCAACAATTTTTGCGCGAAGCTACTTTGCTAAATGTACAGTATGCGTACAATCAAAGATAGAAAATCTGAATTGTTTAATTTCCATCTTACTCGTACTCTTATAGTTTCTAGGATTTTTTTTAGCTTATAATGGCTCAACAGTAATTCCTCATAATTTTTTTTCCCAAAATTCTTGATTTAACCAAGATTTGATGACTTTTGAAGATGGTATTTTCAAAAGTCATTAAATCCTGGCGAAAACGCTCCCCCTAAAAAAAAACAACTATAGGTACCTACTCAAACGTAGTATCTATGACGCTACACAAGAACTAGAACAGCTAAATTCCTACATCGCGCAAGCAGAGTTCTCCGCGCGATTTGAACATGTACAACAGCCCGAAATCAACTATCGGGCAGTTGCCCGGATCAGACACAACACCCGTCTGGTCGGAGGGTCCTCCCTTTTCAACGGAGGTTTGCGGGACTTTACACCCTGTTCCGCATACCTCTAAAGTAGCAAAAGCGATCAGCCCCCTTAGCCAAAATACATTTCTGTTAACGTTAACGCTAACGCTTCGTGCAAAATGTATGGCAAAGACATTACTGCGCGTGAGTCATGTGACAGTTCTCTGCCTAACGCTTCGTGCAAAACGTCGTTGTCATACATTTTGCACGAAGCGTTAGCTTTAACGTTAACAGAAAAGTATTTTGTCTAACCCCCCAGAGCTTTGTAACTGGCTTCTACTCGACATTTTGACTGAATTAGAATCCAAATATTTATTGTTTTGATCAAATCAATGAACATCAAACTAAAGCCAACATTATTATTAAAAAAATCATGTCAGTAGAAAAAAAAAGTGACTTGATAGAATATTTCTACTAACACTTTTATGTAGTTTGGAAGATAGTTTAACACATTTATAACATTTCTTTCGAGGTACATAATGTGTACAAAAAAAAAGGTAAAATTTGAAAACCAGTAAGGAACTATCTCCCGAACATCCTCTACCTAAAAGAAACAAAAGGGAATATTTATTTTTATCATTTAGTATAAAAGCACTTACAATGTAAATCTTCGACCCATTTTTCTGAAACAAATGAAAAAAAAATGCATGAAAATTGTCAGGATGATATATGGCAAGAACATAGCAGTAGGATCTTTCTTTTTTTTTTTTCTTGTATTATATTTAGATGTATGTCTATTAATTACGTACTATTTAGATATTGTTGTTTGCAAAGCTGCAAGTGGCCAACTGGACAACTGTAATATGATATTACACTCACGGATGGCAACGCGTCTGATATTATTTATTTATCAGACGCGTTGCCATCCGTGAGACGAAGCTGAAGATGTGTTATGTATGTTGTGCCTGCCACCCAGCACCTGCATTCCCTTCAAACTGGGAAACTGTAATGCTGCTTGACAGCAGGACTATTCTATTCTATTTTTTGTTGATAGCAAGTAGACATTGGCAGAATTGTCGACATCGGCTATGTCGACAATTCTGCCAATGTCAAAAGTAACTTGGAAAAGCAAGTGTGTGAATAAATAATTTAAAATAAAAGAAATGAAATTTTAAACTGGACAGCAACTGTAGACGTAACAAAAACTCTTCGATTGATATGATAACTTGTTGGGTTAGTACTGAAGACAGCAGGACTAATAGTACTGTGGTACTCTAGGTATGTTGCCAGAGTTTGCCGGAAAAGCAGGATATTTTATGCTTAAAAAACTTTTTTTACAAAATATACAACCGACTGCCGAAATTAAAGTTATTTTTCAATTTTAAGTGTAAGTATTTTCTTTTTTGGAAGTCTGTTGTCCTTTTTGTAAAAAAGTATTTTATTTTTCACTTTTTTGTGGTTTTACCCCAGAACTAAAACTATATATTAAAGTTACGTTACGCCCGAATTGATAACCTCAATAACATTGAACATGGAATTTGAACATACTCGTAATTGGAGGAAACCAAAACGTCATCTATGTATACCTATTTTTTGTTTTTGTTGATTATTTAAAAAAGCACGAAAGCAATTTCGATAAAATTAGAAGGAACCACTTCTAAAGTATACTCATTTGGATAGAAAAAGAATTAAATCGGTCCACAACTGACAGAGAAATTGGTGAACATACATAAAAAAACAAAACATACAGTCGAACATGGAACCTCCTCTTTTTTGCGAAGTCGGTTAAAAAGGGGCTCTTTGTGACGGATTACATAGAGCTCCTACTCATGTAGGTAACTGTGGGTAGTTTTTTTTTCTCATGCCCGAATTATTAATTATGATTATTAATTGTAAGGATTCTAGTTTCATGTCTATGTATTTTTAACCGACGAAAACCAGCTCCAGCCCAGCTCTTCTTTTTTTGTTGTGTTTCTCTGTTTTTTGCGTCATGTTTACCGTAAATAAACGTATTATCTTTTCTTTTTTTTTAAATGAGGAGGTTCTCAATTCGACCGTATATAGATTTTTTTCATTAAAATAGTTCTGCCTTAAATGTAAGTAGAGTTGTTCTCTCAATTCATCAAAAAGAAAATACACTAAAAATTAAAAAATGACTTTAATTTCGGTAGTCGGTGTTAGTATTTTATTTCTTCGTTTTTTGACATCGACTTCCGAAATTAAATTTATTTTTTAATTTTTAGGGTATCTTCTTTTTTGGAAATCCGTTGCTTTTTTTTTTGTAAAAAAGTTCTTTATTTTTCACTTTTTAGTTGTTATACCCCAGAACTAAAACCCCAATAACATGGAACGTGGAATTTAAACATACTCGTAACTGGAGAAAACCAAAACGTCATCTATCTATACGTATGTTTCGTTTTTGTTCAGTTTTTCAAAGAGCGCTGAAGCAATTTCTATAAAATTTATATGGAACCACCTCGGGAGTATATTCTTTCGGATAGAAAATTGAAAATTAGTCCACAACTGACAGAGAAATACGTGGACATAGGTAAAAAATAAAAAACATACAATACACAGTCAAACATAGAACCTCCTCCTTTTTCGTAGTCGGTTAAAAATAGGGTTATTGTTTCCGATACCGGTGGGCTACTATTTTTGTAATATTATTATTTTCTAAGAAAAATGATAATTATAAGTTAAAACAATGAATAAACGAAAATAGGGTAAAATTAAAATTGAATAATGTTAGGGCGTGTAGCGACAGAATAGCCGGAGAAAGAAACAGAGAGAAGAATGGAGAGGTGTGGGAAGACCTTTGCCCAGGAGATGTACAAAACATTGTGAATAAAAAAGTGTTTAGAAAAAAATATTTTCTGAAGTACTTACTGTTGCAGCTGAAAATAGCAGTCGGGAAGGCGAAGAGGCCCAGGAGAGTCAGTGTGCGGATCATGACTGTACCTGATGCTGTGCTTGCTACTGAAATCTGTACGGAGGGGGCACTCATAAGCGTATTTATATGCTCCGCGCATCTGGCAGGCCACGTGTATCAGCAGGCTGTAAATACGAGCACATTTTAGGGTTCCTCATAAATAAAAGAAAATATAGTTCGTAATTTTTTGTATGAGTTTTACTACTGTATGGATTTTTGTGGTCTGGATTTATGGGTGGGCCAAAGTAAGGAAAGTCGATAGTTACCAGGAATGTCATAACATAATAATATATGTACCTATTACTACACTATTCTTGAATAAATTATTCGAGATCAATTCAATTTACTTATAGCCATCAACTCAAGTATCTTAAGCGTTGTTAGCGTTGTATCATTCCAGGATACCGCACGATCTCCCGTGAGGCTGCGAGCCTCCTTGCCGGACTGTCACCGTGGGATCTGGAGGCAAAAATCCTCGCGCACCTGTATGAGTGGCGCGAGGAGGCCAAACGGCGGGGCGAAACTCCGCTGCCGCGACAACTCGCGGCTCGGCGGACCGAGCTCCGGCAGGATCTCATGGTGACATGGAGAGAGCGACTGTCGCAACCCAGCGCTGGGCACGCGACCATCGAGGCGGTAGTGCCCCTCTTTGAGGAGTGGCTGGAGAGGCGTCACGGCGCCCTCACCTTCGGCCTGACGCAGGTGCTCACCGGACACGGCTGTTTCGGTAGGTACCTGTGTCGGATCAAGGCGGAGGTGACCCCCGGGTGTTTCCACTGCAAGGATCGCCCAAGCGGGGCAAACCTCCACCGTATGGAGGTTTGCCCCGCTTGGGCAGAGCACCGCCGTGTCCTCGTGGATGCGATAGGCGGCAGCGACCTCTCGCGCCGTGCCCTGTTCAGGCCATGGTACGGAGTGAGAGGGAATGGGAAGCCGTCTCCTCCTCCTGCGAAGCAGTAATGCTCGCGAAGAGGGAGGCGGCATACGTTAGGGAGACTCGACAACAGCCGAGTCGCCCTAGCGCCCCCTGCCGCAGCCGCCGCCTGAGACGCCAGGGGGTTCGGACGCCGCGAGACGATCTCCGGCCACCGTAGACCCGGGCCTGCGGACGGCGAGTAGTGGGTAACTCGCCGACCGATCAGCACCAGGCCCGAGAGTCGACGGCGCGTAGTGTTCCACGCGCGCCTCAAAGAGTTGTCAGCAATAGGGACGGGGCCTGCCACGGCCGATGCCTGCCCGGGGGTTGAGGATAAATTCGAAAGAGTTACCTCGCCCCTGGGCACTCAGGGCAGGGAGGAACAGAGGTGGGTTTTAGTCAGTAAGAGTCTGACACGCCCTTCCGCTCCACCCTAGAGCGGAAGAAGTCATAGGATGATTTCCCACCCCCCCCCCAAAAAAAAAAAAGCGTTGTATATTTTAAGTTGTTTTTTAAATGATCAATTGCATTGAAAAGGTCTTGAAAAAGTTTGGTTTGCACTGAAGTTTGAAGTCTATCCTGTATGATATAGAGTTTGTAATTCCATAATTTGAAAATGATCTCGAATTTTACTAACTCAAGTATACTAATAATATACAGGATGTAACGGAAAGGTGTGGTCATATTTTAAGAACCGGTTCTGCCCATGGAAATGAACAACTTTCTATAAAAAAAAAATAGAGTGAAGTCTGTGTTTCCTGATAGCTATACAACCTGGGAGTCTTTAAGTCAAAAGTGAATAGGTTACTTCTAGGCAAACGTGCTCCATCTTCGACCACATCATCGCTTACCATCAGGTGAGATACTGGTCAGACGCGTGCCTATCAACAATAAAAAAAAAATTGAAAGTTCCCAAAAAAGAAATTTGGACTTTCCATACAAAGTTATCACTAGCTGATCAATATTTGTGTGGGAGGTAATCATTTTTTTTGAGAATTGCCTCAGGTTTTCTTGGAAAGTTTTTTTTCATATCGATGGGCAGATGCAGTTCTTAAAATATGACCACAGCTTTCCGTTACACCCTGTATACTCGTAGATACTATAACAATAAAGGCGTGTGTTTTAAAACTTTTATGCAATAAGTTAAAAAACTAAGCTAGCGTATGTCACTTAGATTAAGCAACAAAAATAAGTTTTGGCTAAGTTAAAACAAATATAATGGTCATTTCTTCGAACAAAAAGAGAAGTCATTTTTAAGGTATTTTTTTTGTTTATAAAACAATAAGTAATAAGATTTTTTTACTATTAGTAGTTGTCTATGACGGTCATTATTCGATATAATGGTGTCGATTCTCTTGTTCAATAACTAAACATAAATAAGGGAATTGCTATCTTTTTCTAAAAGGCAGTGCGAGAAAAGGACAGCTATAGGTATGAACTAAGTTAGAGATGTCAAACTAGTTTACGCCTTGCGACATGTTTTTATGTGTTACCCTTAATTTGTATGGAAATATAAGTTCAACTAAATTTGACAGCTCTAATTTAAATCAGTCACTTTCTTGTTTTATTAGAGAGAAAAAGATAGCAATAGCCTAAATTAAGTTTAGTTTATGCACAACAGAATTGGCACCAATATCAAGCAATTGATGAATATTTTGATTCATAGAAGTGACGAGGTTCTCTATTTGTCAGAAAAAAATTGGTTGTCTGTAAAGTTGGTTTCCGGACGATAATTTAACGTGACAACGTCATAACAAAACATTGATGAAATATAGATGCGGCGCATGCGTACAATGAGCGTAACGGGACACTTTTTCGTGCATGCAGCCGGGGTTCATCGATTTATTAGACGTTGTCACGTCAAAACCGAACCAATTTCATATATGTAAAGACCCAATATTAGCTTCACTTCTAACTAACTAATGTAAACATACTCGTATCTTACCTAGAAGTTAAATTTGACCCACTTCCCGGTTTCTTATAAAGCTGAAATTTTGCGTGCATGTTTAGTTTTGATGACAATGCATGGTTAGCTAAGTGACGTCATTCTAAATCCAATATGGCGGACTAGTTATTTGAAATGCATTCCTATGATATGGATATCAAATAAAAGCGTTTGCTGAGAAGAACAGGAAAAAAATAGTAAGTGTGTTTTTTAGTTTTTTTAAGCTACAGAAAATAGTACGTGTGTTTTTTAGTTTTCTGAAGCTACAGAAAATACTCGTAGTAAGTGTGTTTTTTAGTTTTCTTAAGCTACAGAAAATAGTAAGTGTGTTTTTTAGTTTTCTTAAGCTACAGAAAATTATTAATTAATTTTCCGAAAGTCTAAATGAAATAACGGACCCCTTATAGGATCACTCGTGTGTCTGGTTGTGCGTCAGTCACAGCCAAAGTGCTCCGATTCTACTGGGCAGATTTTTTACATGCATTTTATCGTAGGTTTAACTGTTCAGAACCATTTTATATTTTCATGCAAATTAATATTATTGAAAAATTTAAGCGAATTTCATGAACAATACCCCATCCATAGTCAATATTATAATTATTACACATCACTTTTCATTTCTTTTCATTTAGCCAAAAACACGTGTAAGTACTTTTAGTTTGAAACAGTTTCCGACACTTGCGCAAATACGAGACAGCGATTTCTTTGGGATATTAATTACAGTGGTTGTACAGGGTGGATTATAAAGAACAAACAGACTTCCATTCCCAATGAACAGATCTAAGATATTGTGGATACCAATACAAATTACAATTATGAACTTTCAATATAAAGAAGAGCTCGTGGCTAAAGTAATAACAGCCGCACGGGTCGAACCATCAGGTTAAGCTACGCTTGCCGGGGTTGGTCCATGGATGGCATCTTTACATACCGAGACTCCTCCGTGCCTCGGAATCCTGGATCTTCTCAGACTACCTATTAAATCGAACACAGTGTGTCAAAATTGACTCTTTTTGTAGTGACGTCATGACTATCAGCTTTGGGGTTCCACAAGGTAGTATATTGAGGCCTACCCTCTTCTTGATTTATATAAATGACCTGTACCTCTTACCCGATCCCAACTGCAAAATGTTCACCTACGCGGACGATACGGCCTTGATTACTTACGACGACAACTGGACCAATGCTTGACTTAAAACAGAGGAGGCTCTTCGCCGAGTGATGGCATGGCTATCGGGGAACTTATTGACCTTGAATATCGAAAATACCAAGGTCATCCGATTCTCTCTTCCGCACTGCCGCCCTCCTCCCGAGGAGAGTAGTATAGTGAAAGCTCATACAGGCACTAACCATAACAATTCTGATCCCAAAAATTGTAACTGCCTCACAGTCCCCATTGTTCACAATGTTAAATACCTAGGTGTTCTCATCGATGAGCATCTAACCCGGCGAGCCACACCGAAACACTAGTAAGTCGTACCAGAAAACTTATTTATATTTTTAATCAGCTCAGATATTCGGGTGAACCTGACACCTTGTTATTTGTATACAGAAGCCTCTGTGTTAGTGTTCTCACTTATTGCATTCTTGTCTGGGGAGGAACCCACAACGGTCCCCACTCCAGAACTTTTCAGCCCCATCGACCATCTGTTCTGCGAGCAACATCGTCAAAACGCCCACTGCCACTTCTGTTTGGTGATTCATCGAACTATGTCGGTAACTTTGGTTCTCATATCGATCCTTATTTTTGATTCAATCACGCATAGAAACTTTGGAGTTTCTATGCTCGGGCACAGCTCTCTCCATTGCTCTTTGGGTGACTTTACGCCTTCTGAGGAGGCCCGTTGTGAGCGACCACGTTTCAGTGCCATATTTTATGTCATCACTGGCAACACGCACTGGTCATAAACTTTTGTCTTGAGACACTGTGGTACTGGTATGTGGGCGAGAGGATAACGCGCAGTTTCACGAACGCCGCCCAGCCGAATCGGATTCGACGGTTGACCTCTTTCTCGAAGTAAGCCCTACCTAACTGGATCGTTTGTGCCAGGTAAACATAATCTTCATCAACTTCGAGTGTATAGTCCTCTGCCATAGGAGTCACAGACAGTCCACTCTGCAGAGCCTGCATGGAGGAGGACGAGACAGCGGCTCATCTGCTGCTAAGCTGCCCAGTAGTCGCTGCATACAGGGCAAAACACTTCGGACATCCAGGTAACCTAAGCGAGATGGTCAGTAACACCAGGGTGCTGCTGGCCTTCTTCGAGGAGCTGGGGTGGATCGAATGACAATGCAGTCCCACCTGTACGCAAAATACGCGCCTTGGGCGTGGAGTTGCGGAAACCAGCCCGACATACATACATACATACAACTTCAAGTGTACAGTCTTCGATCTTGATAGGAGTGGGTGCTACATGGGTATTTAAAATGAACTTTTTTTATTTTTTTATTCTTATTTAAATTAGGGACTTTTATAAACGCAATGCGTACCTATGACAGTCCCATCATATCCTAAATAAATACTCTAAACCATTCTATAGCATTTGGGCGATGAACCTAAAAAGACTCCTCGCATCATCACCATTTGATTGAGACAGAATTCTATGGAGTGTGCCTACATCAAGTCGGTTCAACCTTAAAAACCCAAAGAGATCATTTCTTTCAGACTCATATCGTACACAATCCATCAATAGGTGATGTAGGTCCTCGATAACTCCACAATCCACACAATTAGGTGAGGTAGTTTTCCTCATCATGAACGCAAACTTATTACATGGAATGTGTCCAGATCCGAGTCTATGAGCTGTAACAACTAATTTCCTACTTAGACTACTATTAATAAACCAGAAAAAAATAAAATGAACTTGGTTTTGACGTTTATTAGGCGCAAACACAAAGGCACACACAACAAGTTTTAAAGTAAAAAAAAAACATATCTATATTATGAGTAGATCAACAAAATAAATCGGTAGCCCAAGACCGTACGCGACAGAGACTACTGTGGACGCTCTCTGCCCCATTTAGGACATAGTATTTTTTAAGCTAAGTAAGACAATAATGGGCGGTCAACTTTCATTTAAAAAACCGGCCAAGTGCGTGTTGGGCCACGCACAGTCTAGGGTTCTGTAGTCGCCCGTTATAACATGCTAAATGTCATGATTTCATGAAATACTACATTAATACGGCATTAATACTAACAGATAGTTGTATTGATGATTTTAATGATTACAGTTCTGTATGTACGGGCTTACTACTGCCGCGAATCATCGTCCTCACGCCCCCAGCAGCAGCCGCCGCAGGAGACGCCCTGGGCGTTGCGGGTCGCGGGACGATCTCCGGCCACCGTAGGCGCGGGCAAGCGGACGGCGACGACTAATGGGTAGCTCGCCGTCCGATCAGCACCAGGGCCGAGAGTCGACAGCGCGTAGTGTTCCACGAGAACCTGAAAGAGATGTCAGCAACACAGGACGGGGCCCGTCATGGCCAATGAAGCCTTATTTGCCCCCGGGGGGTCGCGGATAAATTCGAAACCGAGTTACCGCGCCCCTGGGCACTCAGGCAACTGAAGGAACAGGGATGGGTTTTAGTCAGTAAAAGTTTGACACGCCCTTCCGCTCCACCCAGAGCGGGCGAAGTCATTGGATGTTTTCACACACCCACAAAAAAAACAAAATGTACTACAGAACCCTTAAAATAGCCACAGCGCGTTGTGAAAATGAAAAAAAGGCATGTCGCTATCGAAATATACTGAAATGATATTTCTTGGATATTGTGAAAATACTAAAGCATTTAGATCATTGAACCCAAATACAAAGAAGATTACAAAAAGTAGAAATGTCACATTTATTGAAGACTGCCACTATGATGAAACTTTAATCACTAAATATATTAACAACGTTATTAAACTACAGATACCTGTACCATTAACAAAAGCCGAAAAAACACCAAACAACGAAAAAAACTCCGGCTCCATACACAATGACCAGAATGAAGAGATTAGTTCTTCACCCACCTCGGATGAGAGTTACACATCTACTACAAATGTAAGTAATCAGGATACAACTTATATATTTATTTAATCGTTTATTTCGAGTTACAACGAGACTCATAGGGTTAGTAACAATAAATATACTTATAACTATGTTAGTAAGCCATAAGACCATACAACATCAACAGCGGCATACACACATAAACAAACCATTAATTAATAAATTATAATAATCATTGCGTCAGCATTCCAGCCGAAATACTGGAGCAACGATTAATGACACAACAGTCCAGTCTGTCAGCAATCATGCACAGGATGCTGTTGGAACTGGCTCGCACCCTGCGCATCAAGGATGCGCATCTTTTACACATTGATGCATAAAAGCAATCAATACCTTGTGATAAATACAGTAAGGATCCAATCATTTCTTAATATGAAGTTGCATCAACAGTTGAATTTTCTTCTATATTAAACTTTGTTTTTGCATCTATAGGTGTTTTCATACCCTTACAATTTGACATTGCAAATTTCCTTAGTATGTCATGAATATACTAAGTAAGTAAGTAAGTAAATAGTTTATTTTCTCGCCACAATACAAATATTTTTACACATTTTACATCAATGCATAATACTGCTTCTGATCTATACATAGAATCCCATTTTTCCTGTCTCTATTTACATGCAAACCCAAACAAAACTTTAATTATCCCAAATCCTTCATTTCAAATTTGGAAAATTATTTCTCCTTTAAGTAATTTTTAGTTTTCACGGAGCTTGTAAATAGTATTCAATCACCTACATAAACAGCTAAAAATTTTATGTTTTCTCTCTCTATACTATAGTAAAAAGAGGGATCAAGCAATGACTGTGTCAAACCTATTTCTTTGTTGTGTTATCTAATTTCTTCTTCTACTGTCTATTGGTTTGCTATAAACCCATTAGTCGTCGCAATCCGCAGGCCCGCACCTACAGTGGCCGGAGATCGTCCCGCGACCCGCAACGCCCAGGGCGTCTCCTGCGGCGGCTGCTGCTGGGGGCGTGAGGGCGATGATTCGCGGCCGTAGCAAGCCCGTACATACAGAACTGTAATCATTAAAATCATCAATACAACTCTCTGTTAGTATTAATGCCGTATTAATGTAGTATTTCATGAAATCATGACATTTAGCATGTTATAACGGGCGACTACAGAACCCTAGACTGTGCGTGGCCCAACACGCACTCGGCCGGTTTTTTAAATGAAAGTTGACCGCCCATTATTGTCTTACTTAGCTTAAAAACGGGTTGTGCACTGGCCGGATCTCCTCCCTGGCACTTGGAGGCGTGGGTCCTCGCCTCACTGTACCGGTGGTGCGATGAGCTGCGGACGCGGGGCGGTGAACCGATGCAGCGCGAGATCGAGTTGCGTCGGTCACAGCTCCGCGAGGTCATGGTGGCGGAATGACGGGACAGGCTTTTGCACGCTACCGCCGGCCTCGCTACCGTCAACGCGATCCGACCTGTGCTCGACGAATGGCTCGGGCGGTAGCACGGCTCCCTGTCGTTTCGGGTGACGCAAGTGATCTCGGGGCATGGCTGCTTCGAGAAGTACCAGTGTCGCATAAACAGGGAGCCGGACGCTCGGTGCCATCACTGCACTGACTGTCGGGAGGATACGGCGCAGCATATTCTGGCAGAGTGTAACGCATGGAAGGAGCAGCGCCGTGCCCTCGTATTCGAAGTGGGCCCCGACCTGTCGCTGCTGGCCGTCGCTCGTTCGATGGTAGGGAGCGCTGAGTCGTGCGTTGCGGTGATCTCCTTCTGTGAAGCCGTAATTTCGCAGAAGGAGGCTGCAGAGATGGGGGAGAGGGAGGCCGTGGCCACTTTCCCGATCCGCAGCAGGCGTACCGGGCGTCGGCGGAAGGCGGACAACGCGCTGTTCCAGCCCCCCTAAACAGGTCCGGAGGGACGGTGAACTAGGAGTCGTCCACTGCCAATCCAGGAGGACCCAAGGCGGTGGCACGTAGTGTTCCACCCGCGCCTCTAATGGACGTCGCGGGGGAAGGACACCTCACTCTGCCCGTGGACCTCAGGTGGCCCGCATAGGCGGGGATCACGGAAGTCGTATTAGCTCTCACGATCCCCGGTCCAAGTGTGGGAAGGAACACCGGGGTGGTTTTTAGTCAGTAAGAGTCTGACAGACCCCTTCGCCTGCCCCAGGCGAAGGACATCCATGATGATTTTCTCACCCGGCAACAAAAAAAAAAAGACTGCTCGGCAAGTAAAGTGTTGGCCATGTTCAGCGAGACTGCTGTATCAGGATTTGCGTTGAGTACAGTTAAGCTGTTCTATTATTTATTATTAAGGTCACATATTGTTTTAATAGCGGACCAGGTTTTTTTACTATTAGCTTGCGAACTGTCTAGGAGGCTTTTTTGAGATTTCTTATAACATTGTTACAGTGGTTTCTGTAGGTTTTACATTGTTGTTGCAGAGCGTAATTGTCTCTATTTTCTTCTTTTTTTATTTCCGTGTGAAGTGAGTCTCTTTTACTACACATTTTGACACAAAAGATTTTTTGTCAACCAGGGTCTCCTAATGGTTTTAGAATATTGCAAAGTTCCTTTTTTTGAGTGTCGATTTATGATGTGCCGCAAATGATCAGTAAACATATTCACGGCTGCATTCAAGTCATCGGAATTGAAAATGGGTTTCCAATCAGTATCTTCGATTTCGTGAAGTATGTTAGAGTAGTCCAACTTTTTTTTTTTTTTTTTGGGGGGTGGGAAATCATCCTATGACTTCTTCCGCTCTAGGGTGGAGCGGAAGGGTGTGTCAGACTCTTACTGACTAAAACCCACCCCTGTTCCTCCCTGCCTCGAGTGCCCGGGGGCGAGGTAACTCTTTCGAATTTATCCTCCACCCCCGGGCAAGAGTAGTCCAACTTGATTTTGACCAGAGATAGATATTTGACTCGGTAATTCTTTACTTATTGCTATCAACACTGTATTATGATCGGTAAGAGAAGATGCATACAATAATTTTGGTGGTAGTACGAGTATGTGGGGTACAAAAAAATTTGAGAATTTCCTTAGTTTTTCTTGAATAAAGTTGTTCATATCGATGGGCAGATGCAATTCTTAAAATATGACCATACCTTTCCGTTACACCCAGTATATACCTACTCATGCAAAATTTCGTCTTTCGAGTACTAATAGTCACTCAATACTCAATATCATTATTGCTTTTCCATAAATATATGCGGTGGTATGTGTTTATAATTAGGATGATTATGGACCCTGTCGGGCACAGCAATACGGTAGAAGAGAGGAAGCTCTGATTTTTTTTTTTAATAATGTGTGAAAATTATAACATTATGTCAATGCCATTCAGTTCTATTATTTATTTACACTTCATGCAACAAAAGTATAAAGGCGGATTTATACTTTTGTTGGAAGTATGAGCAGGGCAAAGCAGTAGCAGATTATTAGAAGAACGCAGATTCCTGGCGTGTGAAGAAAATAGAAATTGAAACTGAGATATAAGATAAGAAGGAGGAGTTCCCGAGTTCAACAGAGAGAAAAGTGTAGTCAGAGCCCCCAAACTTCTTCTCTGGCTAATGGGCATCCATTTGAGCTCAGATCTGTGGCTCGAGGCATGGTCATATTTCCTTAAATTAAATACAAACCGGATGCAGTTGTTAAGCAGCCTATCAAGCTTATCAAGCAACACCGCGTACACATACATGCATTTATACTTGTCATTTTAATATTCCTATATCGAATAATAACATTTTTTTGTTTTTCAGAAATTCTTTAATCTTTTTTTATAAATATATTTAACTTTTCTTCTTTCGTTATTATTTCGGGTAGTTTGTTGTATATTTTTATAGACATTTCATAGGGACCTGTAGTATGCTTTCAGCCTCTAAGCTATGCCTCAGACGGACAGACCGAAACTATAAGGGTTCCTTGTCCTTGTTAAGACTACGGAACCCTAATAAACTCATTTAGTTTCCATCATTGTACTTGACGGATTGTCAGACATTTCCATCCACTCTTGAGAGTAGATTTTCCAAAATTATTTTCTTAGTAGATCCCTACCGCTAAAACTTGTTGTGTCCTAGTCTCAAATGTCTATGTATAGTCAAGTTAGAAAGATTAACTTCGGTTGCAAATTGTCAAGAATGAAGTTATGACGTTCAATAATAAGTGGCTTTTACCCATTACCTGTAGCTAGTAGGTACTTTAAAATTATTGCAAAATTACATGCTTAGTAAAGCCGTCTCTTTGGCGTAATAATCCCTCAAGGCCCTCCTCCGACTTTCATTAAATGAGACCCGCCACCTTTTTAGGGTTCCGTACCCGAAGGGTAACCAACGGGATCCTATTACTAAGCCTCCGCTGTCTGTCCGTCCGTCCGTCTGTCTGTCAGCGGGCTGTATCTCATGATTCGTAATGGGTAGACAGTTGAAATTTTCACAGAATGTGTATTTCTGTAGTCGCTATAACAACAAATAATGAAAATAAAAATAAATTAAAAATTAAAGGGGGCTCCCCTACTAGAAACGTGTTTTTTTGCAACAAGTAGACGCGTATAATCTTGTACGATGGTACGGAACCCTTCATGCGCGAGTCCGACTCGCACTTGGCCGGTTTTTATTTCTGTCTCCCTTAGGCTCTAGACAAAGTTCCATTCAATAAGGGATAGTGATTGTCGAAATGTCAAAATGTAAGATATAGATCACGTGACATTTCGACAGCGCTTGAAAAAAGTCAAAATGTACTTAAAGGGCTTCACCCTTTTTTTTTTTTTGGGGGGGTGGGAAATCATCCTATGACTTCTTCCGCTCTAGGGTGGAGCGGAAGGGCGTGTCAGACTCTTACTGACTAAAACCCACCCCTGTTCCTCCCTGCCTCGAGTGCCCGGGGGCGAGGTAACTCTTTCGAATTTATCCTCCACCCCCAGGCAGGCATCGGCCGTGGCAGGCCCCTTCCCTTTGCTGACAACTCTTTGAGGCGCGCGTGGAACACTACGCGCCGTCGACTCTCGGGCCTGGTGCTGATCGGACGGCGAGTTACCCACTACTCACCGTCCGCAGGCCCGGGTAAGGGGGCTTCACCCTTTAAGTACATTTTTGTCTTTTTGACAATCGCTAACGCCACACTTTCGTTGATAGAATGTCACTTGTCTAGAGCCTCATGTTTCTTCTTCTTTCTCTTGCTTAACACTGTCACTTTATTTGACAATTTTCAGGGTTCATAAAGTCCGAATGAAACAACGGAACCCTTATACTCACTCGTGTGTCATAAAAATTGATAAGAAGTCTATGATTAAAAAAAAAACTTGATAAAAAATATGACTTGTTCGGAACCATTTGTGCGCTTGTCCTACTCGCACTTGGCCAGTTTTTTTGTCCATCCATCCTCCATAGATGCCCGACCCATTTTGCATTCATGGACTTTAGTGATACTCGTATATAGAGGAGCTCGTGGCTATAGTTATCTATAACAGCCGCACGGGTCGATCCATCAGGTTAAGCTACGCTTGCCGGGGTTGGTCCATGGATGGACCATCTTTACATACCGAGACTCCTCCGTGCCTCGGAAAGCACGTTAAGCCGTTGGTCCCGGCTGTCAATCTTTGACAGTCGTTACGGCTCGTCAGAAACTCGAAAGTCTGACAACCAGTCTTACCAAGGGGTATCGTATTGCCCAGTAGGTAACTGGGTTGTGGAGGTCAGATAGGCAGTCGTTCCATGTAAAATACTGGTATTCAGCTGCATCCGGTTAGAGTGGAAGCCGACCCCAAGATAGTTGGGAAAAGGCTAGGCAGATTGATTGGACTTTAGTGATATATTATAGGTAAGAGATAGAAAATTAAAAAATATAATTTAATAAACCTTCATTTTCACTTGTCCTTAGCTTAGCTCAAAAACGAAAAACAACGAGCTTTGAAATGAAACAACGAAATTAAAATAATGACTATATTCTTACCCACTGATCAAATCCCAGTTGTGTGCTCAATGCTGACATCATACAGATTATTGTGTAAATTTTAAAATTTAATGTAAAAGTCATTTATTATTCAAATCGACATGGTTTTTGACATTGAATTTTTTTTTGTTTCCATGGTGCTATTTGCGCATGCTGTTTTGCGCAGTTACGAACGACATTTTCACTATTTGTTATTCTTTAAAATTTTCATATTTATAAAATACACTAGCTACCGCCCGCGGCTTCGCCTGCGTAAATAAAGTAATTATAATAAGTCTGAGTGGTATTTCCAGAGAGTAGCAAGTTACATAAATCCTGTAGAAATCAAAATCAAAAGTTTTTTAAATTAGGCTGAAAGCCAGATTTTTTTGAACGTCAAAGTTCTACATAAAGACTGTAGCACACACACACTCGCTCAGTGTGTCGGGGTACCTATCTTGTTACTCTTACCGTGTTAAATATAATAGTTTACCATATCCAAACTGTTTCATTTATTGGGTCCCGAACATATTCTAAATTAGTGCTTAGCTTCTTGCCCGTGGCTCCGTCCGCGTAGACATTTACCGTGTTAAATATAATAGTTTACCATATCCAAACTGTTTAATTTATTGAGTCCCGAACATATCCTAAATTGGTGCTAAGCTTCTTGCTCGTGGCTCCGTCCGCGTAGACATTTACCGTGTTAAATATAATAGTTTACCATATCCAAACTGCTTCATTTATTGAGTCCCGAACATATCCTAAATTGGTGCTTAGCTTCTTGCTCGTGGCTCCGTCCGCTTAGACATTGATATTAAATTAACTTTTTCACGATTTTGGCACCCTGGTAGAGTTTACCTGTGGTTGCATCCGCGTGCAGGTCTGAAATTTCTCTTTTCTCTTCTTCATGATTCTGTTTATTGGTTGTCTATACGCCTGGGAATGTATACCGCTCAGGATTCCAGCCCCGAAAATACTTATTCAAGATGTTACCTCTCCTAATACCAACCTCAGAATATGTTTTGTGATTCTGATATCCTAGTAGGTTGTGAACTGGTAGTTTGAGAATCTATACCGCTCAGGATTCAAGCCCCGGAAACACTTCTTCTTCTTGATTCTGGGCTCCTGGTGGGGTGTGTGAAGCTATACAGCTTAGGATTGTAGCCCCGAAAATACGTATTCATTATTCTGGTCTCCTGGTACTTTGTGAGTCTTTACCGGTCATGATTTCAGCACTGGAAATACTTCTCATTTTTCTGGTCTCCTGGTAATTTGTAAATCTCTACCTCTCCTAATACCAGCTTCGGAATATGTTTTGTGATTCTGATCTCTTGGTAGTTTGTGAATCTACACCGTTTAGGATTATAGCCCCGGAAACACTTTTTCTTGATTCTGGTATCCTGGTGGTTTGTGAAGCTATACAGCTTAGGATTGTATCCCCGAAAACACCTATTCATGATTCTGGTCTCCTGGTACTTTTTGAGTCTTTATCTCTCATGATTTCAGCCCTGGAAATAATTCTCATGTTTCTGGTGTCCTAGTACTTTTTGAGCGTGTGCGCTCGTTCAGCCTGACTTTGGATTTCTACTTCCACCTCAGCCTTCGCTAAGTCTTGTCATTTACCGGGATGAAAAGTAGCCTATGTGTTAATCCAGGTTATGACCTACGTGTGTGCAAAATTTCATTGTAATCCCTTCAGCCGTTTTTGCGATACCTTCAGCCAAACATACAAACATACAAACTTTCGCATTTATAATATTAGTAGGATTAACTTTTTCACGATTTTGGCACCCTGGTTGTTGTTTACCTGTGGTTTCATCCGCGTGCAGGTCTGAAATTTCTCTTCTTCATGATTCTGTTTCCTGGTAGTCTATACGCCTGGGAATGTATACCGCTCAGGATTCCAGCCCCGAAAGTACTTATTCAAGATGTTACCTCTCATGATCTCAGCCTCGTAATACTTATTGTGAATCTGATCTCCTGGTAGTGCGTGAATCTATACCGCTCGGCAATTTTACTTCTTTACGTTTCTGTTCTCATGGTAATTTGTGAATCTTTCTCTACCACTTACATTTCCTGCCCCGGAATACTTTTTGTGTTTCTGGTCTCCTGGTAGTTTGTGAGTCTTTATCGCTCATAATTTCAGTCCTCGAAATACTTCTCCTCACGTTTCTGGTTTCCTGGTAATTTGTAAGTCTCTACCTCTCCTAATACCAACCTCAGAATATGTTTTGTGATTCTGATATCCTAGTAGGTTGTGAACTGGTAGTTTGAGAGTCTATACCGTTTATGATTTCAGCGCTGGAACACTCTTTGTATTTCTGGTCTCCTGGTATTTTGTGAATCTATACCGCTTAGGATTCCAGCCCCAAAAATACTTAATCACGACTCTGGTCTCCTGGTACGTTGTGAGTCTTTACCGGTCATGATTTCAGCACTGGACATACTTCTCATTTTTCTGGTCTCCTGGTAATTTTTAAATCTCTACCTCTCCTAATACCAGCCTCGGAATACGTTTTGTGATTCTGATCTCCTGGTAGTTTGCGACTCTTGTGTTTCTGGTCTCCCGGCAATTTGTAAATCTCTACCTCTCTTTACACCAGCCTCGAAATATGATTTGTAATTCTGATATCCTGGTAGGTTGTGAATCTACACCGCTCAAAATTATAGCCCCGGAAATACTTCTTCTTGATTCTGGTATCCTGGTGGTTTGTAAAGCTATACAGCTTAGGATTGTAGCCCCGAAAACACCTATTCATGATTCTGGTCTCCTGGTACTTTGTGAGTCTTTATCTCTCATGATTTCAGCCCTGGAAATACTTCTCATGTTTCTGGTGTCCTAGTACTTTTTGAGCGTGTGCGCTCGTTCAAGCCTGACTTTGGATTTCTACTTCCACCAAGCAGAGTAATTCTGACCCCTGTTTGTTTGTAAGAAGACAAGGAAAGGAGAAAATTATTCTGGCCCTGTATGTTGACGACGGTCTTTTAGCATATACCAGCGAGAAAATGGCTGACTGTTTCTTAAATGAAATGAAAGCACATTTTAAGATAACTGTAAAACCCGCAAGCTACTTTCTAGGTATGGAGATAAAAAGGTACTCTGATGGTTCAATTTTACTGCATCAGAAAGCATACGTCACTCGCTTGTTGCAGAGATTTGGCATGGACGAATGCAAGTCAGTGACAACACCAATTCTTAAGGGAAACAATGCTCAGGTTGAGGAAGCAACTACGAAGAAATTCCCCTACCGTGACGCTGTTGGTGCCTTGTCTTATTTGATGACAAGCACAAGGCCTGATATTGCCTATGCAGTAAGCGTTGCGTCGCGAAATTTAGAGAAACCAACAAAAGAGAATATCCTGAACGTAAAAAGAATTATGCGATATCTAAAAGGAACTATGGACGAAGGTATACGTTACAGGACAGATAATGTTCATAGTTTGGAATGTTATAGCGATGCAGATCATGGTGGTGATATGGAAACTGCGCGATCTACATCAGGCATTCTCTGTATATACGCTGGAGGTGCTGTTTCCTGGTATAGCAAACGGCAGAGCACCGTTGCAATATCCTCGACAGAGGCGGAAATTGTAGCAGCGAGTGAAACCGCCAGAGAGATTATATGGCTACAGAAGATATTAAAAGATCTTACTGGTGCTAACTGCCCTGCGACATTATGTGTATTGACAATGAAAGTGCAATAAAGCTGGCGAAAAAACCTACAGAATTTCACCAGAAGACAAAACATATCAGGTTAAGATCTTTCTTCGTCAGAGAATGCATACAAGATGGAAGCATAACAATCTGCCATGTGCCAGCAACCAGACAGATAGCTGACATGCTTACAAAACCGTTATATGGGCCCAGACTTGAAATGCTAAAGAAGATGGCTGGCATCATCATCAACAGGGGTGGATGTTAAGGAATGCATACTCCTTATTAGTACCCACTCTATGGTTGTGTTGCCTAGCAATACTAACTGTTGATGAAGTAATTCGCTTTTGTACTGTTCATATATAAGAATCAATATACTCTATCGTTTCTCATGTTAACTGTTTTTCTTTATCCTAACCACATAACTTTAACATGCTCAGCCTTCGCTATGTCTTGTCATTTACCGGGATAAAAAGTAGCCTATGTGTTAATCCAGGTTATGACCTACGTGTGTGCATTAAATTTCATTGTAATCCCTTCAGCCGTTTTTGCGTTACCTTCAGCCAAACATACAAACATACAAACTTTCGCATTTATAATATTAAGTAGGATTAAAATGTTTAAACCACTCGCGGACAGCGCGCGATCCATTCAAACCTGCGCGTGGGCATCGCAAGGCAAGCATGCGAGCAACGGGTGCAATCAAGTAGTCCACTCGCCGTCCACGAGTGTTGAGCCCGTGGGTGAAGCGTTCCGGAGTTGATGTAGTGAGCGTATACCCATAGTACTCCATAAAAAGAATACTAACCGCTCGAAGCGAGGCGGTGCTGGTCGGGTGGCTCTAATGAGCTATGACCTTTAGGGCCTCTCCTCTCATGCACGAGAATGTTTCAAATGCGAAATATCTCACATCTCTACAACAGCACACGTACACGACACGCAATTTATCACTGGCCAAAAATACCACCGGTTAGTCGCGAACTGTAGTGGTCAATATGGAATTCTGTGAACTGACTGCAACCTAGCACAGATTGGTTGCAAACTTTGCGATCTAGCCATAGCTCCTATCGATTTATCTCAAACACAGTAGAAGTGCGTAGCTTCACCACGAGACAAATCTTCCCTGCTGCCCGTCGGGTCACCTCAGCCCTGCTGTCGAAAGTAACATGCTGTGGTTATTAACTCATCTGGATCACTGTAAGTGGAACTACAAAAATCTTCACGAAGACTCTGCCCTAGATAGACATACACAGGTCTTATTGGTGATGACACAACCGGCGTGAGATGTATGAAAGTAGATGAAGCAAAAGGAATATTATGTAAGGATCGTAGCAGGAGGTCTGTAGTTTCTGTCTTTTTAACCGACTTTGAAAAAGGAGGAGGTTCTATGTTCGACTGTATGTATTTTTTTTTGTGTATAGCCACCGATTTCTTTGTCAATTGTGGACCGAATTTCAAATTTCATAGAAATTGCTTCAGCGCTTTTTGAAAAACTGAACATCATCATTCTCCTGCCCTTATCCCAATTTATTTGAAAAACTGAACAAAAACGAAAAATACTTGTACCTAGATGACGTTTCGGATTTCTCCAGTTACAAGTAGGTATGTTTAAATTCTACATTCCATGTTATTGGGGTTTTTAGTGCTGGTGTATAGCAACTAAAAAGTGAAAAATAAAAAACGTTTTTTACAAAAAAAAACAACAACCGACTTCAAAAAACGAAAATACACAAAAAATTAAAAAATAACATTAATATCGGAAGTCGGTGTTTGTAACTTTGTATTTTATTACTTCGTTATTTGACACGGTCTTCCGAAATTAAAATATTTTTTTTAATTTTTAGTGTACTTATTTTCTTTTTTTTTAAGTCGGTTGATTTTTTGTTTGTTTTTGTTTTTGGATTTCCTCCGCGCCTTTTGAAGGTTCCCACCGTTCCCACCTTCAAAAGGCGCCTGAACTTTTGGGGAAAAGACCAGAGAGTGTGAGCTTCTTACTACACAAAAACCACCCCGGTGAGCACCCCTCTGTACAACGCCTGGTACAATAACGACCACGTAAATCAACCACGTAATCACACTGCTGCCTCTTCCTCGACTAGGATTCAGAAGTCCCGCCTGTATGTGTGTTTCGACGTGTAATATGTCGAGGCGGTCTGAATTTTCTGCCAACCCCCATGGTAGGAAAAGCCGTGTGTTTATGTAATAAAGTGCCAGCCCCACCCGCATAGGGTCAGATGGAACAGCAGGTCTACAGGCACATGTCACATAATCTTTGTGATGAGTGTGATGACAATGCATATTACGATATCCCTGATATTGCAGTTTCATAGGCAATAGACTACTTACCATCAGAGGAGCTGATAGCTTGTTTGCCGAGCGCTCAGCTTCGTTTAATTTTTGATCGAAGACAAAGGAGTCTGTATTTGTCAGTTAAAAAAAATAAAAAAAACTTGAGAGGTGTCAAGGGACACCCGGATGGAACGAAGTTCCTTTCGATTAATTAGTGAAGGAATTGTAATATAATTTTATTTTTTTTAATTTATAATATTTTTTTTATTATTAACTACGCACACACGCACGCACGTAAGAAGTTATACTTCATCATCTCATCTCATCTCATCTCATCGCAGCTCAGCTCAGCTCAGCTCAGCTCAGCTCAGATCAGCTCAGCTCAGTTCAACTCAGATCAGCTAAGCTCAGCTCAGCTCAGCTCAGCTCAGCTCAGCTCAGCTTAGTTCAGCTCAGCTCAGCTAAGCTCAGCTCAGCTCAGATCAGCTAAGCTCAGCTCAGCTCAGCTCAGCTCAGCTCAGCTCAGCTCAGCATAATTAATAATTAATAATAAATAATTAATCACTGTTCAATGCGAAATAGAAATGAAAATATCTGGCTTGCTCAGCTCAGTTCAGCTCAGCTCAGCTAAGCTCAGCTCAGCTCAGATCAGCTAAGCTCAGCTCAGCTCAGCTCAGCTCAGCTCAGCTCAGCTCAGCATAATTAATAATTAATAATAAATAATTAATCACTGTTCAATGCGAAATAGAAATGAAAATATCTGGCTTGCTTTCTCTATAAGAGAGAGAGAGACAGACAGAGAAACATGCGACGCCGCACAGCTTACAATAGCTTACTATAGCAAAAAGTGTCGTGACAACTTTTTTCGTAAGAATTTTTTTCCGTCTAACCCCCTTTCACAACGCGCGATAAGGAACTTCGTTCCAAAAGGTACTGGTGGTTAAGACTGGCATTAGTTCAATTAACCAATAGCATGATAGCCTGGGAATAAAAAAAACTGGCCAAGTGCGTCTCGGATTTCGCACATTAAGGGTTTCGTACCAAATATTGGTATTTGTTAGTAAAGTGTACGTAATAACAAACATCAACATCATCATCAGCCTTTTATTTTCCCCACTGCTGAGGCACAGGCCTCTTCTCTGTGAAAGGGTGTGGGCCGTAATCCACCACCCGGGCCCAGTGCGGGTTGGTGGATGTCACATGTCTTTGAATTTTTGGTTCTAGGACATTCCGGTTTCCTTACGATGTTTTTCCTTCACCGTTTTCACCGAGAGCAGTGGTGATGAAATAATTTACACAAAGTAAAGCGGTAATAACGGTAATAACAAACATTATTACCAAATTTAAAGTTCGTAGTCAATGGGAAGTTATAAAATTCTTCGTAACAAAAGACAGACGACGGACGGACAAGTGAGTGACAACAATTGGGCTCCGTTTGGACCCTTCGGGTACCGAACCTTAAAGATGTTAGCTTGTCTTCCATAAATCATCATCATCTTGCCCTTGTTACATGTTATTATGAACAAATGAAATTGCTGTTTTTAGAAACTGCATTATTTAACTGTGATAAGTTCCGATTGACTTGGATTTCTAAGTTGAAATATTTATTCGAAGGTATAAATAAACCGACTTCTAAAAATTGCAAAATAACTCATTTCGGAAGTCGTTGTTTATATTTTTTTTGCAATTTTTTGAAGTCGGTTGTATTTTTTGAAAAGTTTTTTAAGTTTCACTTTTTAGTTTTTTTTTATGTTTTTGTACGCAAGTAAAACTTAATATTAAAGTTATACCCGAATGGATAACACCAATAACATGGAATTTGAACATTTGGAGACAGCCAAAACGTCACCTGTATAAACATACTTTTTATTTATGTTGATTTTTTCAATAAGTGCGAAATCAATTTCGATAAAATTTATATGGGACCACCTCTGAAGTATTACCTACCAAACAAAAAAAGAATCATCAAAATCTATTCACAAATGGCGGTGATATCGTGTAACAAACATACAATAAAAAATAAAAAAACATACAGACGAATTGAGAACCTGCTCTTTTTTGAAGTCGCTTTAAAATACACTCATTTGCTAGCAGCTCTAAGTAGGTACGTATACGTCATTAATTTTGCGTTCCGCTTGAGACGCATTGTTTCCACAGTAGAATTCATATTCCAAAATGACACGAGCTTTCTTAGATTTCATACAAAATGGTTATAATTATAGCGATATTAAAGAAAATTCAAAGTCAAAGGAAAAAATAATCACTAATTTCTATAAAGAAATAAAAGTTTTTTATAAGTCAATAGACCGAGGTCCGTAGTGATCCATTTTATAAAACGGCAATTTCATAGGTAAAAACCTTTTGGAGGAATGCGGAACAGGGTGTAAGTAAAGTCCCGCAAACCTCCATTGAAAAGGAAAGATCCTCCGATCAGACGAGTGTTGTGTCTCTGATCCGGGCAACTGCCCGATGATTGATTTCGGACTGTTGTATTCAAATCGCGCGGAGAACTCTGCTTGCGCGATGCAGTATTTTTTGTTTAGTTCGTTTGTGGCGTCTTAAATGGCGCTACAACTTAATACTACACGTTTTCGTCATCTATTCCAACCTGTCAACCTTCACTCTATCATTCCCTCCCTTTTCTTTCAAATTTATAATTCCTCATGAACAATCTATCCGTCTTTTTGGCCTCCTTCTTTATCGGCTATCCCTAAACTCTTATTTGCCTATTACTTATCGGCTAACATTTATTTAAATTAGCAGGTTTTTACAAATCTACACTTGGAGGAGACCCCCACCTTCCATATATATTTTTTTTGGAGTTAAAACATCCAATGACTTCTCCCGCTCTGGGTGGAGCGGGAGGACCAGACTTTTACTGACTAAAACGCACCCCTGTTCCTTCCTTGCCTGAGTGCCCGGGGGCGCGGTGATTCTGTTTCGAATTTATCCGCGACCCCTTGGCATGCATGCATCGGCCATGACGGGCCCTGTCATGCTGACATTTATTTGAGGTGCGCGTGGAACACTACGCACCGTCGACTCTCGGGCTTGTTGCTGATCGGATGGCGAGCTACCCATTACTCGCCGTCCGCAAATATGGAAGGTGGGGGTCCCCTCCAAGTTATTTAGTATGCATTTACAAGTCTACTTCTTATATAAAGCATCTCTGGTCCTGTAAACCTTCACGCTATCATTCCCTCCCTTTTCTTTCAAATTAATAATTTCTCACACATCCATGGTTTTTTTTTGGTCTCCCTATGCCAATAAATAAATAATTTCGGTGTGAAAGAGAGACGGATCTACAGGTTGTAATGGAAAGGTGTAGTCATATTTTAAGGACTGTTTCTGACCATCAATATCAACAACATTTTTCAAGGAAGTCACAAACAATTCACAAAAAAAAAATCAGCTCTTATATAAATTTTGATCAACTGATGATAACTTTGTATGGAAAGTCCATTTTTTAAATCACTATGACCTATGGAGGTCATAGTGATTTAAAAAATATGGATAGAAAGTTATTCATTTCCATGGGTGCACACTGTTTTGTTAAAATATGAACATACCTTTTTGTTACATCTCATAAACAGGCTGTAGGCACTATCCATTACTCACCCCAGACGTGACGTTAGGTATGTATGTAATGCGGCAGCGACCTCTCGCGCCCGGCACTGCTCCAGGCCATGGTACGGAGCGAGAGGGACTGGGAAGCAGTCTCCTCCTTCTGCGAATCAGTAATACTCGCGAGGGAAGAGGCGGAACGGAGGGAGACTCTACGGAGTGGCCCTCACGCCCCCAGCCGCAACCGCCGGAGACGCCCTGGGCTTCGGAGGTCGCAGGATGATCTGCGGCCAAAATAGACGCGGGCCTGCGGACGGCGAGTATTGGGTAGCTCACCGTCCGGTCAGCACAAGGCCACAGAGTTGACGGCGCGTAGTGTTCCACGCGCGCCTCAAAGAGAATATGTCAGCCACCACTGACGGGGCCCATCATGGCCGATGCCTGCATGCCAAGGGGTAGCGGATAAATTTGTAACAGAGTTACCGCTCCCCTGGGCACTCAGGCAAGGAAAGAACAGGGTTGGGTTTTAGTCAGTAAGAGTCTAACACGCCTTCCCCCTCCACCCAGTGCGAGAGAAGTCATAGTCAAGGTGTTTATGTAATAGGTATCTCAGTTATATATTTCGATTACACATAGACTTTGCTTTTCTTTTGGATCTTTGACAGTCGTCACGGGTCGTCAGAAGCCCGAAAGTCTGAAAACCAGTCTTACCTAGACTGGTTGTCAGACTTTCGGTATTCAGCTGCATCCTTGCAACTGGGTTGTGGAGGTCAGATAGGCAGTCGCTCCATGTAAAATACAGGTAATCAGCTGCATCCTGTTAGACTGGAAGCCGACCCCAAGATACTTAGTTGGGAAAAGGCTAGGCAGATGATAGACTTTGCTTTTCTACAGACTGGTTTGTTCGAAACAAGTTTATCGTAGTAACATTATGCGTGATTCAGGTCGTTAAATTAAATAACTGTTGACTTTGAACGAGTTTTTGATAAGAACAGTTAAGTTTAATCTACGAGGTAAGTATGTGCGTAAAATATTGAACTATCGATCAAATAAATAAATAAATAAATTTATTTCAGACTTATAAATAACAGAAGCTCACCTGTATACTATACTCGAAGGGTTTTGAATGAATGAATTTTCTGTAGTAAAAAAAAATTAAAATCACACTTAATTAGGGTTCCGTATCCCAAGGGTAACCAAGCAACGGGACCCTATTACTCAGCCTCCGCTCTCCATCCGTCTGTCCGTCCATCTGTCAGCGGACTGTATCTCAGGATCCGTAATAGGTAGACAGTTAAAACACAGAATGTGTATTTCTGGTATTCAGCTGCAACCGGTTAGACTGGAAGCCGACCCCAAGATAGTTGGGAAATGCTTAGGCAGAAGGCAGGTGTATTTCTGTTAGTAATAAATTAAAAATTATAAGGACACCCCCCGAACCCCCGCGCCCCTCCCTATTAAAAACGTGTTTTTTGTTGGCTTTTTTTGCTCGATCTTAATAATGGCAATACCTAAATAGTATTAAATCTTGTGCGATGGTACGGAATCCTTCATGCACAAATCTGGCTCTCTCTCACTTGGCCGATTTATTTTTAACCGACAATAAAGCGTATACATATATATGCTCAATACTCAAGACTTAAAAATTTATTTATTTTTTGCTTCATTTGTCGTGTTCTTCTCAGCAACCTCCTTACAATTTGGTACCAATATCATGGGCATGCATACAAAATAACTATAGTCCGCCATCTTTGAGAGTATTGGATTTAGAATGACGTCACTAAGCTAACCGTGCGTTGTCAGCCAAACTAAAATATGTACGGAAAATTTAATCTTAATCGGAAACCGGAAAGTACGAGTAGGTCAAATTTAAATAGTAAGATTTGTTTACCTAATTAGTTACAGGTGAAGCTAATAAAAGTGTGTTGAAAAAGAAATAACTTAAGTATGTGATTAATTTAAACACTGACGAGCGATTTTTTTTTTGTTTAGTTCACTTTTTACTTCCTTTTAGCATAGTGAAAATATCAATAACGGTGTGTTAATATTTTTTTTTAAATATGTATATAAAAAACCGATTAAATTTGACCTGTTTGAACGCCTCTATTTTTCGCACGCTTTGGATGACGTGTTCAAAATTTTATGCAGAAGAAGGATGTAAGTAATGTATGTAGGAAGCACTGACTAATGATATTTGTAGGAGGTTTTGTCTGTACCTTCTATCCATGACATTACTTGACTTTAATATTGTACATGAAATTTTCATTTCTGATATATCATTTTGCATACATAAATGACATGGCCGGATCCTGCCCTCGGAATCTACATTCCACCCACCTCCATTTTCACTATTAAAGGGTTTGACTCCTATCTTAAAGGCCGCTCGCAGCGAGTACGCCTTGATGAGTCTTCCTCGGATTGGTGCTGTCTTTCTGCGGGTGTGCCTCAAGGTGGCGTTGTCTCTCCTCTTCTTCTTTCTATTTTTATCAACTCTGTCACCAGAGTCATCTCCTCCAACTTCCATCTCTATGCCAACGACCCACAGCTTTACCACCATTTTCCGAGGGAAGATGTGGAAGCCGCCGTATCCGCCGTGAACTGTGATCTGGACTTGATTGGGGAGTGGTCGCGGTCCTTTGGGCTGCAAATAAACCCCAAGAAATCTCAGGCCATTATTATTGGCGGCAGGTATATGCGGAGCAGGCTTGATGTTACGTCACTTTCTGCACTCTGGTTGAATGGAGTTCAAATTGAATACGCTTCGTCGGCTAAAGACCTGGGGGTGATATTGGACTCAAACTTATCTTGGACTGCGCATGTCACTGCAGTCAGTCGCAAAGTTCACTACACATTCCACTCATTGAAATGCCTCCTGAGTTTTTTGCCCTTGAACACCAAAATTTCCCTTGCCCAAACTCTCATTCAGCCTATCATTGACTACGCCGACGCGTGTTATTTGGATGCTATGAGGAGCTTTTAAATAAACATTCATTCATCATTACAAATAAACCTACTCATTTATTTTTACAATATATGTGTAGGTTTATTTGATACCGTAGTACAGGACATCTCGTATTCTTTTTTCTGTTTCTTACACACTTTTATCTGGTCTGCTGGTAGAAATTTCTTAAGAAATAAACAGTTCCTTAAGTATATCTATTGTTACTGTGTCTCTGTGTGTACATAAATGTTCAAATAAATAAAAAATAAACTTGAGCAATTGCAAAATATCTGTATTCGTTTTGTTTTCAACCTTAAAAAGTATGATCATGTTTCCAACTTTCGCAAGGTACTCAAGTGGCTGCGAAGACGGATCCCTATCCGTCTTCACAACTTCTACTCTCTACTCTTCTTCTTCACAACCCTAAAACGCCCTTCTACCTGCGGGAACGCTTTTACTACTCCCGCCCTTTTGATGCGCCTTGTAGGTCGCATCTTAGGAATCTCTTAAAATCCCCTCCCCACGCAACCGACTTCTACTCCTACTCCTTCACTGTGCACGCAGTACGGTTGCGGAACTCTCTGCCACCTGACATTAGGGACTGCCAAACTCTTGCAGTTTTTAAAAGGAGAGTAAAGGAACACTATCTTTCCATTTCGTCATAGTTGCATATAAGTACTTATTATTGTTAAGTTTATATGTATTAGTACTAAATAATATTATATATATAATATTATTTTTATATATTTAGTATTATATTTAGTATTATATTTTTACATTGTATGTGTCCTAGCACTATTACACACGGTGTCTACTTCTCTTTTTTTCCATCTCTCCTTTCGCAGGTATGCTGTAAGAGATTTCTTTAGAAATAAGCATAATCTTTGTACATATTGTACATAACCTTTGTACATATGCCATTACCATGCCATTACCATGCCATTGCCATGCCATTGCATGCCATTGCCATGCCATTGCCATGCCATTGCCATGCCATTGCATGCTATTGCCATGCCATTGTCATGCCATTGCGGTGCCATTGCCGTGCCATTGCCGTGCCATTGCCGTGCCATTGCCGTGCCATTGCCGTGCCATTGCCGTGCCATTGCCGTGCCATTGCCGTGCCATTGCCGTGCCATTGCCGTGCCATTGCCGTGCCATTGCCGTGCCATTGCCGTGCCATTGCCGTGCCATTGCCGTGCCATTGCCGTGCCATTGCCGTGCCATTGCCGTGCCATTGCCGTGCCATTGCCGTGCCATTGCCGTGCCATTGCCGTGCCATTGCATAGCTGTTACAGCTGCCTAGTTGGAAATGGGACAACGTCATGACATGGTGTTGTTGCCATGTATGGTACTTATTTGGGCTGGGCCAGGAATCAAGCAAATGTAGCGGCACCAGCCTCATTCTCGATAACATTTTGTTGATCTTTGAAGATGAATAGGCTTCAGAGTCGATGAAAACATTGAATGTGTCTTGTCTGAGTAATTGCAATGATGAGGTTTTTTTTTAAATGTCTATAAAACGTTTTGAAGAAGATATTATTATATATTATAAGTCATAAATTCCAGATATATCTGTAGACGACGAGCTCTTCTTCGCGATCGCGGCCGCGCCGCGGCCTTACTATGACGACGTTTGTAAGGTGTACACAGAAACTATATTACCAATAATATATTATTATCAATATTATTATCTTGGTATTTTGATTTTTGGCTCTTTCTTCACTAGCCGACACGACGCATAATTCTGCCCCCCCCGCTCTACCAAGAGCGGGAGAAGTCATCTGTTGAAATCCTATCCTCAAAAAAAAAACGGACTCTTCTAGAACTGTTTTCAATGTACATTATAAGGAGCAAAGGATTGTGATGTCTTTTCATTGTATACCTACCTAATGTGTGTATGTGTGAGTAATTTACTGTTTAACGCGCCGGATGTCGCGACAATCAATGTAGAGCCGACCTAGTCGGTGCAGAGAGTCAACTGCAATCAACATTTGAAATACGTAAGTAAGAAAGAAAACATTTTTTTTTTTTAGAACAAGTTTTAAAATTAATTCACAAAACTACGTGTCTGTGCTGTTGACCGTAGAATCTGAAACTGAAACTAATCTATCTGAAAGTAATCCAGAATGTCGTCATAGGAACTGAACCAATTTGTAAAAAATCAACTCCATAGGTATAATCTACAGATAGTTGTTCCGGGTCTGGGTGTCATGTGTATGTGAGTTTATATGTTTGTAAACGCACCCACGATACAGGAGTAATTCCTAGTGTGGGGCAATTTAAAAAAAAAAATAGGATAGGAGGAATTGGTTCTAATTCTACTTGCAAGATGTGACTCAGACAAACCAACACTGCAAGTTAAATAAAAGCTTGTAAAAAGAGACAGGAAAGGATGCAGTACCTACTTTATTTCAGGCTGAAATGACGGTGACGAAAAGTTAACATAATTTTTTCCCTACACTACTACCCCTGTTCCTTCCCTGCCCTGAGTGCCCAGGGGTGCGGTAACTCTGTTTCGAATTTGTCCACGACCCTTGGGTAGGCATCAGCCATGACGGGTCCCGTCATGTGAATGAATAAATGCTGTGAATAAATTCGAAACAGAGTTACCGCGCCCCTGGGTATTCAGGGCAGGGAAGGAACAGGTGTAGGTTTTACTCATTATGAGTCTGACTCGCCCTCCCGCTCCACCCAGAGCGGGAGATGTCATCCGAGGATTTCCCACCCCCCAAAAAAAAAAAGGCCTTGCGCAATGTAGGATAAGTAAGCCTAAGTATTTTTTTTTACCAAGGATTTTGTTTTTTGTACGAAATTTAACCAGGAAGAAACATTTTATAAGTTGGGTGACTATTACTCTTAAACTAACAGAGCTAACTTAGCCGTGAAATTTCGCTAAATACTACTCTGTCAAGAAAGTACCGGGAAAAGGTCAGTTAAAATTATGCACAAAATGTTAGTTGTAGCCCGAAAGGATGAAACCCCGAATGGACGAAATCCCGAAAGGACGTAGAGTAGATGGTTCTGCGAGCGTAAAAGAGGGGAAATGTCTACTCGTTAAAATATCGAACAAATTTGATCTGTTTTATATTGAAAAGTAGCGCTCGCCGGCGGCTGCTGCGGCACCGCTCGCTTCGCTCGCTCGGCTCGAGCGCGGGTGGTTGCTCACCTAACCTATTTCACCCAGTTCAAAATGACGAATCAATCAGAAATACAATCTCCCGCAGAAATGTTTTAAATTTTTTGTTGTTTTCATCATTTTGAACTGGGTGAAATGGGTTGGGTTGGGTTAGAACTGTGACCAACACGCGTGAACCGAGCGAGCGAAGCGAGCGGTGTCCCGGCAGCGGCCGGCGAACGCTACGTCCAAGTTGCTAGCAAATTTTATTTCAATTTAAAATAATAATTGTGTTTTCGTTTGAACTTCGGGATATTGATCTTCGGGCTTTTAAGCTTTCGGGCAAATGAACTTTCGGGATTTAAAACTTTCGACCAAACAATCATTCGGCGTTTAATTTTTCGAGATTTCTTGCATAGGTATTTAGGTAATACGATCTTTTAAATTTCGGTATTGTAATACGTACCCTCAGAAATGATATAGGTACTTACGCCAACGAATAATCCAACCATCAAACCATTTTTTAAACGCTTTTTTTTTAATTTAGTTCATTTCTCGGCGCGCATTTTCTTTTATGTCTTCTACCTTCAGTTGGAAGGCGCCTCTCTAAAGCTTGTGGACTGGTTTGCATGTCAAACTCGTAAACCCACGTCTCGTCGCCGGTAATAATGGGGTTCGTGAATGTTGGGTCGGAATTAACTCGCTTATGCGATTGAGTTTTTGGAGAAAATTCAGGTCTTTTGGGACTAGTCGATCGGCAACATGTTTCTTACCCAAGTGATTGTTTAAAACGGTACGGATCGACTCGTGAGACACAGAAAGTTCAGAGGTTATCTCTCTCAATCTTGAATGAGGATTTTCAGTCACTATTTCCACTTTTGCGATGTTAACTTCAGTTGAAGATGTTGATGGCCTACCAGAGCGAGGCAAATCTTCCATCACATCTAAACCGCTTTTGAACGCTTTGTACCACGCATAAGCACGTGTTTTTGATAAAGTCGATTCACCGAAGCCTTCTGTAACATTTTCACACGAAATTCCATTTGCGATGCAAAATTTGAGACAAACTCTTTGTTCGATGTTTTTGTCCATTATGAAATTAGCAACGCACACTAGAGATGATCCAACAAAAAACGGCACTGTACCTACGAGTATTTAATCTAAATGACAGATGCAACTCAAACTGCGCGCCAAACTTGTCTCTTACAAAAATTTGCTATATGAAGCCTAATAGCATATTCACTCTACACTCCACAAGATGGGATAGACAAGAAAAAAAAATTAACAGGACTTTACTTCTACAGGTCAGGAGGTACACCATTTTTTTTTCTTATAATTTTATTTTAACACTTTGTCGGCGTGATTAATATGTATATCCATGCCAAATTATAGCTTTCTAGTACTAAGAGTCTCTGAGCGAAGTTGCGGACAGACGGACAGACGGACCTGGCGAAACTATAAGGGTTCCTTTTTGATGGATAGTGGAATGTATTCGTTTAAGGTAGGTATATGTAAAGAGCAATGGCCCATGTTAACCTCTAGGAGGAGGGAAAAGGTAAAACTCAAATATTCTCCACTGCTTGAGGATCTTTCATGTTTTGCATTAAAACTTATAGAAATGCATTATTTTAACTGTAAAATGAGATAATTCAGTGAAATCGGCTAAAATTTCGTGTACGGCCTCTGTGAACTTTTAAGTTTAAAATATGTAAGGTGATTTCCTGTAAAAGTATTTCTTGTTAGAAAAAAATATTATTTTTTGGAGAGTGTTATTTTCTTCTCATAAGTCGAGGACGCGTTAGGAAGGGAACCTTTTTCGTGTGCATCTATTTTGCAAGACCATTCTTACATTTTGACATGTGTTTAGGAATGCTGTGGCAGCTTTTTGTAAGGTATAAGTATTGGTATTAGGTATTATTCCATTTTTTTTTTCATCAAGAAAAATTTATCACAGTATATATAGTCGGCCTGTTAGGCCGAAAGGTACTGTGATAATTTTTTTATGTACTTGTTTGCGACCAAGCCAGGGCAAGGATCCGACTTGAGGAGACAAGAGTGTGGAAGCGTGCCTGTCCGATCCCCGGCTTTAACCTAATCACAAACTTGTCTGCAACTACGCAGAGCTAAAGAATAATTTATAAGTGTTTTTTGTGTTGTTTTACATGTGTATGTCAGAGTTAAATGTGTAGTGTAGTGCTTGTCAGTAGGTATACCAGACTCCAAAGGTGACCTCAAAAGGCACCAGAAATCTCATCCAGCGCGCTGTCTCTCGCTAACCAACCAAACTTCCAAGTATTTTCACAAAATAACTCGTTTCACCACTACATCAGATGGGGCTATAATCAAAACAAATACATAGATTCGGCTAGATTAAATCGCAAGCCAAAATCTACATTTTCAACACATTTTTTCACTACAGTCGAAACCAACAAGTGACAGATGACAGGAAAAAAGTCATAGAGTATAAAAAGAAAGAGTGTGACAGCCAAGGCTGCGTTCGTAAAAGCAATTTATCGCAAGCTGGTTGCAGTCTTCAGTAGATTCCTTAATACCAATCAACCTGTCTAGTTTTTTCCCAACACACTTCTAAGTGTGTTGGTGACAGGGACTGGCCAGTAGTCTGTAATACCAAATAACCAAATAAATTAGGTATCCATCTAAAGGAACACAGGTGGGTTTAGTCAGCAATAGTCTGTCACGTCCTGCCGCTCCATCCAGAATAGAAGTTATCTCATGATTTATGCCATCCTAAAAAAAAAAAAAGATATCCGTCGCAATATAGTTAGTTGTTTTATTTGTGACTGGGCTAAGTCATAAACATAATTAAGAGGTTAACCTCTATAGTTAGAGGAGTTTAGAGGTTAACCTGTTAATTACGTCTGCTTAAAATGGTAAAGCAAAAATGTCATTTTGGTAGTGACTTATTACAAGCTTTTAATTAACTTGCAATATTCGTATGCAAGTTGTCCGTTTCTTTGCAAACCTCTTTTTACGATACAGCTGAAATTTGGCGTAAGACCAGGGTGACAATGCTCCCGGGCCTGCGGACGGCGAGTAATGGGTAGCTCGCCGTCCGATCAGCACCAGGCCCGAGAGTCGACGGCGCGTAGTTTTCCACGCGCGCCTCAAAGAGTTGTCATCATGGCCGATGCCTGCCTAGGGGTTGAGGATAAATTCGAAAGAGTTACCTCGCCCCTGGACATTCAGGGCAGGGAGGAACAGGGGTGGGTTTTAGTCAGTAAGACTCTGACACGCCAGGATGACGAGAAGTTTTGGAGGATTTCCCACCCCCATAAAACAAAAAAAAAATTGAAGGTTGGTTGGTGGATGGTTGGTTGGCTATATTATGATACCGTCGAGCTGAAAAAAAAAATGCAATATTATGAAACCATCGAGCTCATTTGGCGTAAGACCGGTGACAATGCAATATTAAGATAACATCGACCCGATTTGATGGTGGACGGGATGTGACTGAAACTCCTTGATGGCAAATGATAGGACAGTTGAATTTGGGCTAGAATGTTTTATTATCATGAGTACTTTCTACTACACATAATGATGAGGGTTTTTTTTTTGGGTGGGTGGGAAATGTCAAATGACTTCTCCCGCTCTGCATGGAGCGGGAGGGCGTGTCAGACTCTTACTGACTAAAACCCACCCCTGTTCCTTCCCTACCTGAGTGCCCAGGGGTTCGGTAACTCATTTTCAGAATTTATCCACTACCCCTAGGCATGCGGACCGGGGCCGCCTTGAAGCGGCTCCTACCCAATCTGAAGGGGCCAAACGCCTCCTGCCGGAGGCTCTACGCGGGAATCGTGCGGTCCATGGCCCTCTACGGGGCACCGGTATGGGCGCGTTCGTTGAGGCAGCGGTCAACGCGCCAGATGAACGCGGCCCAGAGGGTCATGGCCATCCGCATCATCCGGGGATACTGCACGGTCTCCCGTGAGTTAGCGAGCCTCCTTGCCGGACTTTCACCGTGGGATCTGGAGGCATAAATCCTCGCGCACCTGTATGAGTGGCGCGAGGAGGCTAAACGCCGGGGCGAAACTCCGCTGCCGCGACAACTCGCGGCTCGGCGGACTGAGCTCCGGCAGGATCTCATGGTGACATGGAGAGAGCGACTGTCGCAACCCAGCGCTGGGCACGCCACCATCGAGGCGGTAGTGCCCCTCTTTGAGGAGTGGCTGGAGAGGCGCCATGGCGCGCTCACCTTCCGCCTGACGCAGGTCCTTACCGGACATGGCTGTTTCGGGAGGTACCTGTGTCGGATCAAGGCGGAGGTGACCCCTGCGTGTTTCCACTGCGAGGATCGCCCAGTGGACACGGTGGAGCATACGGTGGAGGTTTGCCCCGCCTGGGCAGAACACCGCCGTGTCCTCGTGGATGCGATAGGCGGCAGCGACCTCTCGCGCCGTGCCCTGGTTCAGGCCATGGTACGGAGCGAGAGGGAATGGGGGGCCGTCTCCTCCTTCTGCGAAGCAGTAATGCTCGCGAAGAGGGAGGCGGCACACGTTAGGGAGACTCAACAGAGGCAGAGTCGCCCTAGCGCCCTCAGCAGCAGCCGTCGCAGGAGACGCCAGGGGCTGCGAGACGATCTCCGGCCACCGTAGACCCGGGCCTGCGGACAGCGAGTAGTGGGTAACTCGCCGTCCGATCAGCACCAGGCCCGAGAGTCGACGGCGCGTAGTGTTCCACGCGCGCCTCAAAGAGTTGTCAGCAAAGGACGGGGCCTGCCACGGCCAATGCCTGCCCGGGGGTGGAGGATAAATTCGAAAGAGTTACCTCGCCCCCGGGCACGTAGGGCAGGGAGGAACAGGGGTGGGTTTTAGTCAGTAAGAGTCTGACACGCCCTTCCGCTACACCCTAGAGCGGAAGAAGTCATGAGATGATTTCCCATCCCCAAAAAAAAAAAAAAAAACCCCTAAGCATGCAGGCATCGGCCACGATGGGCCCCGTCAGTGGTGGCTGACACTAATCTCTTTAAGGCGCGCGTAGAACACTATGCGCCGTGGACTCACAGGCCTGGTGCTGATCGGACGGCGAGCTACTCACTGCTCGCCGTCCACAGGCCCGGGTCTACGGTGGCTGGAGATCGTCTCGCGACGTCCTACGCCCAGTACGCCCAGTACATCTCCTGCGGTGGTAGCGGCCGGGGCCGTGAGGGCCACTCCGTTGAGCTTCCCTCGCGTGTCCCGCCTCCGCCTTCGCGAGCATTATTGCTTTGCTGAAGGTGGAGACTGCTACCCATTCCCTCTCGCTCCGTACCATGGCCTGAACCAGGGCCGGGCGGGAGAGGTCGCCGCCACCTATCGCATCCACAAGGACACGGCGGTGCTCCGCCCAAGCGTGGCAGACCTCCACCGTATGTTCTACCGTGTCCTCTTAGCGATCCGCGCAGTGGTAACACCCGGGCGTTTCCTCCCGCCTGATCTGATGCAGGAACCTCCCAAAACAACCATGTCCGGTGAGGACCTGCGTCAGGCAGAAGGTGAGGACGCTGTGATGCCTCTCCTGCCACTCCTCAAAGTGGGGCACTACTGCCGATGACGAGGGTCTAAAGATTGTCTTTAAAAAAAAAAAAAAAAAAATTATTTTAATTTTATGGTTTTGGTTTGACGTGTGGCGACACCTTAGGGTGTTGCCACACGCATTGATCGACGACGTCTGTCGATTGATGTCGTAACTTTGTCTATGATTTGGTCTAGTAGAATCTGCCGATTGATATCGAATGATCCATCCATAGCTTTGATCGATTAGTGTCGTAATTTACAACGGTATTTTTTGTCTTCAGATTTCGAGGTTCTTTTTAATTTAAGATTTCTTGCGCAAACGTTGTGGTTAATGTGTTTGTACTTAAGTTTAATGCAACCAGGCGAAACCGGGGCGGATCGCAAGTAAATACATAAAATATACAGTTAACGAGACCAATAAAACGGTCACAGGACAAAAAAAAACCTTTTTTTTGCCTTGTAATAAAACCTGTATCTAATCTAACGTTGACTTACTGTATACAGTTTTTTTGTGTGCTAATCTTTTATAACACATCCCATTGAATCCAGCGACGCTTCAGTAACGTATCGTGTTCGTTCGCGTTCAGACGGAACGCTCGTAAAATTCGTCTGGTAATACCTTTACGGCCGAGAGAAAATGGAAAAAATAATTGTGTTGCTGTCCCTCGTTGCAGCTGTTTGCTGTAAGTATTTTGTGAAATCAATATTTTTTATTATTTTTTCCACCAATTCGCCGCTTGTTGTCGAAATTTAGCCTTACCGGGATAGTGTCCTGTGTCCTTAGCCTTTAGACAAAATACTTTTCTGTTAACGGTAACGCTAACGCTTCGTGCAAAATGTATGGCAACGACATTACTGGGCGTGAGTCACGTGACAGTTCTCTCCGCAGGTAATATCCTTGCTATACATTTTGCACGAAGCGTTAGCGTTAGCGCTGTTATAAAAGTTATTTGGCTAAGGGGGCTTATCAAAGACTTGGTCTAACCGTGGGCAAAGTTTCATCCAAATCCGTTGAGCAGTTTAAGCAAATCCAAACATCGAGACCTTCACACAGCCTTGTTTATAAAACTCGCTAACCATAATTATGCTTAGTTTAAATACTGATTAGCGGATTCTAAATTCAAATTTTACATAGAAAATTTTGAATTAAGAATGCTAATCAATCTTTAAAGTAATTACATGCTAAAAAGCATGCGCAACACGCTTTTATTAGCTTGGTATGTATTATGTATATATGTAAAGGAAACTTTGAACGTGATTTTCACCCACTTCAAAACGTGGGATTGAATTAAAACTTCAATGCATGTTTAGCTTTTTTTTTTCTTGGGTGGGCAAACATCCAACGACATCTCCCTCTCTGGGTGGAGCGCCTAGTTAAATAAAGGGATTAGTTTAAACTAAACTCAGTTCATATGTTTAATCGAGATTATAGCTTCATTTTGCGTTTCACTGAAAACTGGGCGTTTAGAATTTAAACTAAGTTAAGCATAAGCTAGTTTAGTTTGAAGTAGTGAAACGAAAAATGAACCTCTAATCTCGATTAAGCGCCCGAACTGAGTTTAGTTAAACTAATCGCGATTAATTTCATTGGTGAAACCGGCCCTATATCAAAGATGGCGGACTCCCAAAGATGGCGGACTAGTTTTTTTTCCTGCATCAAGGAGCGCTGTCCCAAATTAGAAGCATTATTAATTTATTATACATAAACCAACAAGTAACAAACTAAAACACGTATACTAAAATATAAATAAGTAATTAATCTTTAAAATAGTGAAGGCTTCATAAATATACGCTTTACAGTTTTTGCGTGATTCTCATTTTATTATCTGCGTTAGAAATAACTTTACAAATTAATTACACTAAGTTAAAACAATATAATTCCAAATATTCACATATAAAATTACGAAGAAAATTATTTAAAGTACTCGTAACATGTTCTTTTTTTTCAAAGAAATAAGACTAGTCGTTTAGACGTGATGTTCAATTACAAACCATTAGAAGTCGTGTAACTGGGCCTTAACACGCTTTTATCAGCTTGCTATCTATCTATGTAACTGAATCTTTGAACGAGATGTTCACCCACTTCAAAACGTCGGCTTGAATTAAAACTTCAATGCATGTTTAGCTAAGTGACTTCGTTCTAAATCAAATAGTGGGTGGGAGTCCGCCACTCCCAAAGAGGTCGCACTAGCTATTTTTCCTGCATCAAGGAGCGCTGTCCCAAATTAGACGCATTATTAATTTATTATACTTACATAAAACAACAGTCTTAAAGACATACATACTAAAAGATAAATAATTAAATTATATTTAAAATGGTAAAGATTTAAAAAAAACGCCTAATTGTTTTTTCGTGATTCTCAATCTTTTATCCGAGTAAACTTTACAAAATTATTACACTATGTTATAACAATAATAATAGATTTATTTTATTTCAGAACTAGTCCATATTATTATGCATACATGTGAAATTAAAAATATTAGATAGGATTAATTAATTGAAAGAAAAACAACACAAAACATTTCATAGGTCATCTCATAGGTCATCATTAGAAACATATACATTACGATTTCACAATAAATAATACAAATATTAAACTAAATACATTATTTCACCTTAGTCTAAATTTAGGTTTGGATCCGGAGTGCTCAACATGCAGCCTGGTCTAGTACCGCATTATTGGGCAATCCAGATCCAGATCCATCCTCCATGCGAACAGCTAAACGAAACGTAGCTGTTGGAACTGCCCCGTATGCGGCGCATCAGGGACACAACTCTCTTGCGAATAATCGCCGCAAATCCATCTATGTTTGCATCCGCAAACATACCCGACGCGCTACAGTAGCGAGGCAGCCTCATCAGCGCCCTGAAGGTATTATTATAGAGAACACGCAGGGTGTTGTACGATTTTTTCGTATGCTTGACCCATAGGCTGCACGTGTAAAACGATTGGCAAAATGCCCTAAACAACGTAGCTTTTACTTCCGCAGTACAGCATGTGAACCTACGATTATACAATATAATTTCAAATATTCGCATATAAAATTACGAAGAAAATTGTCCAAAATAACATTTTTTTTCCAAAGTTTTATGGCAAGTCCTTTAGACGTGATGTTCAATTTAAAGTCATTAGAAGTCGTATATCAGACTGGCACATAACCAGTATTTTTTTCTAACGAAGTTTTCTAGGTCTATGGTTAAATACTAGGATTTTTATAAATATTTCTAGCAAAATGTTTTTTTTTTGGGTCGGTATAAGTCATGTTATGTTCTGTTATATTATGTTATGTGTAGAAACTTATCAGCATTTATCTTGTTTCAGGTATCCAATATGACGGGCTCAGAGGTATGTTCATAAATTATGATTTCTTGTAATTACCCGCAACTGACTTCAGACCCAATGATGAGTTTGATTGATTCATTGATTAATTCTTTATGATAATAATTTATCTATCCACTTGAATTAAAACTCAAAACAATATTCTAAGTAACTAAATACTAGCTCTAACAGTTAAATGTTAGAAAAATAATAATTGTAACACGTTGAAATAAACATCAATTTTCTCAATATTACTGTCTCAATGAAATCCGTCTGCCTTTTCAATGTAATGTAATCTGAATTTTTACAAATTTGATACGGCTTTCAACATTTTTGACTTGAATGCCCTCCAATTTTTAAAAAGTACGATATTTATTTTAAAAAATTTGGTATGTTCAATTTTCAGTCAAATTTGGTTGGTCGGACGCCCTGGCGGATATGGAGTACTTCTTCTCAATCCCTCGCACCATCAGCGACGTGGAGAATGAGGGCTGGCAAAGGACGGAGAGGCCCCCAGGTCCTCTGCCCGAGCTGAGGATGTACTGTCCTCCCGGGAGGATCGTGTGCCCTCTGTACGATACTGCGGGATTCGTGGCTGGAATTATGGTTGCTGTGAGTAGAATCTTCATGTAGATATTTCAAATTGCTGACTCTCAAGAAAGGCACGATCAATAGTAGACTGTTGATAGAGTAATGCTAAAAATCTCCACAAAAAGTTTATGCGACGTCTTCACTGACCGAATTATTTATACATTATAACTTCATGCACAAAGGTACAAAGGCAGACATTATATAGAGGCATTCTCTACCTAAGATGACATAGCATGTGTGCAGTGGTGGTGGTGCCAAATAATAAAAATTAGCGTTCTGGGCAATTTTCCATTGACAGCGATATAGATGAATTTTTTGATGCCTAATGAGTAGTTTTCATACGCATTTGTACATATTAGGTATTATTTATCAGTGTGTATAATTATATATCTTTTAAATAATAAAATGATTAATTACCTACGTAGAGGCTTTCTCATTTCTACGTACTTACATTTCAAATTTAGATACCATAGCCATTAGTGTTTTGTTTGGAGTTTTTAACTTAAAATTAGTTAATGTAAATTTTATAATATATGTAAATAAGCTCAATACTCAACTTAAATGGTTTATTTTTTTTTTGCTGTTTTGTTCTTTTTCGGCAGTTTCAATTTTTGTTAAAAAGTTTTTTTTCGGTACCTACTCTAAAACTCCTTTGGTTGGTTTTTGATCCACTAATAATATTATTGTCCACCTTGTTCATTCACTTTGATTTAGTACAGCATTTTAATTCCTGTCAGAATAACACCAATCATCGTAAAACGTGTCATTTTACCAAACCAACACATACACAGGCGGCCGGTATTGGTGCATGACCCCGCAAACCTCTTCATCGTCATTGCTCACAAAGTGACAATGCGCCGTCAATTCAGACAGAATGACAAGTCAATCTCATTCGCGTCGTTTATCTAATTTATTTGAATGAACAAGATCAATCGCGGAGGGGTACCCACGCATGTGGCTACAATGGAGCTCGTAATCTCTTCAAGACGAAAACATGTGACAAACAAGAATAATTTTCCGTAGTCTAAAAAAACTAAAAAACACTCTTTATTTTTAGGGTTCCGTATCCAAAAGCTGTCCGTCCGTCCGTCTGTCTGTCTGTCCGTCTGTTACCAGGCTGTATCTCATGAACCGTGATAGTTAGACAGTTGAAATTTTCACAGATGACGTATTTCTGTTGCCGCTATTACAACAAATACTAAAAAACAGAATAAAATAAATATTTCATGGGGTTCCCATACAACAGACATGATTTTATTTTTACCGTTTTTTTTTTAGATAATGGTACGGAACCCTTCGTGCGCACTTGGCCGGTTTCTTATTTTTCATGTTCTTCTCAGCTATTTAGAATGACGTCACTTCCAGGCCATGTCATTCAAACTTAACATTTACGCAAAATATCAGCTTATTCGGAAACCAGGAAGTGGATCAAAAAACTTCTAAGATTTGTTTAAATACTTAGTAAGTGACAGGTGAAGCTAATATGTGTTAAAAATAAGTTCATTAAGTAAAAATAACTAAATCTGTTTAGTTCGAGGCTGTGGAAAAATATTTGTGTTAATCTTTATCATCTGAGAACTTGGTTGTTTTCGAAACAGGTTTTAGAAAATTAATCGTAATTTATACGAACGGTAAACTTACCAACCTCTTACTTTGACTTTATAAAAAACTAGTTTCCGTCACAACTCTACGCCGCACCAGGCTTAGCGAAAAAATTATTATTATTAAAAATTATAATTATTAATATTAATTATTATTATTAAAAACGAAAAAAAAAAGTTTAATGTTTAACGCCACGGTACCTGACACGGGTACTTCCAACGATATAATAATTTGTTTTCAAAGCAGTCCAATATAAATGTGAAATCCAGATAATGATTGCTAATTGACGGGGCCCGCTAGGACGATGCCCGCCAGGTTCGCGGGAGTATTCGAAAGAGTCACCTCGGCACTGGAACGCAAAGAAACACGGGTGGGTTTTAGTCAGTAAGAGTCTGACGCGCCCTCCCACTCCACCAGGAGAGCGGGAGAAGTTATCTGATAAGTTCCCAACCTCAAAAAAAAAAAAAAAGGTAATGATTGCGCTTCAGGCTATGTCACGGTCTTAAGTTCTCGACATACAATGTGTAGGAGAAAAGTGAGGGACCTTTTAAATTAAGTGCCCGTGCAGAGTCCATGTGAACTAAATCTTTGGACATTAAAAGTGAGAGACCTTTTAAATTAAGCGTCTAATACTCACCCGGGCCTGCGGACGGCGAGTAGTAGGTAACTCGCCGTCCGATCAACACCAGGCCCGAGAGTCGACGGCGCGTGGCGCGCCGGGGCCCGTCATGGCCGATGCCGGGCTCGGGGGTTGAGGATAAATTCGAAAGAGTTACCTCGCCCCAGGGCATTCAGGGCAGGCAGGAACAGGGGTGGGTTTTAGTCAGTAAAAGACTGACACGTCCTTCCGCTCCACCCTAGAGCGGGAGATGTCATTGGATGATTTCGCACCACCAAAAAAAAAAAAAACAAAGCGTCTACTACCCGCCAAGTGGTGCCTTCATTGAATAAAAAATCGTAGCATAGCTTGGAAAATAAATAAAAAGGATTCTACGTTGCGTTTGTTACAAAGAGGATAAAGTATTTTTACATTGTTAAAACAGCACTCAAATTGTTTCATAGCCAAAGTAGTAAACAAAAGTGTCAAAAACGGCCGCTTTGGACATTAAAAGTGAGAGACCTTTCAAATTAAGTGCCCGTGCAGAGTCCATGTGAACTAAATCTTTGGACATTAAAAGCGTGTCTCTTCTGCCAGCGGTTTCGCCCACGTGGAATTAGTTAGCACTTCCCCTACCATACCCTATACCTATGTGCTATTCCAGATCCACCATCAGAGTAACAAACATCCATCCAGCCAAACTTCGCATTTATAATATTCCCCGTTATGGACTTACAACCCCTTTTTCACCCCCTTAAGGGTTGAATTTCAAAAAACCCTTTCTTAGTGAATACCTACTTTTCACAAAGAACACACCCTCCATGTCTCTGGGGCTAATGGTTTAGGCTCTGCGTTGATATGTCAGTCAGTCAAGCAGTCAGTCAGGACTTTGAATTTTATATAATACAGAATATGTAGCAATAAGTAGGATTGTTCCGACGGTTTTTCTGTTCAAACTTTTGTTTTTCTGAGATAGTTCAAAGGATCTTTTTGTAATTTTTGAATATTGATACTTAGGTATCAAAATATTTTTAGCCTTCTTCATACTATGACCCACACACACATGCAAACCACACCACGTTCGTTTTGACGATAATTCAACCATTTTTTTCGTTTTGTGCTTTTGGGTTCAAATGATGATTTGGTCAATGTCATCAAAAATCGAAGGGGACAATCAAGGAGAACAATAAATTATAATCTTAATTTGTTTTTAATTTATTTCAACGACAGTAGTTAGAAACTTGTTGGTTGCTAGTTGCCTACATGTATAGGATCTCATGTTTTTGTTGAAGCTAAACTTGTAGAATTCGAGACAAAATTCAGTCCGTAGTTTTATATTTCTTAGTAATAAAAAAACTGTTGTGACAATGGAAAGAGAAGATGCTAAAGAACTTTACTTCATGTGTGCAGTATACTTATACATGTCATGCAAACTGAAGCAAATTCAAGGAAACTATGCAAGTACTGTTCGCGATCAAAAAAAAGAAAGAAAAAAAACTAAAAATAAAAAAAATAAAGAGAAAAGGAGAAAAAAAAAGAAATTAAAAAAGAGAGAAAGTTTGCTTCTTTGACCACTCAGTTTCTTTTTCTTCTTCTTCTTTCGTTTTTTCTAAGGAAAAACTCATGTAAAAAACGCGGTCCGTCCGATATGTTGAAAACTTTATCCAACAAGCATGGATAAAGTTTAAAACTTGTTTGTAACTAGTATTATACAGAAATTACAATAAAATAAACAATACTTGTCTAAAACACGACTGTATTTTGTAGGTTTTTTTTTTTTTTTGTGGGGTGGGAAATCATGCAATGACTTCTCCCGCTCTGGGTGAAGCGGGAGGTCAGACTCTTACTGACTAAAACCCACCCCTGTTCCTTCCCTGCCTGAGTGCCCAGGGGTGCGGTAACTCATTTTCAGAATTTATCCGCTACCCCTACGCATGCAGGCACCGGCCACGATGGGCCCCGTCAGTGGTGGCTGACTACATCTCTTTGAGGCGCGCGTGGAACACTACGCGCCGTCGACTCACGGGCCTGGTGCTGATCGGACGGCGAGCTACCCACTGCTCACCGTCCGCAGGCCCTGGTCTACGGTGGCCGGAAGTCGTCTCGCGACGTCCTACGCCTGGTACGCCCAGTACCTCTCCTGCGGTGGTAGCGGCCGGGGCCGCGAGGGACACTCCGTTGAGCTTCCCTCACGCGTCCCGCCTCCGCTTTCACGAGCATTACTGCTTCGCAGAAGGCGGAGACTGCCTCCCATTCCCTCTCGCTCCGTACCATGGCCTGAACCAGGGCCGGGTATTTTGTAGGTGAGAACGCTATCAATGTATGAGACAAGTTTTATCATGTCACAGACTTCAGTGTAAACGCAAATGTGTTTTATAGTTGTATATATACTTGTTGGCTACAGGAGGAGTTCGTGGCTAAAGTAATAACAGCCGCACGGGTTGCTCCATCAGGTTAAGCTACGCTTGCCGGGTCCATGAAAGGGTGACCGTCTTTACTTACCGAGACTCCTCCGTGCCTCGGAAAGCACGTTAAGCCGTTGGTCCCGGCTGTCAATCGTGGATCTTTGACAGTCGTTACGGGTCGTCAGAAGCCCGAAAGTCTGACAACTAGTCTTACCAGTAACTGGGTTGTGGAGGTCAGATAGGCAGTCGCTCCATGTAAAATACTGGTATTCAGCTGCATCCGGTTAGACTGCAAGCCGACCCCAAGATAGTTGGCAAAAGGCTAGGCAGATTTTTGATTGATATACTTGTTGGCTACACAGTGTGAACAAAAGAATGTTTGAAACAGTCTCAATATATGTATAAAACAAATAATTATTGTTTGAAAAGTATTCTACAAGTTTTGTATCAAACTAGTATTTAACTTGTTTCTTGGTGAAAACAAGGGGTAAAATACACATCGGGAACACTTTACACAAAACTTCAAAATGACTTTAGAGAATATGCATGTAATTTTTTTTTTCAATAAATTACAGTACTATACACTCAAGAAAATTATTTTAAAATAAATTCAAGGACTGCATGTCGCTCAAAATAATTTTCTACTACACTTCAAACGTCCGTGATGACCGTGGCTGTCAAAGCTGTACTGTGACGTCAATTACCTCGTTACGCCTTATTTACATCTTACTTATTCGTAAGGTTTACATCTTATTTCTTGTCCTTTCAATGAATAATTTTACTAATTGTCTAGGCATTAGTCAAGCAGAAATTGCAAAATCAATATTATAATAAAATTTTAGTGAAATTTAAAGTATTTTTTACGAATAAATGTTACTTTGACTCATATAATTATGTTTTCGTCACTACCGGCATTATTGAGAACGATAAGTTTTGAGTTTACGTATAGTTTCATCAAAAACATGCAACATGAAATAATGAATTGTAAAGTATGTGATAATTAAAAAATCAAATAATTGCACTACATTATTTCTATGGTCCAATACAATTGTTTAAATAATATTTAATAAAAAATAAAAATGTTATGAATTATTTGCATATAAAATTTACCTATACACTGTATCGGAAAGGTGTAGTCATATTTTAAGAACTGCATCTGCCCATCGATATGAACAACTTTTTTAAAGGAAACCTGAAGAAATTAAAAAAAAAATTACCTCCATATACATATTGATCAGCTGATGATAACTTTGTGTGGAATGTCAAATTTTTTTTTTGGGAATTTTCTATTTTTTCTTAGAGAAAGTTGATCATTTCCATGGGCAGAACCGGTTCTTAAAATGTGACCACACTAATACAGGGTGTAACGGAAAGGTTACACCCTGTATTAGACGTTTAAAGCTCTACGGGTTACCAAAAAGATTTTGTCATATTATAAGTACTGCTTCTGCCCGTGCAAATGAACAACTTTCTACAAAGAAGTCATAGAAAAGTCGCAAAAAAAACACAGTTCCGTAGAAAGTTATCATCAGCAGATCGGAATTTGGAATTGACTAGGACTTCCTTGAAGAAAGTTGTCTATTTTTATGAGCTACCGAGATACGTGTAGCCACCGAGGTACACGTATCTCGTTCTCCAATGAGCTGCCGAGATACGTGTAGCCACCGAGGTACACGTGTCTCGTTCTCCAATGAGCCACCGAGATACGTGTAGCCACCGAGGTACACGTATCTCGTTCTCCAATGAGCCACCGAGATACGTGTAGCCACCGAGATACGTGTAGCCACCGAGGAACACGTATCTCGTTCTCCAATAACCTACTTTCCTAAAAAAATCGAATTAGTCCGTCAGTTAGATTATCATAAAATATTACACAAGTTTTTTTTCTTTTGTCACGTAAAATGAGCACAGTGCGTTCAAATTTCGCGTGACGTCACGCCTCGATAAATTTTGTACTGTTTAGTGACGTAACAAGCCCCCAACTCCTGAACTTTGATGCGTTTTACCTTTGTTATTTTTCAGGGTTCCGTACCCGAAGGGTCCAAACGAAGCCCTATTGCTGTCACTCACGTGTCCGTTTGACCGTCTGTCTGTCTGTCGTCTGTCACACAGGTTTTACAGCCAAACGGTTGGAGCTACAGTCTTAAAATTTTCACAGTCCTTAGACTGTGAAAATTTTTTTTTAACTCAACATTGAGTTAAGCTCGCCTTTTTACATTAACTATTTAATCACTGTGTACTATGTTAGTTGTTTGGTGTACAATAAAGAATTAAAGAAAGAAACATCCCTATTTGTAAAACCACAGGAAAGGTGTCCTCGAAATCGATAAGTTTTAGATTACATAAGTAATCCTTTTGTGGGTCAAATTATAAGCCAAGCAGGACAGCCAAGCTCGCCGTCCGATCAGCACCAGGCCCGAGAGTCGACGGCGCGTAGTGTTCCACGCGCGCCTCAAAGAGTTGTCAGCAAAAGAGACGGGGCCTGTCATGGCCGATGCCTGCCCGGGGGTTGAGGATAAATTCGAAACAGAGTTACCTCGCCTCTGGGCACTCGAGGCAGGAAGGAACAGGGGTGGGTATTAGTCAGTAAGAGTCTGACACGCCCTCCCGCTCCACCCAGAGCGGGAGAAGTCATTGGATGATTTCCCACCCCACAAAAAAAAAAAAAGCACGACAGCCAAGTCTGATGAAGATTGAACACGTGGCAAGCAGTGCGAAGATTAGTATAAACTTGTCACGGTACGGAGGGCGTGTCTCGTTGCAGAGGAGGACGTAGAGAGGAGTTGAATGAATAATAACACACGACGAGTTAACACATTATATTTGTTATTTACAACAGTGGGCTTTATTATAATATTACGAACACATACACTGTGACTAGTTACGTAGGTAATAAAATTGTATTAATGCACAATTCTAGAAAACTGGTAACTGACAGTCGAAGAGTCGAAAAATGATAATCAACAGCTTCTACTAGCTCGGCTACAGAATTAGAACTGATTTTTAATATCGAAACAGAGACTTGACGGAGAAAACTAAGTAATTTTTGAATTTGAAATTAAAAAAAGGTAGCAAAGAACGTAATTTTGGAATAGAGGTCAAAAAATAAACAAGGCTTTAACACTGCCTTGTTACAAACTGTACCAATACCGGTTCTACTCTATACGGCGTAAAGTCACATGTTCTATATTATAGAGGATGTGACGTCATGCCATGAAACATTCAAGACCGCAAAACATGCGTTACAAAACTAGTGTGCATGAAATTTGTTAGTTTTAAAACCAAAGAAGAGGTACAGACAAATAGTATTAACATTAAAAAAAAAATTGACTGATAAAAAACAACTAAAAAGTTTAAAAAAAGCGACTTTTCAAGCAGTTGGTGGAATTTGTTTTAGTTCAATCACAGGTTTGATGCCACCACCTGCATCAGACTGCTTGAAAAGTGACTTGTTTTTTATCAGTTGGGTTTTTGAAATTTTTTTATTTTTTTTATTTCATACGTTTTTGGAATCTGGAATATATTGATACCCCACATGACCAGGTCATAAAAGAACGCCGGTGTCCCGTGTTGCTCTATGACACTTATCCAATGGCGGGCGCCATTATTTTTTTTTCAAAGTACATAAATACACACTTTATCTTACAAATAAAGAAATAGAAAGATTAAATCAAATAGTAACCTAACCCTTTGTTCTAGCTTCCAGTGGACGAGTTCAACTCCCCGGTCGTCAAGCCGGAGAAGAAGTTCATCAAATGGTCAGCGAAGTCTTCGGAAGGAGAGCCTGCGAGGGACTACTGGACTGCCACCCAGTACTTCGTCTCTGCAGGTATAATTCTCCCAACCGAATTTAGATCACACCCGGGCCTGCGGACGGCGAGTAACGGGAAGCTCGCCGTCCGATCAGCACCAGGCCCGAGAGTCGACGGCGCGTAGTGTTCCACGCGCGCCTCAAAGAGTTGTCAGCGATAATGACGGGGCCCGTCATGGCCGTATTTGCTCGACATTTTTCTAAAAAGTCTAAGCCCATGATTCCGTTAGCTCTTAGTGGTAGCAAATTAAAAACAAGAAAGTTATGCTGAAACGTGACAGTGTCGTGTTTTAATAATAAATTTAAAGAACCTTGAGAACGTCTTTGACCGCTGCATTTCATTTATTAAAGTATTGTCTTTAGGAACAACAATGTCTTATGGCAAAACTTCATTTTTAATAAAATTTGACAATGTTGCACCTGTATCAATTAGCCAATAGTATTAAATATTTTTAATATGAAAAGTAATATACTTCGCATTACCTTGGAATGATATATAAAATACTTAAGATCGAAAAAACTGGTTTAATGTATCTGTTTTATCACCTTTATCGCATTGACGCGTGTCATCTACTTTCTCTACTGAAGACGTATTTTGACCTCGTCCACGGTTCCTAACATGTCTCGAACCTCTATTACCTCGCTGATTTTTGAATAATAATATTAAAGTTTATTGTTCTTCTCTCACATAGAATTTTACAAACAATATAAAAAACAAACAAAACATTAGCGATAATAATTGTTGTGATCTATGTGAGAGACTGGTTTCTGTACTAGGAGACCTGTATGACAGATTACCAGCCTCTCTAGACTCCGGACAATAGGTGACAGCTGTATACAAAATCAGTGAGAAGTAATAATTAAGAGGGATTAAGCTAGGTGCAGTGAGATTGTTGCTGTTATGGGGGTACAAAGTGGTGCAGTGAGATTGCTTCTGTTATGAGGGTACAAAGTGGGTGAGAGGAACTAAATTGAATGAGTGAGTAATTGAGTATGTATACGCGAGTGTGAGTGCGAGTGTGTGGAAGCGTGTATGTGTCTGTGTGAGTGTGTGTGGGAGAGAGTGAGTGTGTGTGTGAGTGCGTGTGGGAGAGAGTGAGTGTGTGTGTGAGTGCGTGTGTGCGGGGTCAAGGAGGTGACAGCATACGCAGTTGGTTAGGATGTACAATAAGCAGATTTTCAGTGTCATCGTAGTTGAGGGACTTAAGCCAGGCAGTAATAACCCTCTTACAATTAGCCCTTGTAAGAGGGTAAACTGTTAGCTTCTTATTTATCTTATTATATAGATGTCCACCAAGAAATTCAAAGAATTTGCGTGAGAAGGCAGTGCTACGATTAGTAAGTGTTGGGCAAACCCTGTATTTGACTCTCTTGTTTACATTAAGTAAGGGATCATACCCTATTAGTGTATGTTGTTTTAGAGCTGAGCACAGAATATAAAGTTGTCTTACTGTCAACACATCAGAGAGCAAGTACAGATCTTTGGTAGGAAAGAAGAAAGGTAACGACAGGCTTACTTTTAATACCGCTCTTTGAGCTCTTTCAAGTTTTATTAAGTTAGTTTTACAAGTGCCACCCCATACAGTAATACAGTAGGTTAGAACGGATTGGCACAAGGCCATGTAAACCATTTTAATGACATTTTTATCTGCAATACGGCTTAAATTTTTAAAAATGAAGATTAGTTTTCGAGTTCTGGAAGATAGATAGTAGGTCCAGGTGGTATTTGAAGCTGAGAGTACTATCAATCATGACTCCGAGGTACTTTATACTAAAAGCTATTTCTAATGATGAGCGATAACGCTCTCGAATTTCCACGAAAACCATATCCTCCGTTGTAACTGTTATAAGATATGTGTCCACGAAGGGAATTGTTATAATATTGACTACTGAAAGCACCTCTTTGATATCTTTGTGAGCTCCTATTATTATGTGAAACTCGTATTTTTAGATACATGCAAAATATTACCTGATGGTTGGGAAGACGTGCACTCTTTCGCTGTTTGTATGGCATCTTTCAAACTGCTGAAGCCGCGCGCCGAGATGATGGTGCTCAGCTTCGAGCTACGCAGGCCAGCTTAAAATCGTTTTATAGCAAAGCTTTCATTGATCGGTTTCAAAGTAGAAAATGTTTCGGATTTTCTATCTGCCTGGGTAATTGTCAGCTCTGTAAATAACTTTTCTATCTCAGAACTATAATCCTCAATGGGCCTCGAACCCTGTTGAATATTTTGAAGCTGCATCTGTATAGCTATAAATGATTTTTTGGGTAAAAGATATTTCCTCAAATCATCAATTAACTCTTGAATACTTGTGTATGAGGCTGATATTCTTATCTTTGCGTTCTCATTCAACCTACTTTTTAAAATGAAAGTAATTAATAATGCTTTACCTGGGCCGTCTAGCATGTCAGCATATTTCTCCACGGAGTCTATTAGGCGCTTGGTGGTGGCCTCAACACCGTCCATTACTGGAATCAAAGTACACGCCACCTTTAGGTCAAAATCCATTTTTCCTAAATCTACTGTTACGGGAAAAATACACAATTTATCTATTTCCTCTTATTTGGCTGAATGTCCGCAAGGTATCCAAAGTAGTAGGCAAAAGTACCAAAAACGGCCGTTTCTGACACTTTTGCCTACTACTTTGGATAGGAAACATTCTGAGATCTGTTTCAACAACGTAAAAATAGTTTACCCTCTTTGTAACAAACGTGACGTTAGATTCTTTAATATTTATTTTCTGTGCCATACTACGATTTTTTATTCAATGAGGGCGCCACTTAGGCGGTAGTAGACCCTTAAGGTTTTGCGTTATGAAATATGATACCGCGTAACTAGTTCACTCACTGATATGTTTACGTAAAGATGAAAAAATAAACAACACTTTCATTATTCACAGTATTAGGTTCTTCTGTACCTTCTGTACGCCCTCTGATGGATGATCTAATTCTCTGCATGGTATACTCATCCCAATTTCCTGCTGGATCCATGTGCGGTGGCAGCTCCTGTACATCCGCAGGCCAACATAAACTGCTAAGATTCCAATAATGGTCAAAACAATCTAGGTCACAATGCTAAGCCGTTCCTCGTGGCCTCAGATTTCTTTCAACGTGGCGTCATAGTTGCCTCCAGCCGCGTTTTGGCTGAGGAAAACGTCTTCCTTTTCTACAGTTGACCGACACATTATACTATTGAGGTACTTATGCTGAAAAACTGTCACTTTAATCAGAATACTAACAATCCCCCTGGCAGAGTCCCGAGGCAGGGTCGCCATGTAATGTTGGGGTTCATAAAGGGTGGATTCAAGGAAACAACCGCATCTGTTAAATAATATTTATTGACTGTATGAATAATTATAGAATAACTGCATATGAGGTATAATGCAAACTCAGCATACATGATAGTTATAAAGGAGTGTACTTACTTACTAAAGCAAAGGAGCATACATATTACATTCTTACACTTCACCTACCTGAGTGCCCAGGGGCGCGGTAACTCTGTTTTAAATTTATCCAGGACCTGTGGGCTCTAACCCTTTTTTTTTTGGGTGGGTGGGAAATCTTCCAATGACTTCTCCCGCTCTGGGTGGAGAGGGAGGGCGTGTCAGACTCTTACTGACTATAACCCACCCCTGTTCCTTCCCTGCCTGAGTGCCTAGGGGTGCGGTAACTCATTTTCAGAAGTTATCCGCTACCCCTAGGCATGCAGGCACCGGCCACGATGGGCCCCGTCAGTGGTGGCTGACAATCATCTCTTTGAGGCGCGCGTGGAACACTACGCGCCGTCAACTCACGGGCCTGGTGCTGATCGGACGGCGAGCTACCGACTGCTCGCCGTCCGCAGGCCCGCGTCTACGGACGGTCTACTCGACGAAGTTCCACCGGCTGTCGAGAACGAGACCCAGGTACCTCATCGTCCTCTCAACGCCGATGTGAACCCCTCCTACCGTTATCCGGGAACCCGACGGTGGCGCGTTCCGAGGACCATGAAATCACATGGCCTCGGACTTGTGCAATGCCACCTCGAGTCCCAGTTGCCGGATCCTCTCAACTTACTCTGACCCTAAGCTGTTAAACAACGTAACTGAAAATAAAACATTGTTAGCGGGCAATTAGATCTTCCATAAAAAGGGAAGTCACACCTAAAAGAATTATTGAAGGCCAAAGGGCGTTGCGAACAATTTGGAATTACATCGATCTGAAATTTTACAAACGTTTTCACCTTAGTTAGATAGCTGTGGAGATAGAGACCGGGTTCTTTTAACCACAAGCTTTCACGGTATTACTTGTACTACATACCATGTCAAAAAAAAAAATAAAAAAAAAAAATAAAAAAAAGACCACCTCTGGAGCGATGCTCAGTGAAATGTAACCGATATGTGGGCATTGCGTTCCGAGAGCCATTACTACACTTTGAGCAAAAGAGGGGAATCTAAAAGCTGCCTATTTATAGTTTTGTAGCACTGCCCACAAGTACCTTTGAAATGGAAAGTATTTATATGTAACTTTATAGCGATTAGATTAGAGAGATTTTACCTTTTAATAATACATATTTTTTTATAGCTAACACTATAAACACTATTTAAAATAATGTTGATAAAATCAGCCTAAAGCCTAGACTCACAAGACTATGAAACAGCCTAACAGTCGAATCTCTTCCAGTAGAACAGATTAATTCTATCTGTGAGTGATTCCTTGAACTGCATATTAGATTGACTGTGTGAGACGAGTTTTGAGGACCGTTGGAGCCAGATCATATTTTATGGTGTATAAAATATGATATGGCTGGGTAACAGACTCACAGTACAAAGGTTTGGATTCCAAGAAAAATTATCCACAAACTTCATGTTTACAGTACATTTAATTTATTTTATAATGCTAATCAATAGAGAGAAACTTTCCAGAATAAGCAGCAGGCTCTCGTGTTTGCCAGAAAAGGTCTGGTGAGAATATATTTTCTGATTTCAATTACTATTTTAAACGATTGATAATATTCTTCTTAAATAGATAATGTTTAAATACAACGCTCCTGTATATTCCTTACATATTCTTCCGTTTTCCATAGAATCGTTGAAAGCAGGCGCAGGCCCGCAAGTGGAGAACGGAGCCACACTGCAAGATGGCGGCGTGTGGGTAGCTGGACACGATAAGCGACTGATGCGCGTGCCCAGCACCGAGGCTGAGCTCAACAGCACCGCCTTCAAGAAACAAAACTGTGTTCCTAATATGGGTGAGTTTCATTTACTGGAAAAAGGAAAGTTTCTAGGCTTTTGCCAGTATTTCCCTTCGTTTGCATAGAATGAAGATATTTAAATTTGATGCCTTAAGAGTTCATTACATTATACCATTAGATAAATGAAATTGAATTCACTGTCATGTCGTGAACCCCGCGTTGTTTAAAACGAGTAGGGCTCAAAATAGAGTCTTGAGGCACACCTGTCTCTAATGTCATCGACTGTTCGCATGTTCGCACGACTATTGAGCAATGATAATGTGCATAATCTTAATCACTTGCGCAAGACTTAAAAAAATACAATGAAAACACTCATATTATATGACATTTAATGTGACTTAGTTTACAAAGTCATTAACAAATTAACTCTATTTCACATCAAATACATGGAGACGGAGTCAAAGGTCTCCAAGTCACCTTTTCCATTTTTAAAACTAACTACTTTGTCTTCTGTTCCCAGGAACCCATTACTATTACAACATGACTAGGAAATTGAACTGCGAGGAGTTGCTACCGTGGTTTGCGATGACCACAGGGGGTGACCTGGTCGGCACCGGCTTCCAGGTCATCGGCAGGATGCCCAAACAGAAGAGAAGGGACTGGTTTGAAGATATCCCCAACCCCAAGCAAGGCATCCAGGTGACGCTTAACGCAAATCAGATATCAGACATTTCAATTAACCTTTGAAAGTCAATATTTACTAGTTCAAAAACAGCTATCAAAAGTATGTCGCCTCTTTGTTTACGGTAGGAACTAAGGGAAAAAAGCCAATACATACCGTAGAATACCAAACCGATGCACCAGTTGGGGAAACAGGAAAATTACTTGCTCGTCGTATGCAAACCTATGTGCAACGTACATGGGTCTATTTGATCAAGGTGCCATTATCATTCAGTCGAAAGACATTTATTGATGGACAAAACCTGAGTCATGGTATTTTCTAAAAATCGGAAAGATCAGATATTAGGTGTATTCAAGGCCATATTTCGAAGCGTCCCATATTTAAACTCCATGCCAACGTAAAAGCTTTGTTTCAGGTGACGATACCGTTCGCTCCAGATTGTCTAGGGGACTGGGCAGAAAAGTACGGGATCGTTTCCATGCACATCTATTTCGTCAATGAACCCTGGAATATACAGTGCAAGTAAGTTAAATAAGTCATCATGATAATTATCGGCAGCCTTGTTTCAAGTCAGCCACTGCTAAACTCCTGCTTTTATCTTGCTCCCTTTTCTCCCATGCTTCCCTGGTCTGTACGAGTAAAGAAGTGTTTAACTGCAATTTAATCAAATAGGAATATCTCAGTTAACTTACGCCAAAATTGGTCACATGGCAGAACTTGCTTATTCATTTGGTCCCAACTCTGAATTCTCATCAGAATCCCGGCATCTATTTATGCTCGGTTAGTAGCTATAACCTCAACACAATTGGGATAAATTCACGCTAGGATTCCCTAAGGTATCTATAGAGTTTAGGGAGTAGATAGGCAAACTCAAGAATTATGTTTTTTTCGCTTAATGGCTAATAATAAATTTCTAGGAATGGAGACTCCATCAAGCCTGCACCGGCGCTGGACCGCATCATGCTCAATGGTTATAGATACGCCAATAAGGTATCTGATGAATTCATCAAGCTGTTCAGTGGATAAATTAGGTTAGAATTTATTAAAGTATTTGATAATTAGGTTTTTTTTGGTTATGATATTATCTACTAAATTATAGTTAGCAATGCAACCAAGTGTTTTAAAAAACAGTTATAAGTATGAACTCAAAAAATGTCTCTAAAAGGTAGTACAGCTGTTAGACAATCCATGACTGTACACTAATAAAATAAGATCTTACTATAGAAATAAATTTTAGATAAAAATGGTGGACTTTATTTTTCTCTGTAAATTAGATACCTTCCTTATTTCAATGCAAATAAGGATTATTTCAGTTGAACGATAAAGTTTCAATTGAATTTCCAACTAAAATTCTCAATTTAGACTGGGTGCAATTGAAGATCCAAGAACAAGTAAGGATTGGAAAAGTTGGGTGTTCCCTGGGGGCAAGCGTGCTCCATCGTCGACCACATCATCGGTTACCATCAGGTGACAGGACAAACGCGAGCTAATAAAGAAAATAAAATAACTAGGTATACCAGCAATTCTTTTTTCAACACACTTACTAGAAAACCCGCTCATACCCCTACCACTTTACCCGGGCCTGCGGACGGCGAGTAATGAGTAGCTCGCCGTCCGATCAGCACCAGGCCCGAGAGTCGACGGCACGTAGTATTGATGATATTGATTGAGATTTCATTGGAAGATTTCCCACACCACAAAAAAAAACCCTACCACTTTAAGGCGTACATATCCGCCAAGTGGCGCCCTCATTGAATAAAAAATCGTAGCAAAGCGTAGAAAATAAAGATTAAAAAATCCTATGTTGCGTTTGTTACAAAGAGCTTTAGGTATTTTTACGTTGTTGAAATAGGACTCAAAGTGTTTCGTATCCAAAGTAGTAAGCAAAAGTACCAAAAACGGCCGTTTTTAACACTTTTGCTTACTACTTTGGATACGAAACACTTTGAGTCCTGTTTTAACAACGTAAAAATATCTTATCCTATTTGTAACAAACGCAACACAGGATTCTTTAATTTTTATTTTCTATGCTAAGATGCGAATGTTTATTCAATGAGGGCGCCACTTACGGGGAGGTAGGCCCTTAAGGATCTTTATGTATTCGCACTAGTACGGAAAAGTGCGGCGAGCAGGTCCCTCTAAGGTGCACTGTATAACTCGCGCAGCAGTATTTTTATACCACTTTTCACTCAACATTGACAGCCTAGCAAATGTCTTGAAAAATAACAAACTACTCGTAAATTCAAAATCGAACAAAAGTAGAACGTAAAGGCAGTTGACAAAATAAAATTAATTCCAGTTTCCAGAACCTAAAGGCTTTACAGCTGCCATTAAAAGTTACACGAGCAATATAAAACGAAATACTTTGTAAATGTCAAAGTTAAATTATAGTACAACTTGGCGTTTTCGGGACGCTCCGGTTCGCAAAGGTTGGGTTGTAACTTTTACGATTTAGCTCCTTTATGTGTCTAGGTACCTAGTAAGTAAATTATTTATATTACGCAGCTGCGAAATTATTCTTCATATGCCCTAGGTTCCCCTTCAGTAAGTATTGCAAAATCTTCTTAAAAATTATATTCGAAAGTTGTTTGTGTGTTTATGTGTGAATGTGCATGTTGTTATTGTTTTTTTACCTATCTTTAACATTTTGTTTGAACATTGTCTGTGTTACTTGCAATAAAAAATATGTATAGGAAAGAGGTGTAACGGAAATGTATAGTCATCTGCTTCTGCCTGACAAAAAAAATTGAACTACCCACACTAATTTTGATGAGTTATAATGATAATTTTGTACGGAAAGTCCCATTTTTTACTGGGAATTTACTATGACTGAGTTGAATTAAGTTGTTTATTTCGATGGCCAGAAGCAGTATCTAAAATTGGACCACCCACTTCCGTTACATCCTGTATGTTGGTGCCGATTCTGTTGTGCACCAACAAACCTTAATTTAGGCTATTGCTATCTTTTTCTCTCTAATAAAAAAAGAAACAGACGGATGTAAATTAGAGCTGTCTAATTTAGTTAAACTAATATTACCATACAAATTAAGGGTACACGTAAAAACATGTCGACTAAAAACACGGTAAAGCGCAAGGCGTAAACTAGTTTGACATCTCTTACTTAGTTCATAGCTATAGCCGTCCATAACTCGCACTGCCTTTTAGTAAAAGATAGCGATTCTATAATTTTAGTTTAGTGACTAAACAAGAGAATTGGCACCATCTGATTTAGGCAAAGGTGTAGGTCTGTAGGAATTCTTTAATAATTTCGACTGAATTATATAAAAGAAACCAGGTAGAAAATGATTAATTTCAAAATTCCTGAAATCATTTAAATCCGCTGTGTGAATATTAAACACTAAAAGTAGGTTTTTCATTTTCATTATTTGGACTGGAATTCAAAGCGCCTACTAGAAAGACATTGGCAACGCATAAATCGTCGAATAAAATCTTCGGCGCCAGCCAGGCGTTGTCATTTTAACAGCGAAACGTTGGCTCATGGCCCATTGGGCACTGATAACCTACACTCTAATGCTGCCATCTAATTGATTTGTGATGGTAGAATTAAATTATATTGACAAGGAAATAAATTGTCATTGTCTTATTCTTTTTTAATTTTTTTTTAGGATGTTCCCACTGTTCTTCTTTATCTTGTTGATGGCAATATTATGTGTGTCAATATTGAGCAGGCCCAAAAGAGTTTTGCGCTATCAGCAGCGTCCATCAGTACCTACAACGTGCATTGCTGGCATCAGGGCAAGCTGGACACGATGTCAGGTGACCATTCGTTGCCACTATTAATTCCTTGAAACAGAATAGGTAGCTGTTTTCTTTCGTGTTGGCCTGAGTTATACGATAATAGCTCTAGCCGTAATGAAAGATTAGCCTTGATAGCGTGACTGAGTGCCTAGGGTGTGTCGAATGTAGGGTACCTACTTAAATATCATCAATCGTGGAGGCAAAAGTGCAGCCCTAGATAATTTATTTAGAAGCTTTTAGGGCTTTCGTTCCACGAGCAAAAAGGCTTTGAATGGATATGCCTGCAGGTCTAACCCGCCTAACAATAATGCGCCTAAAAAGATGCTGGGCCGCATATTGCTCGGAATATTATTTCAGGAGCTCCCACAATATCAAGGTTATATTCTTACTCAATATCCATTATTTACGGATCCACAACGAAAGCCTACAGTCCGGAACTAATACTCATTCTAATTAGATTCATTAGCATGGAGAATGCCATCAACCTGCTAACCGAACTATAACAAACATTATATATTTAAGAATAAGTTCTGTATTACATAATTTGAATTCCATGTTGCAAGAATTTTGGTAACGTGAGTCAATAATGTTTATGCAATGTAAGAAACGTACTTAATTTTGCAGAGTTATTTAATGCGTTTTGTAACTTATGTCAGCACCTTTAGTGCCTCGTCTTAGAGTCTAAGTTGCAGTTGGTGTGTTCTTGTATATTTGTTTTTGGGAGTAGTAAAAGTATTGCAATATTCTATTATTCTGCACGCTTGGGTACTCCATATCCGTTGTCTGCCTTTGGGAATTATTCCTCAGTCGTGTAACGGTTATGAAATGTACTGACATTATTCTTTGTTTGAGTTACTGTGTTTTCGATACGTTTGGTCTGTTCCAGGATGTTCGTATTTGTTTGTCAACGCATAGTTGACTGGTGGTTAGGGACATGTATTGTGCGATTTGTTCCTTATACTTTTCCAAATGTTTTATGACGTACAACCAGTTTCTTTAGTCTCTAATCGTCGTGACATTTTCAGACACAGATCACAGACATGACAGATATTTTCTTAAAAAATTCTAGCATCCTGGCCCAGCTCCGCGCGGGTACAAAATATGCACACAACCTGCCTCGTTTATCGCACTTTCTATTAGTGAAAACCACATTAAAATACGTTGCGTGGTTTAGAAGGAACTAGCGGAAAAACAGACGCGGAAAGCGACTTTGATTTATTCTATGTAGAGATCTATTTATTTATTATTTGATTACAATATACATAACTAAACTAATAAATAACTTAATAAATAAAATATGTACAAGTGGCATAAAAGATCCGGGAGGGATCTTTTATGCTCAATAGATACTCAATAGATCTCGATTTTTCGATGCCCAATGAGCTGTCTCATTGGGCATCGAAAAATCGAGATCTATTGAGTACATTGGTAATTATGCAATAATACAATTAGGGCCAGTTCTTTATCCGTGGTTTTCTCAACCATTAGGTAAACATACTAAAATAATTTTAAAAAAATAATAATAATTCAAATGTTGGTATACTTTTTTCTTCTTTATTGACAAATAGGTAGTTGTTTATCTGACCACATATAGTATTTTGCCGAAATTTAACAATTAGTTTGGTACTACTAGCTTCTGCCGGGTGGAATTTGTACCTACTTCCCCCACTATAAATTACAGCATATATACATATAGCATTCCGGATCTATCTTTGTGCCAAATTTCATCCAGATTCGTTCAGCCGTTCTGGCGTGATTGAGCAACAAACATCCATAATCCATCCATCCAAACTTTTGCATATATAATATTAGTAGGAGTAGGATTTATAACTACTGGTTGACTTAACTACGGATCAAAAAACTTGCCCTTAGTAGGTACCTATCGAAAAAGTATTAGAGAATATCTGTAATTAAATCCAAAGCCTATCTCAAAAACAATGAATGACACCAAATCAAGATTACGAAATTATTCAAATTAGACAATAAGGAAAATACCAGCCTCATCTAACAATCGAACATTAGGGAATCCAGACGTCATGCAAACGTTCCCCGAAGGTTGGCAGACGGATACATTCCTCTGCCACTACCATGACTTCCATTGAATCACCAGCTGCTTGGGAATGCCCGCGACGCCATCATTCGGCACAAGGCCTGCATAGTAAGTTGTGGGCTGTCGTGACACGGATTAGTACCCGTTGTTGGGTTGCCCGTTGTTACTCAAGTGTTTAAACGGTTTTGTTTGGTGATCTTTAATTGTTCGAAAGTGAAGGTTGTTATGACTGGGATTCCCTTGTACGTAGACGAAGCATAATGCTTTATAGCAGTGATTTTATTTAGATTGAACCTTCTCTACTTTACCTTACTACTTTAACTTTACTGGGCTTAAAGGGTAAAGAAAAATTAACATTATTAAAACCGGACTGTAAAAAACAGCCGAAGAGTTCCAAACGAGTGACTTTTTTTTTTAAACATAGTTGTCTCTGACAGTGGGGCAGTCTCAAAAAAAAAAAAACAACTATAAAATTCCAAGTAGCCTGATGCCGTTGGTCACATTAAATCTGCGATTGGGCTATAACAAATGCCCCCAACTGCAACAGACAGCTTGAAAAGTAACTGTTTGGAACTTTTTAGTTTTTTTAGAAACTTAAAAAGTTCCAAACAAGTTAGTTTAAAGTTTTAATAATATAAAGCTTCACTAGGTATTTCTGAGTCTGCTTTTATCCCAGAAAATCAGTAAGTTGTGGGATTGGCTACTTCTTCTTCTCTGTCGTTTCACTCTTAGCAGAGCGGTCGTGGTCACGTAGAGGCGTCCACGTTGGTGGTAGAGGCGGACACAGCTCTCCGCACGATCTTACGCCATCTCTCCCTATTGGCGGACTGTTTGGCGCAGTCAGATACGTGGCCTCCTATAGCAGATTTCACTTGGTCAGTCCTGCGCATAGGTGACCTGCCACGCGAGCTGGTTCCCTCTACTTTTCCCTGTACAACCAGCCGCTCTATGGATTTGCTATCCCACCTAGAGACGTGTCCAAAATATTGCAGTATGCGCGACTGTACCTACTACGGCCGATAAACGCTGCGTGACGCCGAGTTCCTGCAGTATGGACACGTTGGTTCAGAAATCCGTCCACGATATTCCGTGCATCTTTCTCCAGCACCACATCTTGGGATTGGCTACTACTTACAGCGAGAATGCTTCAACAGTAAAACAATGATGTAATGCTTTGCAACACGACATTTTTGAAAGAGTAACAACACAAACAATGCATAATGTGCTAATCACCCAATTGATTGGAGACAAACAATATTATTGCTTTAACTTATTGGTAATCGAACTATTCAAACTAATTGTTTACTATACGTTGTTGATTTAATGACAAAGCATGAATAGTCTTTTCTCAAATTATGTCATCCATTGGCCAATTGTTGTCAAATGCACTACGCAACCATGACGTGATTTTTCAATATCCTTTGTTGTATTGTTATTGTACAAAATATTGATTAACTTATTTTCCAATGATTTCATGACTTTTATACGTAAGAAGGAATGAATTCCTGCAAGTTGAGTCAGTGGTGACAAAATAAACGTAGACTTTTTCTAAACTAAAATTATAGAGGTAAGTAGATCATTTTTTTAAGTATTGAAAGAATAAAGAATGAAACGCGTTTATTTGTGACTCGTATACAGAAAAACACGAACTAATGTAAAATATTGAAAAGGCATGACAACGAACTAATTAAAATATATAAAAAAGAGTGGCACTTCGGGAGTGCCGACAGAACAGAAAATTTAAACAAAAATTTCTAACGCGCCTAAAAAAGTTTTCACTTCAATCCGCTACGCGATCCTCTATATACGAATGCTACGACGCGTAGAGTCGGTTTCGGTGGTGTCGGTGGCGCGCGAGTTCAATAGTTTTTTCCCATCTCAAAATGCGCAACGCGCCTAAAGAAGTTTTCACAACAACATAATAGCAATGTAAAAAAGACCTATGCGAGGCCAAAAAGGCTGCTATCTCACCATATGCTGCAATATTTAAAAATATAATAACGCAGCGCTGGTATTGATCCAATTAGGAAAATTAATTTTCTGTTAGCAAGAAAGCATTATCACTGAGACTTCTTGTTTCGGGAAAACGCACGGTTTCTGTACGATAGACCACGGAAACTAGTTTCGGTGAAAAGTACCTAAAACGCTGTCGTCCTGAAACATTTTTTCCGGTAAAGAATTGATGTGGTAAATGTAACACTGAAATCAACAATTTAGCATTGAAATAGTTAAATAGCCAATGACAAACATAAACACTACAATAATTATGAATACAAAACGGTTTTCTATGTTCACAATTAATAATACACACTATTATGCATGGTTCATGGCCAGAATGGCCCACTTGTTCACACAATCGCCCATGTAACTAAAGTTATCTGTGTGTTCAGCTGCTCAATACTGATGATACGGGTCTAATGAAGGCTTATGTACTTGCCGCCAAATTCATTAAACGGTAATATTTATCTTAAAACCGGTAAAAGGTTTCTTTAAACAGATGTTTTTGTAAAGGACGGCGTTATTGTATCTTTTTTGAGGTTATGCTGAACGCGTATCCATGAAAAAATTATTTGGAGAGTTTCATAGATTGTTGTTTAATTCACTAGTCTTGTTTGGTTAACAAAAAGGTAAATACGAAAATGGTAATTAGGTATACCTATGAACGTTCCTACTTTTTCTCTAAAAAATGAGCGACGGAAAATAATGGTTACCTATATTTAATTCACGCTGTGTTTTAAAACAATCATAATTTCAAATATATGGAAAGTGTAGTGACAATGGGCTGGCTGGAACTCAAATTGGTAGGTACGGAAATGTTTATGAATAGAAGGAGCTTTCAGGCTAGGTTGAGTAACGATATTCACGGATGGCTGGTAGCAGCTGGATGAGAGTAGCTGTAAACGCACAATTTATCAGTAGGTACACCTGTGGAATGCTAAAGACTGCTGATGATGATTTCAAAAGGTAGTCGCAAGTAAACATTACCAGGAATGATGATATCCTCAAGAAAACCAAGGTTACCGACATACCCAGAAGAATCGTCAAACTGAAGTAGCAGTGGGCAGGGCACATTGTTCGCAGAACCGATGGTCGATGAGGCCGAAAAGTTCTGGAGTGGCGACCACGTACCGGAAGATGCAGCGTTTGAAGGCCTCCCAAAAGGCGGACCGATGACCTGGTGTTGGTCGCGGGAATCCGATGGTTGCGCGACGCACAGAACCGGTCATTGTGCTGACATTTGGGGGAGGCCTATATCCAGCAGTGGACGTCTTTTGGCTGAAATAATGATGATGATGATGATGAAACATTACCATGAACTCTTCTTTATGAACAATTGAAATCTCGTATATTAATAAAAGGCAAGATGCAGTACCTTATTTGTTCTCTACAAATAAAGTACTAAAACTTGCAAAAAAAAAAAACGAGAACCCAACCTACTTTTCCCCCAGTTCTAATAAGGTTTACTCTCCAACACGTACCTTGTTAATATTTAGTAATCACCAAACATTACCTCCTAAATCCTGATTATAAAGGTTTACCTCGGTTCCACTAAGTTGTTACGTAACTCGGGGGACTATAAATAGGTAAATGGGTTAGGTAATTACCTGTACGCTCAATAGGGGATGAGTCGGCACTAAGGGGTTGAGTCGTGGATCCGACCTTACGCAAACATGGCCTGCTTAGGGCTGGCAGGGTATAGGATGAAATGTACTTATTAGGTACCTACGAGGAATTGGATGCAGTATAGCTTTTGGCAGTATTAAGTAAACATTTCAAGCTTGAGGTTCCATTTAAAAATAAAATGTGTACTTTGCATCTTTTTAACCAACTTAAAAAAGGAGGAGGTTCTATTTAAGTAAAGCTTAACTTAAACATCATCTGCGTCATCATTACAGCCATGGGAACATGCTGCTTTGCTTGAAAATTTTCATAAATTATACTAGTAGATACATCCATTCCCCATTTCTACTTTGACATACAATATGAGACACTATTAGCTGTATTCGTGATAAACTAACTATGGAATAAAGAAATATTCTAAATTTTTTGCTCAAATCTGGTATCAATATAAAATATATTCCCTACACAGTTTGTTATGATAACTTTCCGGTTTTTAAAAACCTCTAAATAGAAAGGAAATTCGATTTAGATCTAAGCTTAAATTTATTGGCGCCCAAGTGGACCATATTGGGCGCCAACCTTTACCTTGGTGTTAACGGCCATACAATGTACTTACTCAGCCAGCCGAAACATAGAAAGCTTTTGGTCCGTTAAACCAGCTCTGCTTTAAGAAAATTTACTTGATAACGATACCCGGAAATCAACTCCCTATTCGCGATTAAACTGTATAGGTATGTTAACTAAGTATCTAATAACAAAAATGTTTAGTTCAAATCTGGAATTAATATAAAATTTCCACCATATAATTTAGGACAACGTAGCACTACTTTTTTATAAAAAACCTGCAAATAGAAAGAAAACGAGACTTAAATCTGAGCTTAAATTTATTGTCGCCCAACAAGGACCAGTTGGGCGCCAACCTTAACTCAGGTGTTAACGGCCATACGTTACCTATACCATATTATAATATTTCACCCTACTTTATGCTGGTGAAATATTAAACATGTTTCGGCACAAGTTTACTAAACTACAGTGGGGTGTTAACTGTGATGGTGTAAGATTTATTACATTACCTTAATAGTAACTTATTCCGTAAGAAAAGACTTCTAAGTGATAATTTTTTTTTGCTGACATGAATATCATCTTTTTCAATTTCATACTTTATTTTCAACTCATTCTAAATGTTTCGTAATAAAATCATTATTGAAGTAAAATTCTGTAAAAGCCTTTATAAATGGTTAAACTATGAGCTACACCATAGTACGAATATTTCTTTGGGTGTCTGTAGGAGAATAAGACAAAGGCATACCCATAGATAATATAAGAATTTAATTAAAGTTCTAGCACCTTACCTGCTTTTTGGAGAAATCCTACGAAGAGTGGGCTATTCAGGTAAGTTACTTAGACACTTTGCTAAAACTTAGTATCTCATAATTTCCAGCAAAATGGCAAAAACTTTCCTCCTCATGGGTCTTTATATTGCCGCGTCAAAAAACATTTAAATAAATAACAATATGTACATTCTGCAAAATATAACCTTTCTATTGTAGTTCAGCTACACTAGAAATGTTATTTTCAGCTACACGGAAAGGGTCCTAGGAGACTCTCCATAACTTTTAATGATTTTTTGATCGACACTCAAAGATTTACAAAAAAAAATAGTTTGCAAGAAAATGGCCATTTTACACAACACATTTTTTGATGCCAATCAATCCTGTTTCTAATACTGATCAAAAACTTCTATTGGACCAGCCCAGGTTTTTTTTTTTTGGAGTACTAATAACGTTAGGAATTGCAAAAAAGTGTGTGTACTTATGTACGCACGTAAGAAGTTATACCTACTTCTTTGGCGTACCAAGATAAAAAACCAAACTGTCACAAAGTTTACAAAAGGAAAACAATCATTCTTCATGAACCACAAACCATAGCTAACTTCAGGGTGGTCAGTTCTTGCTAACTTCAACCTGTGAATTTTGTGTGACAGTGATGTGTTTCACTCTCATCATTTTTTCATAACGCACCTAAAGAAGTATAACTTCAAAAACTTTTCCCATGCATTTTGTATGAAAATTTGACACAATTTTTTTTATATCAATTGATTCTGTTTTTGATACCAAACACCTTCCTAGAAAGTACATAAAAACAAAAGTGTATGCTTAATTTTCAAACACAATCCAGTATTTAACTTCCCCTTCGAAGGTCATTCAGCCGCTCCATCACGCTCATCGTCTGACAGTCAGATCTTTGATAAGATAGAACTACTTCCGAGTCTACTACGGCATTCAGTTGAGTGTAGTATCTAGTACCTACTTATGTATTTTTGTGATTTTTAAGTGGCCAGTTCCACTTAAGCCTGGATTAAACCAGCCTTGGTGGAAGAATAGCATTGGAAAGGAAATTTATGTAAGTTACATAAATCCACTTACGATATTCAATCAGTATTCATAAAATTCTCTGTTAGGTAAGCAGATTCTTCAGTCTGTTGTTTAACAGATGCTAAATAATCCAACAGATTATATGAAAGGGATATTTAAAGTTTTAAGCTTAGGTACTCTAAGCTTAGTTTTTCACTGTATCTCTCGAAATCCCGTCTGCAAAAAATAAGCTACATTTTAAACTAGTAAGCTTGCGTCAGACAGTTCATACAGTCCGTAAATCTCCGGATTGTGGTTAAGTTTAGGAACTAAAGTAAACTGAATAAAAAATAAAGCTCTAGTTATTATCTTTTTCATCCATATAGAACTATTTTTTCAGACAAAGCCATAACTAAAGATAGAAAAGAAAACACAGATATATTAAGAAAGGATATGCATATCCATAAAATCCAACCCTAGGATCCAATGTGTTGAGTGGGCAGAATGTACAAAAAACCTTTTTTTCTTTATTTCCTAAATCCGTGTATTATAAAATTTATATAAAGCACATACGCCATTGACACAGACACAGATATGTATGTCCTTGATAGATTTTTTTTTTATAACTTACATACAAAAGTTAACAATTAAAATACATTTTTAACCGACTTCGAAAAAGGAGGAGGTTATCAATTCGGATGTTTGTATTTTTTTTTTTTTTTTTTTATGTATGTTCGGGCATAACTCCGTCATATATTGACGGATTTGCAAAATTCTTTTTTTGTCTGATGATGGGTTTCGGAGACAGACAACGGAACTCTTCAAAAATTGACAGCAAATCAACCGCGATTGCTGCTATCGTATGTCTATGAATTGTTAACACAGTTTAATGGGGAACCAACACCAAAAAGTGAAAAATAAAAAACTTTTTTACAAAAAAATAGAACCGACTTCCAAAAAAGTGCAAAATAACTTTAATTTCGGAAGTCGGTGTCAAAAAACAAAGACACAAAACAGGAACACCGACTTCCGAAATTAAAGTTATTTTGCACTTTTTTGGAAGTCGGTTCTATTTTTTTGTAAAAAAGTTTTTTTTAAACAAGCTTTTATACAGGCTATCACAATTAGATGTGTACACAAAATTTCGTGTCCGTGCTGGTGAGCATTGAAGAGTTCCTTTATCTGCAGCCAATCTTGGAAGACGATTCTGGTCATCCTTACTATAAAAATGCATTGGCATCGGAACTGAATCACCACGTGAAAATTCAACTCCGTAAGATAAGAGGAAGTGGACCAGACCCTTGACAAAAGATGGACAGTACATCGAATTTGTCAGCTCTGTTACAATTCGTAGGAGTAAAATTAGAGGTAGATTAGAAGGAATAAAGTGGTACTGTCCGTTTAATTTACTGTATTAAAACCGAGGAAGATTGTCTGTAAATTGAGGTGTAGTTTCTGAGTGACTCACTGATTATATTGAATGAAATCCATAGAAACTTACATTAATACTTATCGAGCGGTTTTAACTTTCACATATCAATTGCCCTTTTACTAAGGAACGGTCATCTATTTGAAACCTACTCGTATTTTGAATGTGTCTTCACTTTACCACAAGCATTATTTTTTCTTTTTTTTTTTAACGGTTTTTAAACACTAGGATTTATTCCTGTATCGTGGGTGCGTTCACAAACATTTAAACTCACATACACATTGATTAGGACAAAGTCATCCTTCGCATGAAAAACGTATCGACGCAGTGTAAACTATGTATTTCGCCATATACCTTTACCCTGCAAGACCCTGTTGATTATAAGCTCCTTCTGTAATTTGTTATGGTGTACGAGTATATCTTTTATCATTCTGCGCTGCTGCGCTGCGTGTCGCGGGTACGATTTCCGCACGGAACAAATATTTGTGTGGTCAACAGATAGTTGTTACGGGTCTGAGTGTCTTGTGTTTGTGAGTTTACATGTTTAAGAACGCACCCACAAAAGTAATTACTAGTGTGGGGCGAATATTCTTAAAAAAAGCTATCTATCTAGGTCAGTAAACAGACACTACCCTGCAAGGGTAGACAATACAGGTCCCTAGGTAACAAGCCCACATAAAAAAGTTGTCACTACAAAGGCTAGGAGATACCGCGACAGTGCGCGGGCGACGTTGAGTGATCGGGGTCCTCCGGTGATGCTACACGATTACTCGCGTCCTCCATCAATCTCCCGCTCGAGACAAGTAATCGATTACAATAAGGACTTACTACGAGTGGAACTCGATATCTTACTATAGAAATTTGTCAAAAATGCTGGAGGAAATGGGTTGGGAAGAAAATTCTGAGTTTTTTTTGATAACAAGACGAGGAAAAGTTTTGATTTCTTCTTAAATACGCCGTATATTTATTTCGATTTTAATCAATGATGACATGATTTCCTCGTAAAGAAGAAATCATTGCGAGCTCGAAATCCAGGGACGGATCTGGTTGAATTTGTTTGGGAAATTTTGATAGCAGAGGTGAATAAAAAGAATGTGATTTACGATACAACGATACGAATAGTTAAATAAATAAATCGTTGTCCGTTATGAAGTTGATGGATATAGAAGTTACCAAAAATATAAACTGTGAATTCTTAGAATCTGACTCAAATCCATCATAAACTTTCGAATTCACCAACATTATTTCCTCTATAACTTAGAAAATAATACGTAAATGTTGAAAGATTGATGACTTGATTTGTCGAATTTCGTAATTCTCTCTTGAGGTAAAAATAATAAATAAATTGCTTCTAACAATCTAAGTGGATCGATTAGTTCATCACCCCAAGTTGATTGTTGTTTACTATTATTTATGTTAATTTTAACAACTTAACACCTTTAATGGAGTCTTCATTATCCTTCCTTCTTTATTCCGCTAGCTATTATAAATAATGTTTGTGTTGTAATTTGCATGTTCGCTCTCTTGGGATATTGTGTAAAACCTTTCATGGGATGCCATGCCATTTATCACAGCATACAGTCTGAGATGCCATTTCATTTATCACAGCATACAGCACACAGATTGGCGCACTCTGTCCAGTCAAATAAGACTATGACGACTTGAGAATACACAGACTGGTAAATGTGGCCAATGTGGACAAGCTAATGTGGTGAGAGCAGTGTTGGCCAGATTGTGGGTTCTAACAATCAAATAATTTCATTATTATTGCTCTCAAAAACGGTGAAGTAAAATATTGTGAGGAAACCGCTATGTCATAGAACCAAAATATCGAAGACATGTGACGTACCTACGAGTACACCAACCAGCACTTGGTGGATTAAGTCCCTTTCCCTCTCACAGAAAGGAGGCCTATGTCTCAGTAGTGGGAACGGTAAAAGGCTGATTATGCTATTATTATGCTAATGTGCAGAAAACAATATCCCACCAAAAACGTAAATGTGAAAGAATGTCAAGTTCGCTATAACGGCATCACTTACAAACGAAGTGTGATCAAGTTTATACCAAGTTCTCTCGAAGTTTCTTCAACCATATTTCCTGTCAGGCACATCACATCCTTCTTCAGTTGCTTTAATATAATACTTATAGTTCTCTGCTAATCATTAGTACGATTTGGCAAGTTTTTACCCACCAACTCGAATATGTAAGTACAATTTAATCAATTATGTCTCAACTTGCCAATTCACACTGTTGAGTGGCTTAAAACAATAAATTGAGAAGAATGTTGGCATTGTTACTATCGCAGATAAAACCTGGAAGAGGCTTGTACAAGAGCTTGGAGATTGTCATCCAACAAAGAAAGACAAATGCCCAGCAGTGGTTCAAATCAGGCAGTGGATGCTGATTATGATGAAACAAACAAAGACAACGATGCGAGGGCAAAAAAAAATCCTAATCATCTCTCAAAAGCCTTGAGTAACTCTATGATAAGGCTACGACGTAAATGCGTATTTAAAAGAATGTTAAACATTTGTTTGCAATAATGACATGCCTGATACTTATGCCAGATATCTGGGTTGAGGTTAAAATAATAAAACATAACATTATATACTTAGTTGGCAAACATAATAATTTTGCAACAGTTGGAGTTTTCCAATGGCGGATGCGAATGACGCTACCAAGGTCTGACAATTAAGAAGATGGCCAATAAGAAGATGGCCGAAAGTAGAAATAAAGAAAAGGAGCAAATAAACGTTACGATTATGATTAAAAAATAAATAAAAAACCAGCCAAGTGCGAATCGGACTTGCCCACGAAAGGTTACGTACCTGAAACAAAACCCAAAAAAACACGTTTCAAGAAACGTGTTTTTTTTGGGTTTTTTTTTGGGCTGTATCTCATGATCCGTAATAGGTAGACAGTTGAAATTTTCACACAACGTGTATTTCTATAGCCGCTATAACAAAAAATAATAAAAATAAATTAAAAAATAAGGGAAATACAAATTTCAACTGTGTAGCTATTACGGATCGTGAGATACAGCCCGCTGTCAGACGGACAGGCAGCGGAGGCATAGTAATAGAGTTCCGTTGGTTACCCTTCGGGTATGGAACCCTAAAAAGAAGATAATAATTCTAATTTCCTCTCTGGTATCAGACCAATCAATGCTGGTTTTCTACGAAGTGTTCAACCGTTAATATTAACTGTGGATAATTGATAAAGATGTATATGTAGATAAGTAGCAGCATATCTACTGAGGTAGAGGCACGTAATGATCGACATAATTATTCAAATATTCTGCTGGTAGATAAATGATTGCGATAAAAAATGACATCCATTTGCATAAAACACATAGAAAACATGTTTTGAAAAGCAGCCGATGACTTTTTTTCTATTGAAATCTAGCGTCGCGTTTGATCACTATCTCACCTGATGGTTTGCGATGATGTAATCTACGACGGAGGACTCGTGCCTAGAAATAACCTTATTTATTCCTGTCATAAAGACCCCCAGATTATTGCTATTTGGAAAAATTATATAATAGAGAATTCCTTATTCCTTAGCTATATTGTACAGTGAAAGTATTCCTCAAACGTTTTGTACATATTGGGACTTATTAAAATAACAACCATGTGATTAGTTTAACCACTGGTTCGCTGGTTCTTCATTCAAAATTTTCTACCCGGAATTAGGGTAGATGTTGGTGGTAAAGTACTGACTAATCAAGTGAATGAGGTTTGGTCCCATAGACATAGAGATGGGTTGGATCATCATCATCATCATCATCAGTCTTATAATGTCCCCACTGCTGGGGCACAGGCCTCCTCTCTGAGAGAGGGTGTGGGCCGAAATCCACCAAACGGGCCAAATGCGGATTAGTGGATGTCACATGTCTTCGAATTTCTGGTTCTAGGAGACGCCGGTTTCCTCACGATGTTTTCTTTCACTGTTTTGAGAGCAGTGGTAATGAAATAATTTACACAATGTAAAGCACCTGTCTGGGTTTAAACTCACGATCTACAACTTGTAAGTCGCGGCCAATACCGCACTGCTCTCTGCTGATGGGTTGGATGAGACGTACATATTATGCTATCTTGAATTTAGAATCCGCTAATAAGTTTTCTAAGCACGTTTGCGAGTTTTATAAATAAGGCTGATATTCGTGATGTCTCACAGATGCAGGTCCATTTATTTTACGAGAATGTTCAGGTTTTCATGAGAAAAAGAATTTTCAAAAAGCGGGTACGCAAACACTTAATCTGTCGCTTATAGCGGTTTAGTAGGATTATGCCGCGAACACCCTCGGGCGAGCACACTCGATACCATCGGGCGCTACAGGCATTAAATATTGGCGTAAAGAATTCATCAAATAGACACTCAATTATGTCACCTTTTTCTACAAAAAATAAGCTAAAGATATAATAAATTGTACGGAAGAATCCTATTTTATTTGCTATTTTATTAGTATTGAATATTAAAAAAGGCAATTGACGCTTCACCAATTATTTTGTAGGTACAGAATCCACAGGGAAATGTGGTAAAACTAGATGTTAATTTAACTAACAAACATCCTGAAAATGTGACCGTTTTAATATGCTTTATTTATTTTGCACTCGCAACAAATTAAAATGCTGCCACTTCTGTAACTAAGTAGTTACAGAAGTGGCAGCATTTTAATTTGTTACTGTTACTTGAGGTAAGTACCTCGAGCTTCTGCAAATAAAATCCAATTTACTTTCGAAGTCCTAACGAGAAAACCAATGAGGTTGGGGCAAAATAAGGTTGTAGTTTAGTTGTATTATACCAATCTTGTTACCTTTATATCTGAGGAAGATAAATGAGTTCCGATTGGATTACAGGGGAACTCCTTACGTACTCTTGTATCACTTAAATTGTACTTTATTACTACCTTTGAGGGTCTACTTCAGATCTAAGTTGTTGGTGATATCAGTCGGGAATCTTCACTTAAGCAGTCTGTTTAGAGATTTGAAAACTTTGGCATTGCTCGCTTTTTCGTGATTTATCAAAGGATTTCGGTTCTTTAAACTTGAGATGTCCTTTGAGAATATCCTAACATAGTATAGTAACGAATAAGGATGAGTTACAAGAGTGGTCTGATATAGAATAAAGGCTTATTTTATGAGAAAAGAATAAATATTATTGGTAGTACATAATGGTGCTAGGTTGACGCTCTGGCGGTTTAATATCGAGACAGGATAAACGCTACAATAATTAATTACACGCGGTCTGACAGGGTCGCAGGTGTGTTTGAAAAAGTCACCGCGACCCTGGCACAAGCAACTGAAGGAACACGGGTAAGTTTTAGTTTAGAGTCTGACACGCCCTCTCGCTCCGCCCAGAGTGGGAGAAATTATTTGATGATTTCCCACCCAAAAAAATAAATTAAAAATTACACGCGTCAAATGGATTAACTATGTATTCGGAAGCGATCACAGGTAGGTAAGTCTGGATCAAAGAGGCTATATGTACGTTTCCAAAGATAATAATAATAGAAAGAAAGAAAATACGTTTAATTAGCACAAACACAAAGGCCAACACACGAAAAGCAACAAAAACAAAAAAAAAGTTAATAAAAAACAACTAAAACAAACGGTTTTATATATAAATATATATTATAATATCAGTAGGCAGATGGGAGCGTCCACAGGCAAATAATAATTCAACAGGATTGGGAATTCGTTCTTGAAGATGATAACGAACCAGCACGATTAACTGCCTTTAAGTGTTTAAATCACTATTCTTTCAAGTTGATATTTATTTAATTAGGTAGATATTGTGGCATCTGAGAAAGTCCCATGAGATTACCAACCATAATAGCTAACAGGCTGGTCGATTTGATATACTTTTAAAGGAAAGAATAGGTTTAATAAAGAAGAAAATATTGTTTATCTTAAGGAAGTAAGACATGAACAGTGAATTGAATGAGATGTATTAACAAAATAAAATATATTATTATTATCAAAACTTGCGATCCAGCTTTTTATTTGTTACACTCCACAAATACCTACACTGCCCGGTTATTGCAATATTTTAGTGCTATATACAGGGTTTAACGGCAAGGTGGAAAATTCAGGAAAATTTCAAAAAAAAAATTGAACTTTCCATACAAAGTTATCATTAGCTGATCAATATTTATAAGGAAGACAAAAAAAAAATTGAGAATTTCCTCAGGTTTTCTTGAAGAAAGTTGTACATATCGATGGGCAGATGCAGTTCTTAAAATATGACCACACCTTTCCGTTACACCCTGTAGAGCCTCGTGGCTGAGTAATAACAGTCGCACAGGTCGATCCCCATGGTTAAACAACGCTTGCTGAGATCGGTCTGTGAATGCGTAACCATTTTAACAAACCGAGGCTCCTCCGTACCTCAGAAAGCACGATAAGCCGTTTGTCCCGGTTGTCAAAAGACCTTTGACAGTTGTTACGGACAGTCAGAAGCCAGAAAATCTGACGCCAGTCTTCCCAAGCGGTTTTGTATTTGTCACCCAGTTACTGGGTGGTTGAGGTCAGATAGGCAGTCGTTCCATGTAAAATACTGGTATCCAGCTGCATCCGGTATGACGGGAAGCCGAACCTAGTTATTTGGGAAAGGGCTAGGCAGATTAATTTAGTTACATGTATTTATGCATAAGTAGCACATAAGTCATTGTACACAATTCGTTCTAGCAGATAGGTACACAATAAAATAAGTATAGGTAAGTAAAACCTGTACCTAAAGATAGTTATGAGGAGTATATAAATAAACAAACAAAACCTCTCTACAAAATACTTCATCAGCCTAGGATAGCAAATCCTAATCTTCTTCGATTCTTTCACTTTACTCATGAAAATATTTTCAGCACAAAAGTCACTCTATAACACAAAAGCAGATACGTTCTTTCGTCCAATCATAACGAAGTAACAAGCTACATTATTCTCAGCGACCTGCAGTGACAATAGTTGGAAGATAGATCAAGTGCTACAAAAAGGTTCTCATTTCGAACTCGTATAGTTAGCGCTATTGTTTTTGTTATGAACACAGAACACGGAATCAACACGCTGGCGAGAGCAATCTATACTAATATTATAAAGCTGAAGAGTTTGTTTGTTTGAACGCGCTAATCTCAGGAACTACTGCATCGAATTGAAAAAATCTTTTTGTGTTGAATAGTTCATTTATCGAGGAAGACTATAGGCTATATAATATCACGCTGTGACCATTAGGAGCGGAGCATCAATGAAAAATATGGTAAAAACGGGGGGAAAAAATATTCCTTTTGAGAGCTTCCGTTGCATGCGCTACGTAAACGGTTAAAGTTACGCAAAAATTATGTATGACGTAATGGTTCTCCATTAAAAGTTCTAAAAAAAAGTCCACGACAGCATATGTCCATCTTTTAAGGTTAACTCACTATAATCTTTTTTATGGTAATCAAATTCGTTCTAAAATAAAGCATTATTTGTGAAGATGTTTTTATAAACATGACATTAATCCCTAACCAAATAAATACGTTATTCATCATGAGTATTTAATTTTGAACATTTTTTTTTATTTCAACGAATATTTAGGAGATATCGTAGTGTTAACCAAGTAACACGCGCACATTCATGATGTGCAAGGCGGGCGATTATGAGGGATGTGAAGAGCGAGGTACCATTTTGCACTGTATAGCCTATTTATTGCGGAAGGTTATAGACTTTATATATAATCACGCTACGACACAGTAACCATAAACGCAGGTGAAATTGCGGGCACAGCTAGTATTTGAATGTTGTTCGAGAGAATTATTAAATGGGGATGATTGCTGAGAAAAAAATTATAGCGCTATTGTTTTTGTTATAAGGAGCTCGTGGCTAAAGTAATAACACGGATCGATCCATCTCTTCATAACATCATCTTTATATACCGAGACTCCTCTGTGCCTCGGAAAGCACGTTAAGACGTTGGTCCCGGCTGTCAATCGTGGTTCTTTGGCAGTCGTTACGGTTCGTCAGAAGCCCGAAAGTCTGACAACCAGTCTTACCAAGGGGTATCGTATCACCCAGTAACTGGGTTGTGGAGGTCAGATAGGCAGTCGCTCCATGTAAAATACTGGTATTCAGCTGCATCCGGTTAGACTGGAAGCCGACCCCAAGATAGTTGGAAAAAGGCTAGGCAGATTGATTTTTGTTTTTGTTATGAACACAGAACTAGGAATCATAGTGCTGGCAGAGGCAATATGTGAATGAAGAGTTCGAGATAATTATTAAATGGGGATGATTCCTGAGTACAAAATTAATAATTCTATATAGTCGTATAAGTAAGATTACCAAAAAATATTGCACACGTATTTTTTGCTTTAAGATGAAAAGGAGTGGGGGCTTGTTACGACACTTGTAGGTAAAAAGTGGTACATTTTTTACGGAGGTGTGACGTCACGCGAAATTTCAACGCACTGTATCGTCCTCATTTTCAATAAAAATACGGACCAAAAATTAGACTTTTTTAGTCATCTAATCCGTTTTGGAACAACACACTGTGTTATTCAAGACAAAGTTCATATTCCATTGCTGCACTCGAGTTAGTGGCAATGGATTGAAATTATCTCGAATTACTAATTCAAGTATAGAGACGCCCTTACTAATAATGTTCGTGTGCTCGCAGCAGGAACTGTCATACCTATAGTCAGAATTGTGTCTATTGCTGGGGAGTTTTTGCACCTCTACTTTATTCCAGGTAAAATATTTGGAAGTGGTGACGCGCGCCCTGTGGACTGCCTTTAATCAATTTTGACCCTTAATTGCATACGCCTTCTTAGCCCTTAATATTTTCGAGTAGAAAAAATCGTATATATGTAGGTAAGTAGGTTAGTAGGTTGTGTTAAAAATTATAAAGAAATCTGTGCCCTTTTTAGTAGGTATATTAAAAAAACCCATATGATGGATATTTACATCACTCCAGTATCGTATATCTGGAGTAAGGAGAAATTTTAGTTCAGATATAGAACACTATAAGTCTTGTTACGGGTCGCACTAGGAAGCTAATCTGGGTTTTCAAAAAACTTAGGCACGCCGCGGAATTTCCTCTACTACGTAATATATATTATGCTTTAGCTCAATCCATACTTGGATATTGTGTAGGGGTCTGGGGTGGTGCCTGTAAAACCCACATGATGCTATTAGAAAGGGCTCAGAGGTCATTATTGAAAGTAATGACTTTTAAGCCCTTCAGATATCCGACTAAACAATTGTATGAAAATTGCGAACTGTTAACAATTAGACAATTATACATATCCCAAATTATACTAAAAAAACACAAGCAAACTCCCTGTGATGTAAATGTGTATAAGAGTAAACGTGTTATTACTAACGTATGCTTACCTGTCAGATGTCGGACAGCTACGGCTAGACGACAGCAATCTTATAGGTCTTCCTACTTATACAATAAGATAAAAAAAAATAAAAAACTTCGACAGGTGGTCGTCGAGGCTTTTGGCCATCAGGCCATTGGCGGTAACGACTATCGGCACAATGACAGCCAAGTCCACATTCCACATATCGACAACCTCGTGTGCCAAGTCAAGATATTTAATTTGTTTCTCTTTCTCAGCTTTCACGAGGTTCTCGTCATGTGGGATGGTGACATCGATTATCATTGTGCGGCGCGCTAATCGGTCTATCACCACTATATCCGGCTTATTGGCAACAATAGTCCTGTCAGTGATGATAGACCGATCCCAGTACAACGTGACATGGTCATTTTCGAGAACTGGGTCGGGCACTTATTTATAATACGGTACCTCAGAATCCACAAGTTTGTATTTTATTATTATTATTATTATTACTATTTAGCACGCTTGGAGGATGATGACTTTCAGAAGACGAACTGTAAGCTGATGATGATGACCCACCAAATCCACACTATGCAAGAGACGAACTTCTAAGCTTGTTAGGTGATGAGAATGATAATAAAGATGATCAGGAGGAAGCAAGACCCACCTCTCTTCCACCTCCTCTTGTTGAAGAACTACTAAAAGGAGCAGAAATTCAAAACAGAGTCCCTTGTGGTATATTTTAAGTTCACTATTGGACTAAAGAAAAAAGGAATATGGACTTTGATGAAAGTGCTGAAATGAAAATTGGTTTCTTAGACAGCTCAACTTTTCTGACTGAAATATATCAGCCCACCCAACAAAAAAAAAAAAATTGCCAATGTTTTAAATATTTTTAATAATGGTTTTATACAAAACAGCAATATCCCAAAAACTGTTGGGGTCTCTTTGCATCTTCTTTACATAATAGCAGTTTTTGACAGCAAATGTATCTATTCAGGTTTATTGGAAAGGTTCGCTGAGATAGTCAATAATAAAATTCTCAGCTTCATATTACCGAGTTCGCGCCTTTGTCAATGATTCCACATATTTTTTAGTTGCGTTGACACTTGAGATACAAAACTACACCAATATTACATCACAATATATATTATGAACCAATTTGCCAATGATTGACACAGCCAGTAAACTTCACTCAGAAATTTCCGGTAAAAAACTAGGATGTGCCAGGATGTCACTTATTTAGATCCTAAGTTGCCTAAACTTACACTGCCGTCTCTAGCAGTCACCGCCGTGGGGTGTCTATGCTCTGTGGCTCTAAGGCTAGTGCTAGACGATAAGCATTGTTATCGACTATGTTTTTATTGGTGTGCGGTTTCTCACGCGTGCTGCGCTCGGCTCATATTTGATTCGAGTGCGATGGTCCGATCTACAAGCAAAAGCGACATTTGTTTATGAATTTGGTTTACACTTTTGCAATCGATGGTTTCCTAACTTTTTAAATAACTTGGGCGTAGAAGCTGGCCACATTAATTGCAGCGTCAGTAGCGTTCATCTGATCCTCCATATGGGTATGATGGTGTATGGGCACTCGGGGCATTCCTATAAATGTGAGTCATGTACTGGACAGGGGGGCCGTTCAAGTATTATGTAAGCAGATTTATTATGTACAATTAATTCCCCCTCCCCCTTGCTTACATAAACATTGATACCTAAACGTATTCATTATTTGTGGGATTTCAAGCATAGACAATGTGTGGGTTGCCAAGTATAAAAAAGTAAAAATTACTGCTGACGTAATCACCATCTAGACCCCTCCACCCCCCATGTCATCAAAAATTAACAAAGCATAGTCCTTTCCGCCCCCTTAAAGTGCTTACGTAATACTTGAACGGTCCCAGGGCTCCGCACTCACATTAGGTATCATAGTATCATACGAGTCTATAAAACCCCATTTTACTAAGTTGTATTTGCAGCGGCCTACCTAGGTACGCAATCGATTGAGTGTTTTTTATATAGGCCTCAGCAGTTCCCGTCCGAGTGGCAGATGTTCCTGAAGTTTCAAGAAGTTGGAGGCTTGTTGGTAGTACCTACTGTCATGCCCATAGTTTTAGAATTATCTTTAGGTACTCAAAAGCCTGTGATAAAAAGTGACGGCTGTGGATTAATTAGTTTGGAACAGGATTGATTACACCAGTATGAAAAAGAGAGCTACATTGCACCAGGTGTCCCGCAATGATTAAAACCTAATCAAATAATCGTGTCTTCGAACACGACAAGCAGCCTATCTCCATCTTGCCCCGATGATGATCATGATGTCATCTAGCCGATTTCGGCCACAATGACAGCATTCCTAGGCTCATCATGGTGGTTGCGGGCTCAGATTTGCTGCTCTGTTATGTGACCTCATGAGACTCGCATATCCAACTTTGGCCGAAAAACTCCGAGCACAGAGCGAACATATCAGAACACCGTTGGCGAAAAAACTAACAGGAAAACCTTGCCCTAAGTACATACACTTAAATAGAAAATGACATAATACGCGATAATATGTCACGAATTTCATCAGAACCCTCACTGCTTCGACAAAATCTACCGATGTTTTCGTGAGGAAATCTCCTAACTTATAAACATTCAAATCGCGACATCTCACACCTCAGGCCGCTATCGACACTGACCTCATTCAGCGCCGGCCGGACACAACAAAACAAAATTCACAACCGGATTTTAAACATTCTCTCGAGCACTCTGACCTCCGCAGTTAACATTTTCACTAATAAACATTTTCATACGCACTGCTGTACCATTACTCATTCAGTTTCTAAATGACGTAAAGACTTCGATAAAGCTTGCGAAAACGGACCTACGTCAACTGTGTATTCTACCTCTTTCATAACTGTGATGGAATCTGGTTTAACCAGATACGACATTCTCAATTCTTTTGTGTAGTAGCTGCGTCGAAGATCTAGTGTTCACAATCGCCAATGCTAAGCATGAGGTCCTGGTTCCGGTTAACGAGTTAGGCAAAGCGTTACTGATTTTCATCCGGAATTTCTTAGAAGTAACACGGGGTCTGGATTTGTGCCCAGTTGATGCAAAAAGCAGGCTTCTCCCTGGTTACATGAGACATTAGCCTATTTTTTTGGAGTGGGAAATCATCCAATGACATCTCCCGCTCTGGCTGGAGCGGGAGGGCGTGTCAGACTCTTACTGACTAAAACCCACCCCTGTTCCTTCCTTGCCTGAGTGCCCAAGGGAGCGGTAACGCTGTTACGAATTTACCCGCTATCCCTGGGCATGCAGGCATCGGCCATGACGGGCCCCATCAGTGGTGGCTGACAATCATCTCTTTGAGGCGCGCGTAGAACACTACGCGCCGTCGACTCTCTTCGGCCTGGTGCTGATCGGACGGCGAGCTACCCACTGCTCGCCGTCCGCAGGCCCGGGTCTACGGTGGCCGGAGATCGTTTCGCGACGTCCTACGCCCAGGGCGTCTCCTGCGGCGGCTTCGGCTTGGGGCGTGAGGGCCACTCCATTGAGCATGGGACATGAGCCTAAACCTTAAAATAATACGGCCGAAATGTAGGTATGTTCACATGGAGTACTGAACTCCTCAGCCTAATTACTGAACAAGTATTGTAAAATCCTACGAAGTGACAGGCTGTCACTATTGCTGTCACTGTCTGGGCTTCAAATTCAAATAGTTCATAGTTATTAACGTGTATACTAGCTGACCTGACAGACGTTTTCCGTTGTCTTAGCTATGAACTGTCAAACGCGCAAAGTTATTCGTTAAATTTTCTTTAAATTTTCCGCGCAACTTTGTTATTTTTTTCTTTCATAAGAACCTCTTCCTGATAATAACAAATACAACAAAAAAAGAATTAGCGAAACCGATCACGCGTGATGCCGTGACCAAGGAAATAGGGATTAATTTTTATAGATATAGATAACTATTTTACAGCAAATATTTTGCACATAAGATATCGGAAAAGTGTTTGTTTTGTTTGCCCGCATAGGCCTGCCCCAGACCCTTTCACAGGACACGATTGAGAGCATTGCTGCTGGCCATCTTAGATCATCCTCACCCCGATCTTTCTCTTTTTCTCATCCCCTCTCTCGGGTATCATTCAGTGATGTCTTTTGCCTAATTCTCTGTTTTGCTTCTAATACTGTGGCCTACCCATTTCCATTTTACTGTAGGTAAATATTACGTGACATGAGAGCAGTGGCAGGCGCTTTACTTTGTGTTAATTATTTCATCACCACTGCTCTCAAAACGGTGAAGGAAAAAATCGTGAGGAAAGAGGCATGTCCTAGAACCAAAAATTTGAAGACATGTGTGACATACACCAACCTGCACTGGGCTCGCGTGGTGGATTACGGCCCACAATCTGGCACAGAGAGGAGGCCTGTGCTCCAGCAGTCCCACATTAAAAGGCTGATGATGATGATAATGAAATATTACATCTGTGATATTTGTTTTTTTCGCCGCCTATGTACCGGCTTATGGACACTTTAATTGACACAGGGATTTGTACGATGGACGAAGGCTATCATACTTTCTATATAAAACTGAAATGGTTTGCCATAGATTTCATCCTTCAACACCGTATGAGTACGGTAACTATATGTATATTCTGTTATTTTGTTACCATCACCAAGTCGTGGTCACAAAATTAAAAATCAGTCCACAACTGATTCTTCGATTGAATTGTAGGATCTTTGAATAGGTAGGTTGCCTCGCCAGTTGAGCTTGATTCAGCAGACAGTAAGTGTAGTAATTAAAAAAACTAGTTTTCGTTCAGTCGAACCGTTCATTGTTCATAAAGGAATTCCCAGTATTTTGGATCGATAAATCAACGCCACTGAATAACAATGATAAATACTCCATTGCCGTGAAGTAGGAATTATTACACGTGATTACGAAATATAACTTGAGGAGTCCGCGTGTAATTTGAGAAACAATCATTTTGTGATTATATCACAGAATGTGAGGCGTAACAGCGAATGAATAATTTTTTACATTTCTAAGTTGTCTGAAACGTAAGGCAACTCGTATACTGGTGGTTGGTTGACTCATGATATTGTAGTAATAAAACAACCGACTTCCAAAAAACTTTAATTTCGGCAGTCGGTGTTTGTATTTTATTTCTTCGTTATTTGACACTTGACGTCCAAAATTAAAGTTATTTTTAATTTTTAGTGAATTTTCTTTTTTGGAAGTCAGTTGTTCTTTTGTAAAAAAGTTTTTTATTTTTCACTTATTAGTTGTTATACCCAATAACTAAAACCCCAATAAGATGGAACGTGGAATTTAAACATACTCGTAATTGGTATATTTCTCGTTTCTGTTCAGTTTTTCAAAAAGCGCTGAAGCAATTTCGATAAAGTTTATATGGGACCACCTCGGGAGTACCTATATTCTTTCGGATAAAAAATTAATTTTAAAAATCGATCCACAACTGACAGAGAAATCGGTGGACAAGCATAAAAAAAAACATACAAACAGTCGAACATAGAACCTCCTCCTTTTTCGAAGTCGGTTAAAAATACGAACAGAATAGGAGTTCTTAAAACGTTCACCGGGAGGAAACCTTCAAAAGGCTTCTGGGCTTTTGGGGAAAAGACGAGAGGGGTGTGGGATTCTTACTTCACCAAATTCACCCCGGTGATCACAGCACATGGAAGGGTGCCATTACCTGTTTAAATACCTCTCCGGAACCCCTTTGTGCAAGGCCTGTTAGGGTGCATCCTTCAGTAGACTGTTAAGGGGCTCTCCTGAGCCTCGCTGTGCACGGCAGCATGTGACCACAGTGCCGCCGTATGCCCTGGAATCACTCGGTGGGTAATCAGAGTCCCCAATCTGAACAATCATGACCCTGGCCCTGGTACTAACGAGTCGTTGCATATTGAAAGACTAGACGTAGACATGCACAAATCCTACAGAACCTCGACTTACATCCTTCGGCGCTACAACCCTTTTTGGGTCTTGACCTCCTCAACGATCTTCTTCGATTTCGCTCTGTCTCTGGTCTCCTTTCGCCAAGATGTTTTCCCCCCTGTTTTCCTTAGATCTTCCTCGACACAACCCTTCTACCGCTTCCTGGGTCTTCTTCTTGGTCTTTTCTGTTGCGGAGTCTACTCGGACATGATTTTAACCGCTCTGGTGTCACTCAAACTCGCCAGGTTATCCAGTTCGTGTGGTTCATCTTTACCGATACGTGCCATCGTCTTCTTGTATTGGTCCAAAAACTCTCCTCCGGACTTTCCTCTCGAACAATGCCGGTTTGAGTTCATCTTTTTGTGTCAGCATCCAGGTCTCACATGCATATGTTACGACTGGCCGAATTATAGTCTTATAAATAGTGAGCTTGGACTTCGAGGTTAGATGTTTCCTGCGTAACATGGCCTTGCAAGCGTAAAAACATCTGTTGCCGGCGGTTATACGAGCTTCTACAGAACCTCTTAGTACTATAATCAAACCTAGGCTCTTACAGCCTTACAAGTACAGAGTTAGCCAACTCGACTAAACGAAGGAATCTCTAAACAAAAAAAAAAAAAAAAAACAAAAAAAAATGCAAAAATGGAGATTCTATGGCACGAAGATCGCCTAAGCATGATCCATCTTATATTATTAATAATCATCCAATTTTTTTTCCTTTAAAAAATCGCTGCGCTACACTAGCACTTACTCCTGTATAGTGCGTGTGTTTACAAACATATAAACTCACATACACAAGACACCCAGACCCGGAACAACTATCTGTAAGCCATAAAAATATTTGTTCCGTGCGGGGATCGAACCCGAGACACGCAGCGCAGCAGCCGAACGCTCCAACACAACGCCAACCGCGTCGTCATGCCATTGATCTTGAGCAGATAACGTTACGGTTCTATAATGTATCTTGATTGATATGCATCTTGACACGCGCCATGTGCGTCGGTTTTTAAGGTGACCACTGACTAGTAGCGGAGAAAAGTATGGAGCATGAATTAAGGCTTTAAGAATATAGAAAGATCCTAGTATCTACAAGATGAATGATGGCGTGAAAGATGATGTGGCTGGATAGCTGTGACTATGAAGATGAAGGTAGATAGAAAAGGATACGATGCGCTGATCCCATCATCATATCAACCGAAAGACGTTCACTGCTGGACAGAGCTGCCTTCCCCAAGTGTCGCCACAACGACCGGTCCTTTTTTTTTTGTGGGGTGGGAAATCTTCCAATGACTTCCCCCGCTCTGGGTGGAGCAGGGAGGGCATGTCAGACTCTTACTGACTAAAACCCACCCCTGTTCCTTCCCTGCCTGAGTGCCCAGGGGTGCGGTAACTCAAACGACCGGTCCTGAGAGTCTCGCATACATCGGCTATTGGTCACGGTCTGCCTTCTTCCGGTACGCGGTCGCCACTCCAAAACTCTTCGGCCCCATCAACCATCTGTTCTACGAGCAATGTGCCCTGACCACTGCCACTTTAGTTTGGCGATGCGATGATCCGAATACAGATAATTTAGATGGCCGAGCGATGATGACTCGGACACCAGACGTAGTGTGTCAAAAAAATCCGTGGATTGCTTTGATTACAAATAATTACACAGGAACGAAACTTAAAAGGTGGAATTATGTCACTCTTGAAACCATTATGCGTCACTTGCCAATTTAAATACCGTTGTCCAAACTAACAAATGTCTGAAAATTATCACAATATTCTACTTAGTTCCAACTTTAATTCAACTTCCTGGATCCAAACAGGACGGTAGCAAATTGCGCTACAGACTACCAAGTGGAATACTTGCAGTCTATCCTAATTTATTTGCATAGTTAAAGTCACTGTTCGTAGTTGAAGTGAATGTATCCAGAGTCGCTTTGACAGTCAATAGCGCCTTAAGTGCTTGCTGCATGCTTGTAGGTACCTAGTTGTGCCTTGGTCGAATATTTTGGTTGCAACTTGTATCTGTCCTAAGACATACCTAAGTTAAAATTTTCTATTATTAATGTTAAGCGTTTTTACAGCCAAAATGACTAAATAGATATCTATGTAATATAGAAAATTACTTTTGTATATGAATAACATGATACTTTCATCCCGGAAAAGTAATTTTAATAGTAACTAAAAACCGGTCAAGTGATAGTCGGACCCGCGGATGAAGGGTTCTGTACCATCGTACAAGAATATACGCATGTACTTGTTGCCTTTACTAAACTCGAGCATAAAAAGGAAAAAAAAAAACGTTTCCAGTAGTGAGTAGCCCCCTTTCATTTATAATTTATTTTTATTATTTGTTGTTATAGCGGCAACAGAAATACACATTCTGTGAAAATTTCAACTGTCTACCTATTACGAATCATGAAATACAGCCCGCTGACAGACAGATGGACGGACGGACGGAACGGATGGACGGAAGGTTGGACAGCAGAACCTTAGTAATAGGGTCCCGTTGGTTACCCCTCGGGTACAGAACCCTAAAAAAGTAGAAAAACGCTAGATCCGGGAGGAGGCACAGGCACATCTTATTATTTGAATGGTAGAATAATTATGTCAGTTGTGTTTTCAGTTCTCACAATTAGCATAATTACACATTGTAGGTAATTTAAAGAACAGACATTGTTTACTGGGTCATTCCCATTTTTTGCGTTGAAAATTTTAGAGTCGAAAGAGTCATAACAAAAAGATGATCTGAGGACAATATTTAAAGAAGTTGACGCATTTATTACTCAAGAATGTTTGTCTTTTTGTATTTAGGAATCTTATTAAATTGCCTTTGTGAATGACAGTAGCCTACACTGTCCCACAGCTGGGCAAAGGCCTCCCCCAAGTTCTTCCAGGTACTCGTCTCCCATGCTTCCTCAAACCAACCCTTGCGGTATGCGTCCACAGGTCTTCTCTTCAATGGGACAGTCCAGGATAATTTAAAAACAAATTTCGCTATTGCAAAAGGACACTAGGAAACAAATAAATTAGAACAATCAATCAGTGTTAATTTCGTTCTTTTGTAAGTGAATCTTACAAAAAACAATAACAATCAATCCAACTTTAATTACACGATAATTTGGTAATGCCCAGGGGTAGCGGTTAAATTCGTAACAGAGTTACCGCTCCCCTGGGCACGGCAAGGAAGGAACAGGGGTGGGTTTTAGTCAGTAAGAGTCTGACACGCCCTCCCGCTCCACTCAGAGCGGGAGATGTCATTCGATGATTGGCACCCCCAAATTAAAAAAAAAGGATAATTTGGTAACAAATAATGGTGTCGATTCTCTTGTACAATAACTAAACTAAAATTAGAGAATCGCTATCTTTTACTAAAAGGCAGTGCAAGAAAAGGACGGCAATAGCTATGAACTAAGTTAGAGATGTCAAACTAGTTTACGCCTTGCGCTTCACCGTGTTTTTAATCGACATGTTTTTACGTGTACCCTTAATTTGTATGGAAATATTATTCAACTAAATTTGACAGCTCTGATTTACGTCCGTCTCTCTCTCTTGTTTTATTAGAGAGAAAAAGTTAGCAATAACCTAGATTAGTTTGTGCACAAGAGTATCGGCACCAATGTCTAACTCAGAGGGATCGAATTAACTTGGATCGAATGGTTTCTCCCCTCTTTAATACTTACAGCCTTATTAATAAAACTCGCTTATCGTATGCTTAGTTTTAATACTGATTAGCTGTTTATAAATTCAAGATATCGTACGCCTCATTCATCAAATTCAGCTGTTTAAAGGTATTAAAAAAAAAAAAAAATACTATCACCTTTTTATTTTATTTTTTGTGTACTACTAACAACCCTACTAACGCCTTCTTTATAATTTTATTAAAAAGAAGCTTTTTTAATCGACTTCGAAAAAGGAGGAGGTTCTATGTTCGACTGTATGTATGTTTTTTTTTATGTATCTCCACCGATTTCTCTGTCAATTGAGGACCGATATTCAAAATTCTTTTTTATCCGAAAGAATATACTCCCGAGGTGGTCCCATATAAATTTTATCGAAATTGTTTCAGCGCTTTTTGAAAAACTGAACAAAAACGAAAAATACCTATACCTAGATGACGTCTTGGTGTTCTCCAATTACGACTATGTTTAAACTCCACGTTCCATGTTATTGGGGTTTTTAGTTCTGGGGTATAACAACTAAAAAGTGAAAAATAAAAAACTGTTTTACAAAAAAAAACAACCGACTTCCAAAAAAAAAATGCACTAAAAATTAAAAAATAACTTTAATTTCGGAAGTCGGTGTCATATACATATAACGAAGAAATAAAATACAAACACTTAACAATTAAACAATTTTTAGGGTATTTTATATAGACTGTATTGTCTTAAATAAAGATAAATTAAATTAAAAGGACAAAACCTCCTATAAATTTTTCCTCCTATATTTGACGACTGACGACACGATTGGTGCAGTGGTTGAGCGTTCGGCTGCTGCACTACGTGTCGCGGATCCAATTCCCGCCCGGAACAAATATTTGTATGACCTACAGATAGTTGTTCCGGGTCTGGGTGTCTTGTGTATGTGAGTATACATGCTTGTGAAAGCACCCACGATACAGGAGTAATTCCTAGTGTGGGGCAACGTTTAGTTTAACAAAAAAAAAAAAAAAAGATTACTTAGCACTTTACCACCCACATCTAGGTACCCCTTCTTCCGTGCAAAAAATTAAAAACTTGCTAATCAGTGTTTAATCAATGTTAGGAATTAAACTCCAAGACCGTAAAAGAAGCAAAGACATTTATTTATTTCATTTATATTAGGAAAACTTACAGCTAGACAGATACAGTAACTAATAGTCTTAACAAAATATGGCCAATTACAAGTTTCGACATGTAGTATATACGACTATGCACTAAAATATTATATGCTGTGGCCTGCAAGTTGTAATAGCGATGGACAGGACACGTAGCCAGAGCAACAGATGGATGCTGGAGTGAGAGGGTTCTGCATTGGTTCGTGATGCACCACGCACCCGAGGCAGACCCAGGCACCTGTGGTGCGACGATATTGTGGCCGTGACTGGCCCCACCTCGACTAGAATAGCCCAAGACAGAGAGGAATAGCGAAAGATGCAAGAGGATTCGCCCTTAAATGGGCACCCAATCAATTAAGTAACTAATTAAACATCAAATTATTTTAAGTATTTTATTTAATACCGAAAATCAGTTATTTATTTAAAAAACCAATTGTTGTGTCTATTTTCTGTTAAAATGCATGTTTAAATTATTATTAATAAAGTCAACAAGTTTGTAATAATAATTAGAAGCAAATTAATATTGTATGATTTTGTGTAATGAATTTTAATGTTTTTGGGAAATAAAAGGCTTAAATAATAAATAAATAATAATAATAATCATTGTTTAAAGTAACCACATGGTCATTTCTTGTTTTATAAATTAATCCCTTAGGGCCGATTTCACCATTAGCTCTCTAAACTAAGGTTTACTAAACTAAGCTTAGCGTAAAAAATAATAACCATAAAAAAGATTATAGTGAGTTAACCATAAAAGATAGACATATGCTGTCGCGGACTTTTTTTTAGAACTTTAAAAGGAGAACAATTTCGTTATACATCATTTTTGCGTAACTTTAACCGTTTACGCAGCGCATGCAACTGAAGCTCTCAAAAGGTTTTTTTTTCCGTTTTTGCCACATTTTTTCCAGATGCTCTGCTTCTGTTGGTTGCAGCGGGATGTTATATAGCCTACAGCCTTCCTCGATAAATGGACTATTCAGCTCAAAAACATTTTTTCAATTCAATCCAGTAGTTCCTGAGATTAGCAAACAAATAAACAAACTCTTCAACTTTATAACGCTAAACGCGTTTAAGCGAGCTTAAACGCGTTTAACAGGGCGTTTAGAATTGGTGAAATCGGCTGCGAAAGGTCAACGTCCTTAAACCAACTATTGTATGCTATGAAGTTTAGGACCTAAACTTCTAAATAAAATGTATTGTGTATGGTCACACTGTAGCATTTCAACTTTCGCATTTCGTGTTTCTTATTTGCTAAAAGGTGTTGCTTGAAAGTGAGAGAAAAAACTGTTTAAGTGCGAGTCGGACTCTTGCGCGCAGAGTTTCGAACAAATCATATTTTTTAAAACATAGACTTGTTTAGGTTTTCCTACAATCTATCTATGCGTAAAAAACCACTAACAAAAAAAAACAAAATTTTAGGTGCAGTAATTTTGGAGATATTTTTATAATGCTAGCATCTGTGAACGGCTTCGCCCGCGTGGTATTAATACTTCCCTATTCTATATTACAGCCTATGTGTTATTCTGATGTATAAGCAATAGTAGTGTAAAGTTTCATCAAAATCCGTTCGGCAGTTTTTGCGTGAAAGAGTAACAAACATACATCCTCACAAACTTTCACATTTATAATAATAATAATAGAATAAGTAATGGTAATTTTTCAACTATTTTCTATTTTCAAAATTATTAAAAAAAAAATACATCTGAGACCCATACAATGTGCCCTTTTTGATATATCGCACGAAACAGGTTGAAAAACTTTATTTTTAATTGTCTGATTTGACCCTAAAACCCCATATTACAAATTCATTTGTTTACGTTACACGTGTGTACTAAATTTCAACTCAACCGGTCCAGTAGATTCGGAACAAATTGTCTGTGACAGACGCACGAGTGATTCTAGCATAAGGGTTCCGTTTTTACATTCAGACGTTTGGAACTCTAAAAAAACACAGCAAATTGCAAAATAACTTTAATTTCGGAAGTCGGTGTCCTTATTTGACACCAAGTTTAAAGTTATTTTGCAGTATTTAAATCACGCTTTTTTTTGGACATATTATTTTGTAAAAAAGATTTTTCATCATGTAAACGCCAACGAAGCAGAGAAAATATTTCAAAGATTACATAAGTGTTGCAAGTTTGAGTTTGTTGGTGACCTCGTCAAAATTGCAAAAATCAAGTGTTCGAGCCACGCATGAAATGTGAAAAATAACAAAAATGAAAGAAGGATGGATTGCAAGCTGAGCTAACGTCTGATGGTAAAACATTTCACCAGTTTTAGGTATCATGGCTCTATTTAACCTTAAAATAAGTTAGTACTAAAAAAAAAACATTTTTAAACAAACTTTTAAATCCATAAACATTAATTTCTTGTCTGTGCTGTTGACCATTGAAGAGTTCCTTTAACTGAAGCTAATCCTGAAAGTTGATTCAGGTCATGCTTACCATAAAAATGCATTAGCATCGGAACTGAACCAACATGTAAAAATTCAACTCCCTAAGATAAGAGGAAGTGGTTTCAATTTAGCTTGCAAGATTTGACCCTTGTTCGGGTTAACAAACGTTGCAAATTAAATAAAAGCTTGTAAATTATCCACTCGAACGTCCCAGCGGCCTAGCTGGTTCAAAAAATTGTTCTCAGGAACGCCAAAAGCTACTGAGCTGGTTCGCGCGGTTTGTTCACTTTAAACCATTTTATAATACATTTGTTGTAGTTTAAAAAAACTAAAAAACACACTTTCGGGTTCTTCTCAGCAAAACCTTTCATTTGATACTCATATCATGGGAATGCATACAAAATAACTAGTGCACCATCTTGGGGAGTCTATCAGATATTGGATTTAGAATGACGTCACTTAACTAACCATGTTTGCAAAATTTCAACTCAATCTAAAACCGGAAATTAGGTCAAATTTAACTTCTAAGAATTATTTCCATATTTAGTTACAAAAAATACAACCGCCTTCCAAAACAGAAAATACTCTTAAAATTGAAAAACAAGTTTAATATCGGCAGTCGGTGTTTGTATTTTATTTCTTCGTTAAGGCGCAATTATACGACTTGTAATGGTTTTTAATTGAACATCACGTCTAAGCCACTGGTCTTGTTTCTTTAAAAAAATATATATGTTACTCTAGACGATTTCCGACGTTATTTGATTTCAGAATATTTGAAATTATTTTTTTATGAAATAGTGTAATTAATTTGTAAAATTATGTCTAACGCGGATAAAAAATTGAGAATCACGCAAAAACTATAAAGCGTATTTTTATAAAACCTTCACAGTTTTAAAGATCATTTAATTATTTATAATTTAGTCTCAGAGTTTTAATTTAATACCTGTTGTTTTATGTGTAATAAATTTATAATGCGTCTAATTTCGGAAAGCGCTCCTTGATGGGCGAGTCCTATTACTGGGTTGACATCCGACGCGTTACGTGAGCTCATCACAGAATACGCAAGCTAACCACTCAAGGTCATTGGCAGCTAATAGCGTCTTAATTGACACCGACTTCCGAAATTAAAGTTGTTTTTCAATTTTAAGTGTATTTTCTTTTTTAGAAGTCCATTGTATTTTTTGTAAAAATAGTTTTTTTTTCACTTTTTAGTTGTTATACCCCAGAACTAAAACTAAATATTAAAGTTACGTCCGAATTGATAACCCCAATAACATGGAACATGGAATTTGAACATACTCACGTAATTGGAGGAGACCAAAATGTCATCTACGTATACACCTTTTCGGTTTTTGTTGATTTTTTCAAAAAGCGCTAAAGCAATTTCGATAAAATTGGTATGAGACCACCTCTGGAGTATACTCTTTCGGATAAAAAATCAATTATGAAAATCGGTCCATAACTGATAGAGAAATCGGTGGAAATAAAAAATAAAAAAAACATACATACAGCCGAACATAGAACCTCCTCCTTTTTGCGAAGTCGGTTAAAAAAAGAGAAATAAAACTAATAAAAGCGTGACAAAAACTTAGTCATATCCATTTGGCAAAACCACGACCCTTGATGGCCTGTTGGCTGCCAACCAGGCCCAACATGTCGCTTTCCTGTGACAATTATAGTCTGTGCCGCTGCCATTCAACTAATAGTAATGGGCGACAAAGGCAATGACACTCAAAGGGCTTGGAAACTCGGATGTCTAATAGTGCCTAATGGCCGGACAAAGGCATTGGGTTTCACCTGCTCTATGTTGTATTTAACTATTATACATATATATGCGCAACTACGCATGTTAAATGCTGCATAGAATTTTACAGCATGAGTTATTTCAATTGAAGCAGTTCCTTAATGACTGTTTTTGATTACTGAAATAAATTTATCAAAGAGTCATTTCATAAGGTATTGTTGCAAGACTCCCGGGAGTCTTACGTAACTTTACAAATTATTTTAAACATTTCTGGTGACTAAGAAGCTACTGGGATCATTCCATTAGTTTTGTATCAATTAAGTACATCGTATTGTATAGAATAAAATAGGATGCACATATATTCGGCCAACAAATCAAACGATATACAAAACAGGACAGACAAAAGGCCTCACCGTCGAAATTAATCAAAGCACTGAATATTGTGAGGTAAAATTTTGGGAAAAGCATAATTATTAGCAATATTTCCCTGGTTTCTGACAGGTAATTCAAGAGCTCACGTCGACATATTAATTACGACTATTGTTTTCTGGCCATCCAATCACCGCTGCTAATCTAATATTTGACAGGAAATGTAAAGGAGAGTAGATGAACATTATGAGGACATTCCAGTGAAGGCAGTTTTATTAAAATTAATGCTTAGAGAAAGTTGTCACAAATTAACATAGCCATAAGTACAAACGACCTTTAAAGTAACAATAGCAAGATGACATATTGCAAATATGTTAAAGCACTCCGTTTATGGTACTGCAAACGCAATCCCAGACAGCTTCAACGTTCGAATTTCGAACATGACATTAGCAAATGCTTTCAAATGTCAAACGATAGAGATTGCAGGCCATAACGACACGGAATTAGTGCAATTGTATTTTTAATAGGAGTCTATTGAAGTGTGAATATAAATGGACCATTGCTGCAGATAACATTTAACTAATAAGTTTTCTCTGAAATGAGGCAGAACGCTCGTATCATTAGGGTGCTGTTCCACTAGAGATGAACAAGTTAGCGAATAAACATCCTCCATTGGGATCATCGCATTTTCTTAGCCTGTCTTAGCGCAACCCTAGTGAAAAAGAACCAGCGCAGTTAGGTATTTTTACATACAAAAATGCGAGAGGTGTGGGCAAGGAACGGAAGCGAGGAACATGTGCAAGGCAGTCCTCGCACCACTCACCTACACACTGTTTCACAGCTTCGTTACGCATCCCCGCACCACGCAAGCTCCTCGCACAGCTTTTGCGGAAACAATCACTCATTTTCACAGCACCGCTATACATGCTCGCACCGCCTAGTTACCTCTCACACCTCTGGTGGGAAAGCATCTTAATAGAATTAGAGACAGTTCTTTAATGATTGGCGTCTCGGTCGGTATAGCAAACAATTGCTCGGTTTCTAATCGATTGCGATGAGATGCAATCTTCTGGTAAACTATAGTAATAACATAAATGCTCGTAGCTGTATTTCCCGAAGGAGTATTTAGCATTTGCGTTCGCATTTCTGCCAGCAAACACAATTTGTTGTTCACAGCAACTGTGTTTTCTGGCAGAAATGGGCACGGACTACGTATATTCGTTGGGCACAAGCTTCTTTTCTTCAGTCTATTAAGTAGTTCTGTTTCTTGCAGCTTCACTTCTGTCATAGCTGTGACTTATCCCTAGAAGCCGTGTATTTTTTCGGAATAAAAAGTAGCCTATGGCGTTCAGAGAAGTAGCTTTCTATTAGTGAAAATTTGTTTTATTGTTTTTTTTTTGTTTTTTTTTTTCGTGTTTTTTTGACGTGATAACGTTTAATAAATCGATGAACGCCGGCTGCATGCACGAAAAAGTGTCCCGTTACGCTCAATGTACGCATGCGCCGCATCTATATTTCACCAATGTTTTGTTATGACGTTGTCACGTTAAACTATCGTCCGTAAACTTTACAGGCAACCAATTTTTTTTTTACTTTTGTTTTGTACTCATCCAGAGCTTATCTCCAACGTAGAAACAAACGATTTTACCTCTTCTTTAAAATAATTATTTGTCTAGGCTAGTTGGTCCCATACTGTTATATTTTTTTTGTGTTTGTTACTCCTATATTGTATTCTTGGTATTCAATAAAATTATGTATACGTTAAAGACGAACTCGTAACGACCGCGGGACTGTTTGTCTTTCAAACAGACATTACTGCGGAACTCAACAACCAAGGAGACTAGCTTTAAATTACAAAAGTTGCTAGCTATATCTACATATAACAGAAGATTGTGAAAACTTGTACGAAACACCGATTCCTATATAAAAACGGATCGTTTTTTTCTTACCGACCGTATTATTGTTTTTTTTTTTAAAAAAAGAATTGAGGATTTTATTCATACGGAAATCTCAAATCTTCACTTTTCAGCGGCACTTAGTGAAGCGAATAAAAATCGAGACTTGAGCCTCGATTTTTTTTAAATTGAATTTGGTTTGTTCTTCTGTTTGACGTATTTCCTCGTACCTGTATTATACTTTTAGTGCCTATTTACCTACGAATGCTTTGACCATTCTGTCGAAAATGTCATCGGACAGTGTAGCTCTATAATTCTCCCAAGCACGGTTTCATATCTCAGGTAGTTTTTATTCCGAGTGTTACCACTGCGCGGATCGCCCAGAGGACACAGTGGAGCATACGGTGGAGGTCTACCCCGCTTGGGCGGAGCACCGCCGTGTCCTCGTGGATGCGATAGGTGGCGGCGACCGGCCCTGTTTCAGGCCATGGTATGGAGCGAGAGGGAATGGGAAGCAGTCTCCTCCTTCTGCGAAGCAGTAATGTTCGTGAAGGCGGAGGCGGGACGGGTGAGGGAAGCTCAACGGCCTTCACGGCCCCGGCCGCTACCACCGCAGGAGAGGTACTGGGCGTAGGACGTCGCGAGACGATCTCCGGCCACTGTAGACCCAGGCCTGCGGACGGCGAGCAGTGGGTAGCTCGCCGTCCGATCAGCACCAGGCCCGTGAGACGACGGCGCGTAGTGTTCCACGCGCGCCCCAAAGAGATTATTGTTAGCCACCACTGACGGGGCCCATTGTGGCCGGTGCCTACATGCCTAGGGGTAGCGGATAAATTCTTAACATGAGTTACGACACCCCTGGGCACTCAGGCAGGAAAGAAACAGGGGTGGGTTTTAGTCAGTAAGAGTCTACCACGCCCGCCCGTTCCACCCAGAGCGGGAGATGTCAATGGATGAATGCCCACCCCACAAAAAAAGGGTAGTTGTTATTGGGTTTTCCATCAAGGATTGCTCGTAAGTCTGGATTTGTGCGTGGAAATGGTATCCTGAAGCAGGCGGTGACTTCAGTAGTCCGATATAGTGATTTCTGATATAGTGACTCATAGAAGTAAATATGGAAGACTAGGTTCTGCCAGCGGCTTCGCCCGAATGGAATTAGTACTTTCCCCAGCATAAATTATAGCCTATGTGCTATTCCAGACTATAATCTATCTCTGTTTCCAAATTTCATCCAGATTCGTTCAGCCGTTCTAGCGTGATTGAGTAACAGACATCCGTCCATTCATCCATTCATCAACACTTTCACATTTATTTTTATGAGTAGGACAGTAGGATAATACATGTTGTACCGACCTCAAGTTAACTCAGAAACAACACTTGTCTAAAATAGTACCTACTTACCTACAAAGCTCCGTAACAATACTGATATAAAATAAACAATTGCTAAACATTGGACAGCATCTTTCACAAGAACTGAACGCGGTAAAATCGTGTTTTGTTATAATTTGTTCTATAAACAACTCAGTAATGAAAGAACAACTAATTAGATGAGAAAATGTTCGCTATTTACCTACAGAACACAGAAATGGCCGTGTTTTGTTTATTTGAAACTAGGGACCCGCTCCGGCTTCGCACGGGTGCAAATGCAAATATACACAAACCTTCCTCGTTTATCGCGGTTTCTATTAGTGATAACCGTATCAAAACCCGTTGCGTGGTTTAGAAGAAGGAAACGGATAAACAGACAGCCGCGGAAAGCAACTTTGTTTTATACTACGAGCTCCTTAAAGTTCTGAGTTGAGCTACACGATAACTGACAAATGTCTACACTGTCTCGACAGGTCCACTCAAATCTGTGTAGTGAAGACAAACAGACATGATCTGCATGGTCTTCATATAGCACATTGTGAATGTGAGAACCATGTAAGTCGTTATATTCACGTAGATTTCATGATTGTCTGGCAGTTTGAGTACTTTTGCGGCCTACCCAAGTGTCCGTACTTTGGTATTGTTCGTCGGTCCTTCAGGCGCCGCGCGCGTCACATGTCGACATAATATGTCAGTCCCCGTTGACAGGCGGCCATCGTATTGCCGACTGTCAACGGGGACTGACAGATGCCGCACGTGACGCGTGCGGGGCTTGAGATGTTTAAGTTCTGAGTTGAGCTACACGGTAACTGACAAATTCTTGCACTGTCTTGACAGGTCCACTCAAATCTGCGTGGTGCTTTCCTCAAAAGATCATCTCAGACATTAACGTACATGGTTCTCATATTATTTAACAAGTAGGTACACAATATATAAGGACTTTTTAAAAGAGACTTTCTGTAAGCTACAAAGTAAAGGTTGATATTTTATCAACAGTAAAAAGAAAATTCAAGTGCCACTACACACGTACATTACTATATGTCCACTGACGGTAATAATATATAGATACCCGTGGAATATCAAAAACTCCCTGGCATTTATTTTACGTTGCCTAATTTTTTTTCCTATCTCCAGAGCTTTACAAGGAATTTTAAATAAGGAATGTATTAGATCATTTGAAGAATTTTAAAATGCAATTTCCAGAGAATTTCATCTCATGTTACTAGTTTAAAAAGCTTTAGTGAGTTGACGTCCTACTGAGAAATGCAATTTTTGCCAAACAGCTTTACTAAACGAAAATGTTTTGTATCAGTTCACAGAATATTATTTTATATTCCCTGAACATTGTTGAGACAAAATTCATGTTTTTGGGATTCAAATTAAAATCTGTACTTAAGTAAATATAAAATTCAAAGTCCTGACTGATTGACTGACTGATATGTCAACGCACAGCCTAAACCGCTGGTCCTAGAGACATGAAATTTGGAGGGTGTGTTATTTGTTAAGCGTAGGCATCCACTAAGAAAGGGTTTTTTGAAATTCAACCCTGACGGGGGGAAAAGGGGGTTGAAAGTTTACAACGATTAGTGATAAATGATCTTATTTTGTAAGTAGGTTTTAACAACACTTTTACACGTAATTTTTTTTTGTCAGTTTTAGCTAGATGAGGCCGGTGTTTCCTAGCTGACTACCCTGAGAAGAAACACCGAAACAAACTCAGAGATCAAAGTCTCTTTTTAACCGACTTCGAAAAAGGAGGAGGGTTCTGTGTTCGACTGTATGTATGGTTTTTTTTACGATTTCTCTGTCAATTGAGGACTGTTTTTCAAAATTCTTTTTATCCGAAAGAATATACTTCCGAGGTGGTCCCATATAAATATTATCGAAATTGCTTCAGCGCTTTTTGACAAACTGAACAATAAAAAACTTTTTACAAAAAAAATACAACCGACTTCCATAAATAATACTAAAAAATGCAAAATAACTTTAATTTCGGAAGTCGGTGTTTCTAGTTTGGTTTCTTCGTTATTTGACACCGACTTCCGAAATTAAAGTTATTTTGCATTTTTTAGTATTATTTATGGAAGTCGGTTGTATTTTTTTTGTAAAAAGTTTTTTATTTTTCACTTTTTAGTTGTTGTACCCCATTCTAAAACTAAATGAATAGTAAAGTTATGCCCGAATTGATAGCCCCAAAAATAGGGAATTTGAACAAAGTTGGTGAAATTAGGGTGTATCAGGGTGAACTGTACACATCTGTATACCCCTTCAGAACGTATCAGCGTGATGTAATGTTGTGAAGTGGTGAAAACAATATACAGACATGCGATTGCAGCAATTCTGGAAGGTTTGCTATCATTTATTGAAGTGTTCCATTGTGTATCTCCGAAGTTCTTCATCAGATCTTCACCAAATTAAAATGGGACCACATGCGAAGCAACAGCTTTCTAATTAAAAAAAAATCTTCCAAATCGGTTCACGTAGTAAAAAGTTATGAGGTAACACACATAAAAAAAAAAAAATACAGTCGAATTGAGAACCTCCTCCTTTTTTTGAAGTCGGTTAAAAACGAAAAATACGTATACCTAGATGACGTTTTGGTGTTCTCCAATTACGATTAAGTTTAAATTCCACGTTCCATATTATTGAGGTTTTTAGTTCTAGGGTATAACAGCAAAAACAAAATACACTAAAAATTCAAAAAATAACTTTAATTTCGGAAGTCTGTGTCAAATAACGAAGAAATAAATACAAACACCGACTGCCAAAATTAAAGTTATGTTTTTAATTTTTAGTGTATTTTTTTTTTGGAAGTCGATTATTTTTTTACGTAATAAAGTTTTTTATAAAGTGTTCAAATCCATACAATATGTACTGGTCAAATCATATGAGAACTATGTACTTTTATGTCTGGGATGAGCTTTTGAGGAAAGCAACACGCAAATTCGAGTGGACCTGTCCACACAGTGCAAGTATTTGTCAGTTATCGTGAAGCTCAACTCAGAACTTTGAGGAGCTCAATGAACCAACGAACAATACCAAAGTAAGGACATTTGAGTAGGTCGCAAAAATACTCAAACTGCCAGACAATCATAAAATCTACATGAATATAACGACATACATAGTTCTCGCATTCACATTATGCTATATGATATAACATATATATATATATATATAGGGAAAGTACCTACTAATTCCACGCGGCCCAAGCCGCTGGCAGAAACTAGTATCTATATACAGTGGAATCCGTTTATAATGACTCCGCCTGTATTGACCAACCGCTTACTATGAAGTGATTGCAGTGCATAGTTAGTAGTTACGTTTTCATATAAAATTTAATAATAAAGTTCGGATATTAACATCGCTGTCGCTTATTATGACATATTTTTCGAAAATGATGTCTGGTTATAGTGAGTTTCTAAAATGTTCTTGGTTAATAAACGGAAAAAAAGTTTGGAAGTCGGTTGTATTTTTTTGTAAAAGAGTTTTATATTTTTTACTTTTGTGTTGTTGTAACCCATGCTCGTGGCTAAAGTAATAACAGCTGCACGGGTCGATCCATCAGGTTAAGCTATGCTTGCGGGGGTTGGTCCAGGGATGGGTGACCATCTTTACATACCCAGACTCCTCCGTGCCTCGGAAAGCCCGTTAAGCCGTTGGTCCCGGCTGTCAATCGTTGATCTTTGACAGTCGTTACGGGTCATCATAAGCCCGAAAGTCTGATAACCAGTCTTACCAAGGGGTATCGTATTACCGAGTAACTGGGTTGTGTAGGTCAGATAGGCAGTCGCTCCATGTAAAATACTGGTATTCATCTGAATCTGGTTAGACTGGAAGCCGACCCCAAGAGAGTTGGGAAAAGGCTAGGCAGATGATGTGTTGTTGTAACCCATAACTAAAACTAAATAGTAAAGTTATCCCGAATTGATAGCCCCAAAAACATGGAATTTGAACATAATTGGTAAAATTAGTGTGTATCAGAGTGAACTGTACAAATCTGTGTACCCCTTCCCTTCAGAGCGTATCAGCGTGATGTTAAGTTATGAAGTGGTGTAAATAAACAGACTTGCGATTGCAGCATTTCCAGATGGTTTGCTATCATATAATGAAGAATTCCATTGTCTATCTCCGAAGTTCTTCATCAGATCTTTACTAAATTCAAATGGCCTGGGTGTAGTAGTAAAGTATACCCTTTCAAACAAAAAAGAATTTTCCAAATCGGTTCAGGCATCTTCGAGTAATCGGGGAACATAAATAAAAAATAAAAAAGATCCAAGAAACATATGTAATGACTTGATGTTTTACTCTAAATAAATTAAATAAATACCTCACGAAAATAGGAAGTTGTTTATTTTCTAAGACTTGCTTTGTATGACGTATTTGTCACTTTCCTTTGATGTCATTATAAGCGAATTCTACTGTATTATAGTTGGTTTAAAATACTTAATTAACTGTAATTAAAACAAAAACTCCTAGCGAAATAAAACCTAAAATCTGGCGTCAAAATATTCCACCGCAACGCTGTCTATTGGAAGTGTGCCCAAAAGACTGACGGCATTGCCACGTTGTATGTCAATGCTTAAGAGTTTATGTTACCTCAAATGGCTTAGCATGATCCTCCGTTATGTCGATAATACTGCAGCATTAATTTTGAAATAAATATATGGCAAGGTTGAGGATCAATGTTAAGTATTATAAACCTCAAAAACACGATTCCATAAAATTTTCTCGATAGAAAAAAAATCCAAAGTTACCTCTAAACCGAAAACAATAAACCGCTAGCATTCAAAAAATGCTTAAAATTAGATCATGAAACTTTGCATACTAACTGAACTTACTATAAAGCAGGTCCTACAAGTTTTTTTATTTTTTAATTACCATTATTTTCACAGTAAAAATAAAATACCTAAACTATCACCTAAACTATGCCGTCTTGAAGCTTGTTCCCTGGCGCCCGACGCCCCCGTTCAGTCTCGCTTCGGCTTTCGAACGGGAGGGCTGTGTCGCTTGCGCTCAGAGCACACATTACGCAACAAGACTACGTAAAATACAAATCTTGTAGTACTTATACTTATAGTGTTGGTGCAATGGGAAATAACCGTAATAAAAATAAGAAGCGAAAGGGTTGGCGCAAAGAAACTGGACAACATGATAAATGTAATGAAGTAAGTATATAGCTACCTATCTACGTACAGTATTAGTGATTACAAACATGTCACGTTTGGTGCAGTGGCAGGTGATTGGCTGCTGCGTTAGGAGTTGCAGGTGTTTCTGCATGTGAAGATTTGTGTTTGTAAACGCACCTTTCATGATTCAGGCGAAATCCAGGTGTCCACTTTTTTTTTTATAAAAAATGTGAAAAATGGGTGTCCAGTTTTGTAAAAAGATAAAAAGTTCCCTAAATAGGTTTGTTGTTGTTTTGACAATATACAACAAATAGGTATCTATGTAGTACCTAATTGTTTTTTTTTATAATGTTGCCGACTCCAGGATTTCAACTGAATCGGAGACGGTGCGATTACAAACACAAATCTTCACATTCACAAACGCGCAGATCCGACACAACTATATGTAGGCCATAAAACACTGATCTGTTATTATTATTACTACACATGGCTATATAATTTTGACGGCACGGTTGGCGCAGTGGTTGAGCGTTCGGCTGCTGCGCTGCGTGTCGCGGGTTCGATCCCCGCACGGAACAAATATTTGTATGACCTGCAGATAGTTGTTCCGGGTCTGGGTGTCTTGTGTATGTGAATTTACATGTTTGTGAACGCACCCACGATACAGGAATATTCCTAGTGTGGGGCAACGTTTTTTTAAAAGACAAAATAAAATTAAAAAAAAAAACTATCAAGCTATAAATTTCCAGTATAAGCTGATCTCACATTATATAGGAATTCCGTACAATGAGAGGTCAGCTTGTACTGGAAAAGTATCCCTCCACCATCAAATACCAATTCACCAAATTTGTATTTCAATAAAAATGTTGGGTGGGTAATTGTTATTTGTTATTCATAGGGCAAGTCTGCTTCTATGGACGATTTAGTCTTCTTTTGTATATTTTTAGGGTTCCATAGCCAAATCATAAATAAAAATATGTGAGGTCTAGGTAGGTATTTATTTGTCCCGTGTGATTGTTACAGGACCGGACGGACGGAGGTATGACCTCCGAAAACTGTAGAAATAAATTCGGACGAAACACATCTTCATGTGTTACAAAATATATAATTGTAAGTACCTATCTATCATACGTGTGTGATAATCACGAAATTTGCTGTTCCCCCATGGCACTACCGCTTGGTACTAACGCGTAACGGTACTATCACGAAATTGGCGAATTCATGATAAAATTTTCATAATGTTGGACTTTTTAGGGTTCCGTATTATTTTTTCATGTTGACAAAATTATGCTGCCGGGGTCGCGAGTATATTTGAAAGAGAGTTACCGCGGCTCTTGGCACAGGCAACTGAAGGAACAGGGGTGGGTTTTAGTTAGTAAAAGTCTGAGATGGCAGATAAAAAAACAATGTACAGCGATGGTAGCTGTAAAAGTTTAAAACTTTGGCGCAGCCACCAACGCCCATCACGCCAGTCATTGGATGATAACATAACATACCCCAAAAAAAAGTGTTTTATAATGAATGTTGTGTTTTCTTGCAGATCACTAGTACCACCTGAGAACATGAGCTGTTCACTGAATATACACAATCATTGAAATCAAGCGTCCCATTGCAGCATTCAATTTGGACGAAGCTAAGATATAGATAAGATAGAAGTAAATTTTTGGAGAAAAACTCAAAACGGACTTGTTGTAAATAAAAAACATCGTTGGTATATACAAGTGCAAGGACAATTACATATCATCGGTACAAAAAAAAAATATTTTCGGAATAAGGTCTAGATGCGACAAAAAGTCGAAATTATAGAAAGATGACCAATATTTCTGAAATGGAACTAAAATTAGAACATTTTTACAAAACATGCATGTTACCTGAGCTATGCAATCCCAGACATGTTCTAACTATGTAAATTAGAGATTTAAGCGATTAAAAATAAATGTTATTTAATTTTGACTATTTTTAATTACTTTGAAAAAAACTTATGGTATTTATCATACCTACCTACGTACCTAGATACATACATACCTACTTACATACCTACCTGCATACTTACCTACTTATCCTACCTATACCTACCTACCTTATATTTATACAAACCTTGTCCTGAGAATCACGAACACAACAAAAAAAGAATTATGCAATTTGGTGAAGTCCTTCGAAAAATATACGCATGTACCTACATTTCGGCGATTCATTCTTATATAGATGCATAATAACTAAGAAAGTGGTAATACAAGGCGAAAGCTACCTATTATAAGATTTTAAAATGGCACAGCGTAAACTTACTACCAAGCCAATGTACCTACAGAACCCTCAGTGCAATGGTGACTCGCAGTTGACTAGTTTTTTGTAGCTCTACTGCTACTAAACCGACTCTAAACCACTGCATAAATTCTACAATTCGAATCGATTTTTCTAACATATAGGTATGTATATCTAGGTACTTGCATATACCTACAACCTACATAATTACCTACATGCGCAAACGGCTGTCACATAACATACATACACGGCTAAAACTATAAAACGCAAACTTACTACAAAACTAATTGGCGGAACCCACAGCGCAAAGTTGGCTCGCATTTGACTAGTATTTTATAGAAGTAGGTAGGTAAAATAAAATAGTGTGCACGGCTAGACATCACCTATACTGTCCAGTATAAGCTGATCTCGCATTTTATAGGCTTTCCGCACACTGAGAGGTCAGCTTATACTGGAAACTTATCGTTTATAGATACATTGAAATTGTATTTTCGATATAATATACAATTTTATATTCATAAAATTACAAGTTAAAATTAAATTAGATTGATAATTTTATTCCTTAGTACTCGTCCGATAATAGTGTAGTTTACTCTAACGAAATCGCTTCGACCTCAAGGCCGCGCGTGTCGCGTCTCTGCGAGCAAAAGTGTGCGAGCGAGATAAAGAGTGCAGTGGCACGCGGGGAAGTGGGGGCGAAATTAGAATTTGAGCTGAGGTGGCATAAGCTCTTAACCTCTGGCCGAGGAAAAAGCTAGCCCTTGGGTCACTCGAAGTGTTACAAAGGCGTTTAGATAGATCTTTAAATACTAAATGAGCACCTGGACCCCACGGCCCAGGTGCTTGGTTTAAAGGATTTATAATTAGCTAATTAACCACACAGTTCTCATTGTTTTTACAAGCTTTTATTAATATTAACGTTCCCAAAATTATACTCTTTTAAATCAGTAATACCCAACACTGCCCAAATCACAGTTATAACAAAAACCAAGATTCTCTAAACGATATAATATTCATTGCTAGTGTGCGGAGTGTGCCAGCAAATCCAAGAACTCGCTTTCATTGTGATAAAATTCATGTCATGCACCAAAATGCAAAAGTCTCTCTTTGAGTAAGGATCAGTTTGGACTGCACAGTCTCCCGTATCCATTCAATTCTCGGTAACTGTCTTTGTTTATTTTGCCAACGTTCATTTATCTAATGAAGCTTCTCCATCTTGTGTTTCGTGGTATGAATTAATTAACTTATATAACTTGAGCATGAACAGAAGCAAGATAGAACGAACTTGTCAAAACTATTCCGTTGCAGTGGCCATGTTTATGAGTAGCTGCCAACTTTTAATTTACAGCTTTGTATAATTTATGAAGCACTCCACTGGCACGCTGCGTTTTTTTTCTTGTCCAGTAACTTAAATAATATATTTTTTTGTGAAAGATGAATTGGGATCCGCAATAAATTTAGATATTATAAGTAAGTTTTAACAACATCAATACGTTTGAAGACTTCCAAACAATTTTTTCCCCGAATCTCGACTATACCCTTCCATATTTAATCGCACACATTCCAAAAAGTTGCTTCAACGTCGTCATCTTGAGGCGCGTTGCTTTGAACTTTTTCTTTTTCAATAACAGATTTGGCGCCTCCAAAACCGGTTGTTTCACTTTCCATGGCTGCATGTCCATCGAGCGCTGCAGACAAGCGAATCATCTAAACGAATGAGTCAGAACGATCAATTTTTTGGGTGCTTTCTCCCACACCTGCCCGAAAGGGGCACGGATCACGGATACGAACACTTTCCACTGGGGGGAAATGGGAGCAGCGTTTTGCATGGCCTTGATTCGAGAAGGCGAGCGGTGGTGCCGCTTCGCGCCGCCAACCGCCAGCACGCGATCAGTCTTTGTCGAGCGTTCATACACAGTAACCGCGTCCCGCGAAACATAGTTCGGAGAGAGCGATCGGCGCGAGTGTCACACAGTGCTACAAGTGACCAAACAAAGTGAACGCAGTGATTTTACCATTCGGAGGATACCCACGAGCAAATCTGGAGCGATACGTTAACTTTAGGAGGTGTGTTCCATTCAGTTTTACTGTTTATTAGTTTCGCACGCGAGATTCAATTGTTTATGTTTGTTTTGTGAATGAGCGTCGCGTCCATTGAGCTATTGGATGATATTTTTATGGCTCCGCACTCCACAGGGTTTCTCGTTCTGTGGTCATTTCTTGGTTTTACGATAGCGACTCACGCGAATCACAAAAAAATGTGAAAGTAATTTGACGTGTGTCTGTACCGACTGCACCGCGTAAGATAGTGTGCGGCTTTATCGTGATGTTGTCACGGTTGTCTGCTTTTTTTTTTTTTTTTTTTTTTTTTTTTTTTTTTTTTTTGTGGGGTGGGAAATCATCCTATGACTTCTCCCGCTCTGGGCGGAGCGGGAGGGCGTGTCAGACTCTTACTGACTAAAACCCACCCCTGTTCCTTCCTGCCTTTGAGTGCCCAGGGGCGAGGTAACTCTGTTTCGAATTTATCCTCAACCCCCGAGCAGACGGTTGTCTGCTGCTTGCTTATTTATTACAACAAATAACTACGAATGAAAACTAATTTTCAACTTATCTTGTTGTTATTTTTGGAAGCTTCATAAATTGTCAGTGAAAGCAATTAAGATCTAAATAATAGTTCTCTTTAGTTTTACGCCGAATTTGCATGCGAAGACAAATACCTTGTCTTGATAAAGATATTAACTTGAATTATTCATAACATTAATCATTTAGGGAAATTTGTGATCACGAAAGACCTTCGCTGGGGAAATCTCAGCTGTTATGAATATTGGAGAGATAATTAAGTGGATGCGATTAATCCTATCTTAACGTTTTAAGAGACTGATCTCCAGATATCGCAAAAGAAGACCGCACGGGAATAGGAAGACTTAAAACTTAAATTATTGACAAGGAAAATTGTAAAGCTAATCATAAAGAAAACTCTGATTTAGAAAGTCTAAAAAGGTAGGTACGAGTACCTACAATAGTACTTCGAGGCTGGTATTAGATACCGATATCGACTAATTAAATGCCGCAACGGAACAGAGGCCTAATTGTTCTGCACAATAGGTGCTACCGCTGTGTAACAAACAGGATATACCTACTAACTTAACTATTTATCTAGAGAACCATATAAAGTATATATAAACTGGTAAATAAACCCTAAATAACTAAACTTGGAACTTTAGAAGTCAAAATACATCATGATTTCCGCGATGATATATTACAGATAATAATTTGAAAACTAAATATTATTCAATCAACAGCCATAACTTTATTAAGATAGCCCCACAAAAAATACAAAAATAATTGACGAGAATAAAATGAAAACGATTTTATGGAAAAGGAAATTGATAAAGAAGGCACGAAAGCTTCTTACGCTCCTGTGGAGAAATCATTTGAACTTTAACAAGACCTTTGACATTATCAGTTGTTAGAATATCTTATTAAAATACAAAAGATACTAAGTTATCTAAGATAAGAAATGATGAAATTATTTCAATGAAGAATTGGCCAACTAAAGTAGGTAAGTATTCAGCCATTCAATGGACGAGACCAATATTCGAACTGTAAGCATCTTAAAACATCAATAGTAAGTATATATTTTTAGCAACGATTATTTTTAATCACAAGCATATTTAATTTAAACCATTTTTACTGACACATTTTAATCAAATGACGCATTAGCTTGAAATGTATGAATTCTCAATCTAGACAAACATTTGAATGTAATGACCTCTAAAAATAACAATGTAACACAATTTTATTAAAACAACGAAAACAGATCTCACCGAACCTAATAATTTCGGAACTCGGTGTTTGTCTTTTGTATTAGACATCGACTTCCAAAATTATTTTGTTTTTTTTGGGAAGTCAGTTGTATTTTTTGTAAAAAAGTTTTTCATTTTTAGTTTTTATACTCCAGAACTGAAACTAAATATTAAAGTTATGCCCGAATTGATAACCCCAATACATTGGAATTTGAAGATAATTGGAGGAAACCAAAATGTCATCTGTGTACATACATATTGCAGTTTTCTTTGTTTTTTTCAAAAAGCGCTGACTCAATTTTGATAAAATTTATATGGCCACTTCAGAAGTTTCAAATAAAAAGAATTTAGAAAATCGGTCTACAAAAGAAAATGCATACAGTCGAACATAGAACCTCCTCCTTTTTTCGAAGTCGGTTAATAAAACCTAACTTTTTTGATATGTATAAAAATGCGAATGTGAGTTTGTTTATTTATTTGTTGCGCTTTATACCTATTATCATGAAATTTAGCATACACGAGAACAGACACAACATATATACACACATACAGGAGAACAGAAAAGAAGTACCTACCTTTCATCCAGAAATAAACTACTGTTGGACAAATCTACGCCAACGCAAGCGACGCCGAGGGCAAAATCTAGTAAATACCATAACGCAAATGAAACTGCCACAGCATCAGAGAAGAAAATATCAGACATAATTGTATTAGGAGAAATTAAATTATGAATCCCTTTGTTTTGGCGCAGTCTACGCAAGAAGAATATACGTTCGTCATTACATTACCGAGTATATGGGACAAATAAAATAGGCCTGGCTGATAGAGTCGACGTAATTGCGTTTTGTCAAAAGCTTTTGATAACGTGATAAATTGTGTAATTACGTACGTACTTATTTCCTTTATTTCCATTGGTTCTATTAAGTACGGATTGTACTCTATCTATGCCTGATTAGTGTTATTAAAGGCAGCTTCATCATCATTATCATCATATTCGTCTACTGCTGGAAAAAGGTTTTCCCAAGTATCATCACAAATGTTCGGTTCTAGGCGACCTGACTCCAAGGTAACTTGATTGTCAAAATCTTAAAGGAAATCGAACTACATATCATTCATTATTTTTATTTTTAATTGACGTCTTAATAATTCTAATTTTAAGTAGATTGTCCTTATTAAAAAATATAGAAGAATTTTTGCTGTCTATACATTTTGACAATCACAAGAACTTACAATATTCGCACTAATCTACAACGAATATTTCAAAACACGAGAATATTTCAACAAAGATAAAACAAGTGTAAAATGGGGTTCGGTAGCAGCCTATCAAATTATCACAATAGCTAATTACTTATATCGAACACTACACCGGCAGAGAATATTGTAAACACGGCCGACCACAGCTAATTGCCTAGCCCTAATTAGGAACAGCCATTTTGGCGGAGAATTCGCACTAAAAACGGTTATCACATCTTTTTACTTCGACAATCCGAGTTTAAGTGTCGGTGAATGGCTTGTGGTATTGCCAAAATTAATTAAAGAATCCAATTTACTTTCTGAAGACGATCTTTTATAGGTTTAGAAAACAGGTCAAGTTCAATTCTTTATTTTCATTTTTAATTGACGTCTCTGGGCTTTCTGTGATGGGGGACTGAAGAAGATTAGTTCGTAATTTATTTATTTAATATACTCGTAGGTTTATTATAATAACTAGCTTCTGCCAGCGGCTTGGCCAGGGTGGAATTTGTACTTTCCCCATGATAAATTATAGCCTATGTGCTATTCCAGACTATAATCTATCTCTGTGTCAAGTTTCTTCCAGATCCGTTCTGCTGTTCTGGCGTGATTGAGTAACAAAGCATTCATTCAAACTGCCGCATTTAAATAAAACGTTAGTAGAATGTTTACTATGTTATAGGTAGGTCTATATATTTTGATAGAATATGTCTGTATAACAATACCCGTAACATACGAGTAAGTTACCACACAAAGCAAAAGAATCCATACAAGCTTCATGGTGATATCCGAACCAGGAAACCAGGCTAAGGTTGTAACTAACCCATATAACGAGTCAAACAAAGCTTGTTGTCGTATGCTGTGACCCCATGTGCGTGTATCCTGCAGTAAAGTTTCGTACAAATTCTCGTAACTACCTCATATTAGGGGCAATGCGAAATTAACGCTGACAGTTGGCAAACAAACCAACACTTGTTATGCTAATGTAACTGGTAATTCAGAGGATACAAGGCAACCAGTGTAAAATGTGAAATTGTAAAATTGTTATTGGTCCAAAAACGACTATAATAAACAACAATACTATTCAGGCCTCTCTTTTAATTTGAAGTGAACACATAGTTACTAATATTTTATTGGTACCCTTAAAACAAGGTAAGAGAAATATTCCGTCTTTTGAATTGAAACTCGTGGAAATAAATAACAGTCGTACGAAGTTTAGATCGATCAGTCGGTTACAGTTTCATCTCCTCGTACTCTACAATTGATATAAGTACAATTATGTTATTCTGAGTGGTGATCAAAAATGCTGCTCGAGTGCAACGTTTTTAACATCCTGAATTTGTCGCCCTTTTAAAATCCCCACACTAGAAATAATAATATAGGAAAGAAAACGATTAATAGCTCATCAATTATCATGCCGACAGTTTTCTTTCCTGACAGTTTCTCTTTTACAACACCACACCACATAAACTTTCTCCTTAACTTCATAATAGCTTAATGATTTATCATCTATTTGCTTCTATAGTATAATTCCTTACTTGGTTTTTATCTGACCCTTCATCCTTGTTTATATCCTATTCTATTGTAATAGCCATTTTTTACAAACGAAATTCGCTATCCAACAAAACATTTTTAAAATTGAGATAGGTAAATAATATCAGTGGCGAACAGACATGACAACGCCAATTTAACTTGGAACGTTGTAGTAGCGCTGCTTGCAAAGGTAAAAGTCAAATGTTTGTCAAATTCTATATATTCAAATATAGTTACATTTTTCGCCATGGGTCCAGTTATGCTGGGGTGTCTAACAAAGGCATTGTTGACTTTGTTTTTCGTCTGAATCCGTGTTTTTCTTTCATCTGTGTGAAAAGTTGAAAGGGTGGAACAATGATTCCGCGAGCGCACATAGCTCCCTTTTTTAGCTCACGAGTTCTTGACTAGGAGATTGTAAGATTGTTTTTTCTTCACCCGCTATTCCAAGATGTCCTTATTAGGGTTATTCTGTGTCTATTCTAAAAGATACTGGCTTAAATAAATACTAATATTACGTAAATTGAATACAAATGACTCAAAATTGCAACGTATCTTTGTTCCTCGTAATATGGCGTCCAATAAAGCGAGTTCCATCCATTTACCATTCTCTTCAAAAGTTTAATTTTTCCAATATGCCCGAAACTCATCCGAATATAAAGCTGTAACATATCAGTCTATTTATTCGTGAAAGCTACGTTTATTTCCGATATAAATATCTGTTCTGTGAAAGAGAAATCGGAGCTCAGAATATTGTACAAACCGTATAATCCCGTATAAGGGCTGTTCACAAATGGGTATATGTTCTGAATGGGGTGAAAAGTGCTCCGTCAGAGGCTGAGGTATGTCCATTGTGGAAGGTAGAAATAACGTATTTGGGTTGATTTACCATCCCTGATATAAAGTTACGTGAACCTTTTTTTGTAAGCTTGTGTCGTATGTGTTTAGGGTTGTCTCCGGATGTTACTTTGATATGTAGCGTTTCTGGATGGATGAGAATTTGCCTTTATAGAATGTAGGTACCTCCTATAAACGTTTTAAGGAAATTGTATTCAAAGCGGGCTACCCATTCTACGCATGACTACGAATGGAGAGTAAAAGTTTATAAATTAATGTTTAATTAATATCCAGTAAATTTCTTTTTATGTAGTCAGATTTTTACTAAAATAAACTACCAATTAAAAAACATGAAACGTGGTCGCTCACAATGGGCCTCATCAGAAGGCTTACAGTCACCCAAAGGGCAATGGAGAGGGCAATGCTCGGAGTTTCCTTGCGTGATAGAATTAGAAATGATGATATCCGCAAGAGAGCTAAGGTTACCGACATAGCCCGAAGTATCGCGAAACTGAAGTGGCAGTGGGCAGGGCACATTGCTACCAGAACAGGCGGTCGATGGGCCGAAAAGTTCTGGAATGGCGACCGCGTACTGGAAGATGCAGCGTTGGAAGGCCTCCCACAAGGTGGACCGATGACCTGGTGAGGGTCGCGGGTAGCCGACGATGCGAGACGCACAGGACCGATCATTGTGGCGACACTTGGGGGAGGCCTATGTCCAGCAGCGGACGTCTTTCGGCTGAAATGATGATGATGACCAATTAAAAATAATAAACAAATATTTCCACTCGCAACTAATTCACTGTAACTCCTTCCGTCTGCTAATTAATTTTATATTTTCAAACACAATAGTTTTCCTTTTTCACGCTTTTCTCACAAACACGAAGCGACCAGTGTTGCTAATGAAAAAAAAAAGCAAATATTTAGAGAAAACAGCATTGTTTGTAACCAAAGAATGTAAACGTTGTTCATTAACTGATATTTACTGAAACCAAATATCATGTTTACTCCAACTACGTATAGCGATCATATTAATTGAAAACATTCTTGCGGAATTCGGCTTCAAATTCGGGATTGAATCATAATAACCCCAGGTATTCAATACGCGCTATTAGTTATTCTGTGGCATAAATTGAATAATAACGTAGTATTCCAGTTTCAATTTATGATACTTTGTAAGTAAAATTAATTAAAATCCAGTATCTAGGTAACGGTAGGAATTAGGAATGAAGATATAAGAGGAAGTTTGAAAGTGGCACCGCTGACTGAAAAGTTGTGTGGAAATCGGTTGTCATGGTATGGGCATGTGATGCGGAGGAAAGAAGAAAATGTCGTGTGGAAAGTGAATGGCTATAAGAGTTGAGGAAGGCCAAAGAAACGATGGTTAGACTGTGTGAAAGAGGATATGGGTAAAAAGGGGGTGACTACAGAGATGACGACTAATAGAGGAGTATGGAAGAAAAAGACATGTTGCGCCGACCCCAAATAAATTGGGATAAGGGCAGGAGAATGATGATATCTAGGTAACGGTCGATGGTGTAACAGTTTAAATGGCAGAAATACTCCTACTAATATTATAAATGCGAATGCTAGTATGCTTGAAAGTTCGTATGTTTGTGTTTCAATCACGCAAAAACGGCTTAAGGGATTTGAATGAAATTTTGCACACAGATAGATTATAACCTGGATTAAAACAAAGACTACTTTTTACTATGCGAGCAAAGCCGCAGGCAGAAGCTAGTATTAGATAATTGTGGAAATGGCTTTGAAACCCATTTTTTTTTTTGTGGGTTAGGAAATCATCCAATGACATTTCCCGCTCTAGGGTGAAGCGGGAGGGCGTGTCAGACTCTTACTGACTAAAACCCACCCCTGTTCCCTGCCGTAAATGCCCAGGGGCGAGGTAACTCTTTCGAATTTATAGGCAGGGATCTGGGCAGGCATCGGTCATGACGGGCCCCGTCATGTTTGCTGACAACTCTTTGAGGCGTGCGTGGAACACTACGCGCCGTTTCTCGGGCCTGGTGCTGATCGGACGGCGAGTTACCCACTACTCGCCGTCCGCAGGCCCGGGTTTTGAAACCCTTTACTTGAATATCCTGTTGTACCAACCCGCAATGTGTCCGCGTGGTAGATTGCGGCCCATTCCCTCTCCTAGAGAGGAGCTAGGCCTGAATCCCAGCAGTGGGAACATTATAAGGCTGATTATATATGTATGTATAAATATCCTGTTGTAAGCAGCCAGCATGCAGGCAGTGAAGAAAAACCATTGATAGCGAGACTAAAGTCAGTAATGAGAAAAGAAGAACAGGGGCCAGTAGGCTTACTCTTGACACTAGATCTCAAACGGAATTGGAAAGTCTGTCATGACGTCTTAAATTCTTCATAATTCCGGTGTGAGAATAGGATCTACAATAATAGTGCTATTCGTTCTGTATAGGTCCGTCTCTTATTCACATGGGAATTTTGATGATTTTATGACGTCATGATAGAGCCGCAAAGAGGTGAAAAGAGTGAAGAAAATCTAACTAATCCTTACTAATATTATAAATGCGAAAGTTTGAATGGATGGATGGATATTTGTTACTCAATCACGCCAGAACGGCTGAATGGATCAGGTTGAAATTTGGCACAGAGATAGATTATAGTCTGGAATAGCACATAGGCTATAATTTGTAATGTGTAGTACTAATTCAGCAGGCGAAGCCGCATAATTCATGAAAATGACATTGATGTCATCAATGTTGATAAAAAACTTTAAGTTCAACATATAACAGGCAATTTAAAAATATCCAAAACCCAAACTAACAAAGCGATACTAATTCGAAACAAATACAACAGCACCTACTTATCTCCGTACGTTGCTTATTAAAACTTAAAACGGCCGATCAGCATAACAATGATGAGTCCCATTGTACCATTGTAGTCCCAGTTTGGTCGCGTGGGACGGCCGCCATTTTGAAGTTCTGCCAGAATCTATAGTCCATACAGTCATTGTTTTAGTCAGTGATTGATAAGTCGTTAGGTACGTGTGGATCTATGACTTGAACGTTAGAACAAAAAAAAATTCTACTCAGCAGTAGGTATATAGGTAGCTTAAAAATTTATTTTCCTGTTATTTACATTTATCTATATACTTACATGAAACAAAAATGGTACTCAGACTTAGCAGTTGAATTACCAGGAATTCTATCTTTTAAGGGCCTACCTCCCCGTAAGTGGCGCCCTCATTGAATAAAAAATCGTATCTTAGCATAGAAAATAAAGATTAAAGTATCCTTTGTTGCGATTGTTACACATAAGATAAGATATTTTTACGTTGTTAAAACAGGACTCAAAATGTTTCGTATCCAAAGTAGTCCTGGGTCCTGGGTGGGTCCTGTTTCAACAACGTAAAAATACCTTAAGCTCTTTGTAACAAACGAAACATAGGATTTTTTAATCTTTATTTTCAACGCTTTGCTACGATTTTTTATTCAATGAGGACGCCACTTGGCGGATATATACGCCTTAAACAGTTGATTGCATCTACCGATTCTACCTACTTGGATTTTGCCGTTTCAATTTGAACCTATATATAGAATCAGATGTATCCCCTTCAACCAATATCTCAAAAGAACAAATTCGTGGAACCAATTTCCACCGTTCGCAAAAGTGAATTTATCCCGAAACGCTTTTATCAGAAACCATTTAAAAATAACTTCTCACCACTCAAATCAAGAGCCTTTTCCGGATTTAAAAAGTACCTACTTTGATACGCATGTACTAACCGACTGCTAAATCTACAAGCAGATTTAAATAAATAATATTCTTCCAAGACTTGGCTCGGTTTCTACATAGAACCATCTTCAGTGGAAGCACCTCTTATGACACAAAGGCTCGCCTGTGTTGCCAGTGTGACGAGGAACACACAAGATGCTTTCCTGCATTTGTGAGCCTTTGCAGTTGACGTACGCTGTCACTTTGACACTGGCAGACAGGGTAAACATTTTCAAATGTAGAATCTTTTTTAAAAGGAGGATTCTTATTTAGAGATTTTATTTCGTAAGGAAGTAAATAGATGGACTTTATGAGAAATAAAGAGACAAAAGAAAAGAGAGAGAAAGATAGCGTGATGGTTAACAGAGGAGAAAGAAGAATGTAGTGCTGACCTCAAGTTACATGGGACAGGGCAAGAAGATGATGAGACAGCTTTATAGGAACAATTCCATTATCTGCTCCTATTATTTTAGCCTAGTTTTTAATATTACGTAGTCATAAATTCTTGACATTTATTTGTGCTCTTTATATTCTGTTTAGCTGCCGTTTCAAATTCTATAAAACAAATTAAATGTTATGGGGACCTTTCTAAGATGTTTATGAAAAAGGGTTTTAATAACTGTCTCGTAAAGTTATATCTAAATAACAGTTTTTATAACTGTCCAGTAAATTTACTGAAACGGTCTTTGAGTAAAAAAAAAAAAAAAATATTTAATTCTCAAAGGACTACTGGTACGGTAGGTAAATAAGGTTCGTATCGGTTAAAATTAAAAGCGTTTATTCAAGAGGACAGAAAGTTCACAAACATTAATTAAATATTTCTGTAACAATATTTTCGTAGCTTTCTCTTATACAAATATTTGTGGACTGATTGAAAGTTATTTTGTTTTATAAAAAGTCTACATAGTATTGATGAGTATATTTTTTACGTGGGCTAGCCGTACAGTATCACCCAGTTACTGGGTTGTAGAGGTCAGATAGGCACTAGCTCCATGTAAAATATTGCATTATTCAGCTGCACCCAGTCACCCAGTTACACTGGCAGCAGACCCCAGCTTTTTCCCAACAGTGTGCTCATGTTTTTTTAACTTTGTTTCAGGTTTTTAGCAACTGTGTGCTCATGTTTTTTAGCTTGACTGAATGCCTGTTTTTTTTTCTTTAACCAGTAGTCTCCCACTGCTTTGCAAAAGCCTCTCCCACATACTTCCAGACACTCTTTTCTTGCGCCACCTCAAACCAGCCTTAGTGGTGCGCGTCCAAGTCATGTCGCCACCGCTTTCTGGGCCAGCCTCGGCGACCCCGTCCATCCTCTGGCACGATACTGACTTACATTTGTTTAAAGTTTCACTTGTACAAGAGACTTTCTTTGGTTTTAGAAGAATGTGATGTTCAAAAAAAAATCTAAATTTAAACAACACTAAAACAAGTGAACACCCATGGGTTTTTTGGCGGGATTTTTTCAAGTGAAGTTCAGTGGCTGTTGTAATTATTCGAAAATTGGTTCCTAGTGGATATTGTGATGTAAAATTGGTTGGTTTGTGTTTTAAGTGTCTACGCAACTGGACAATATGTGGATCATCATCATCATTGAAACAGGCGCGGTCTCGGTAAAATAAAGCTAAGAATTTTGTATTATAGTATTGACAACCTCAGTGAAGCTTGCCGAGAAGACTGACTCGACTCATTTGCTGCCAAATACTGCAAAAACATTAGAATGGGTTACATCTACATTCTAATGGGAAAAAGTGACAGTATTCTGTGGCTATATAAACTAAACAATTTCTTAACTTGACACTGGCCAAATGCACAAACTGTGCGAAGCCAAATATAAAAAAAAACACTCGCAAAAGTTAAAGGCTAACCACATTGACTCATTCGTATAAATTGTCAGGGGGAAAGTCTCGTACCTGCTTAGTACTAAAACCTCAATACTGGGCCTCGATTGCAATAGGACGAGGAGAAAGCTTTGCATTATGCATAAATGCAGTTTTTGAGAACGTGCCAATGTATCGTTTAGTATGACGTCAGAATATCATGCCTTATTACAGAGTGCTCATAAAAGAGATCGAATTTCTTGAAAAGAAGATGACGCCGGGCTGTAGACAGCAATATGGCTGATAATGGTAAGGTTTTTATCCATGTACCATACACAATGGCAAACCACTTCCTTACATTGCTTGACCTGAGAACCTTTGGAAAGAGAGAAAACTTCAATTACAGGTGATCTGGTCTGTGTGAACGATGATATGACTAGGAATGAGGTGGCTATTGAAATTATTAGGTAAAGAGATATGAAAAGAAAATAAAACAGACTGCTGCCGACCCCAATAAATGATTAAATAGGACTTCAGGCAAGAGTTTGATGATGAACATTTGTGATCTTAGCATAGAGCCTAAACAAAATTGTTCTCTAAACAAATAATGTGCTTGTATACTTAATCGAAATTTCAATCAAATACATCTTAGTAGTATCGATCGAAGGCCGCAGCCGTCCTTGGCAAGATTTCAACTCGATTGACTATCTTGAATCCTTTAATTTAATATTCTCAAACGTTCCAGCTTAATTGATATTAGTGATAGACCTATATTTCATATTTTACGCTCTGTTGGTAATTAATGTTTGTCTACAATTAGTTTTGAATTCAAACACAGCTGTTAATTTAGTACTGTTGTTGATAGAAATTCGATAACCACAAACCACGAGCGTGATTTTGATCTAATTAAATATAGTTAGCAAATAATCATCATTATGGAGAATAATGAGAATGTATGTTTATAACCTCAAACGGCGCAAATGAAACAATCTTATTAGTTATTATTAGTTACATGTTTGAGCCGTTTGGGGTTGAAATATTAGGACCACATATGGGGTCCGAGTGCTCATCGAGTTCTTTGGGATATCAACAACCGGCTAGTGGACTTTTTACGCGACCAGAGGCTGAATTCTTTGGCCAACGAATCTGCTATCGTTCAGAGGGGTTAGACAAAATACTTTTCTGTTAACGTTAACGCTAACGCTTCGTGCAAAATGTATGGCAACGACATTACTGGGCGTGAGTCACGTGACAGTTCTCTCTGCAGGTACTGGGGGCTGGGCACTTTTCCCATTGACAGCGATGTGGATAAATTTTTTGATGACCAATGTGTGGTTTTCTTACGCGTTTGTACATATTATTATTTTCAGTTTGTATTTATACGTAATATGTTATTTAATTTTTTGAGTAGTCAATGAAGTAAGTGGATAAATTCCTACAGACAATATTCTAGGATCATCTACTATATCGTATCTTAAAAACCGCACTTGAGGGTTTGTACTTCTTCTGACAACCAGTCGGCTGTCACAAATAAGTCTCTCACTCTTTGGAGTTGCCCAAGCGTGTAAATAGCCGTGGGTCTCTGCGGGTGGAGGACAGTGTTACGGCCAAACACTTGGATTGAATGCTGGCCCAAAATTGCCTATATTTGTCTGTATAACTTCAAGTTAGGAGTGGTTGGCAGTAGACGGCGCATGTGGCCCTACTCTAAGCTAGTAAGAACAAGCGTTACCTGACTTTCCTTTGGCAGCCTCGCTGGACTCCGACGAGTGGCCACTCGATTCTTCACACCAACACCCCTGGTTATTCTTGTTCAATAGTTACACGGACGCGGTAAATATGGGTTATTTATTATTCCCGGAGAATCCCCAACGTTTACGGGATATTACTCGGGATTTTAGTGTATTTGCGGGGACGATGTTAATAAGACATTAATTTAGTCTGCGGTGAATGCGCTCGGCTTCGCAGCGGAAGGCACACTGAAGTGACGTCGATTGCTGCCTTTTAGATTGCCTATGGTTCTCGTAAAGCCGGCTACACACTTGCCTCACAAGCTAAAGTGAGACACACACGTCGTGATACCACACCCCATCCAACTTGCAGAGTGGCGGCAACTTGCCACACCACTCTTCTTCAATCAATTCAGGAGTGGCGCGGCTGTAAATGCTGCGATAGTCTTCTGAACATGCACACTCCATGTCCTAATTATGTTCTTGACATTAGTAAAATAAACTATGATTTTGTGAAACATATTTTTAGGGTTACCAACGGGACCCTATTACTATGCCTTCACTGCCCGTCTGTTGGTCAGCGGGCTGTATCTCAAGATGAGTAATAGGTACACCGTAGAAATTTTCACTGAATGTGTTTTTCTGTTGCCGCTATATCAACAAATAATAAAAACAAATTAAAAATTAAGGAGTGGCCATTTTTATTTTTATTATTTGTTGTTATAGCGGCCTTAGAAATCACGCTGTGTGAAAATTTCAACTGTCTACCTATTACAGATCATGAGATACAGCCCAAAAAAAAACCCAAAAAAGAGTGTGTGTGTACTTATGTACGCACTTAAGAAGTTATACTTCTTTGGCGTAACAAGATAAAAAATCAAACTGTCACAAAGTTTACAAAAGGAAAACAATCATTCTTCATGAATCACAGACTATAGCTAACCTCTGGGTGTCGGTTCTAGCTAACTTCAGGATGTCGATTTTTTCTGATGGTGTGAGCGCGCATCGTAAAAATTTAAACTCATAATTTTTCCCTAACGCGCCAAAAGACGTATAACTTAAAAAACACGTTTCTTGAACCATGTTTTTTTTTCAGTTTGTACGGAACTCTTCGTGTGCGAATCAAACTAGCACTTGCCGGTTTATTCCTTCCTTTAACGTTGACGGTTAAGCCTCTTTTCTAAAGATATGAACAAAATGAATAAAGTTTGTTCCTCGGTTGCCTTCGGTTTGTTCTCGTCGGCTTTTTAAAACGCCTCTTAATCACAAATGAAATACTGCTAAGGTTGTTCAGTGTCAAATAAATCATGTTCTTCGGTAACAAACAAAAACACGTTTATCATACGTCCTTGGTGAACTATGTACAATCGGCCTAATAAATTAGGACCGACTCCGAAAAGTTTTGACTCGACACCAAAAACGTGGGTTACCCACAGCACATTATTATTTTATTATTTTTATACTCATACTATTATTTTTAGTCTGTGTTCCGTGAGTGTGTTCGTGGCATTACAGGCCTTATCAAAATACCAGCGATGCGCTATTTATTTTTTAAATATCTCAGCATATGCTGAGATAGGAGCCTTTTTGGCCTCGCACAGGTCTTTCTATGTCATTATTATGTTATTTTTTATTATTAGTTAATTGTCATGTAAATATTTTACTTTATTTTGTGTTTTTCCGTGCGAGTCACAAATAATTTATTTTTATTTTTTCTTTCACTTAATTTGGTTTTATAATGTCCAAGTTAACCACTCAAAGCTTGACAATAACGAGGGGTTTACGAGTCGCGGGACAACGGCTCGTAAGCTTTTAAGGAATTCGCTGACTAAAGCTCGCTTGCGGTCACAAGGGCAATCTTAGGGCTGTAATGTCCTCTGTAAAGGACATTGTCTTGGGGCTAATCTCTTTTTATTCGCCGACAAAGGCCTTAAGATTGGGTTTTGATAATCTGGTAAAACCTGTTGTGTACAAGCTAAGCTTATATTCATCTGTATATACGAGTATATAAAAATGAATCCCTAACTCCCTTGGTCATGGCATCACGTGTGAACGGCTGGACCGATTTCGCTAATTCTTTTTTTGTTGTGTTTGTTATTGTCGGGAAAAGGTTCTTATGAATGAAAAAATTAGAAAGAACAATGGGCGTCCTGTCCCATTAGCGGCCATTAATAAAACTAGTGTCATTTGAAAGGTGAATGCTTGTAGAACAAATATTGTTCAAGCAGTATGATTATATATCATTTGAGAAAAAAGATATGGGTTAAATACTATTTTAATGAATTGTCATATTTTTATCATTCAGCATTTTTTGTTTTTCATCACAAAACATACGAAAAACCTTGGCGTTTTGCTTATTTTACAAACGTATGCATTAATAAAAAAAGTAATGAAACTATTGGGCTTCCATGTACCTAAATGTTAAATATTTGTCACAATATTCAATACCTTTGTTATCATGCCTTTTATCCGCTAATATGCACTGGGCCGATCGTAAACCATACCAGGATTGCACCGCTTTCAAAGAAAAATGGCGGCAATAATGTGCGGGGCGACCCGACCACTCGACAGCTGCTTTTGTTAACGTATTCGTTGAATGAGCCACTTTTTTTTTTTTTTTTGCGGAAGGGCGTGTCAGACTCTTACTGACTAAAACTCACCCCTGTTCCTCCCTGCCTCGAGTGCCCAGGAGCAAGGTAACTCTTTCGAATTTATCCTCCACCCCCGGGCAGGCATCGGCCGTGGCAGGCCCCGTCCTTTTGCTGACAACTCTTTGAGGCGCGCGTGGAACACTACGCGCCGTCGACTCTCGGGCCTGGTGCTGATCGGACGGCGAGTTACCCACTACTCGCCGCCCGCAGGCCCGGGTCTACGGTGGCCGGAAATCGTCTCGCGGCGCCCGAACCGCCTGGCGTCTGATGCGGTGGCTGCGGCTGGGGGCGCTAGGGCGACTCGGCTGTTGTCGAGTCTCCCTAACGTATGCCGCCTCCCTCTTCGCGAGCATTACTGCTTCGCAGAAGGAGGAGACGGCTTCCCATTCCCTCTCGCTCCGTACCATGGCCTGAACCAGGGCACGGCGCGAGAGGTCGCTGCCGCCTATCGCATCCACGAGGGCACGGCGGTGCTCTGCCCAAGCGGGGCAAACCTCCACCGTATGCTCCACCGTGTCCTCTGGGCGATCCTCGCAGTGGAAACACCCGGGGGTCACCTCCACCTTGATCCGACACAGGTACCTACCGAAACAGCTGTGTCCGGTGAGCACCTGCGTCAGGCGGAAGGTGAGGGCGCCGTGACGCCTTTCCAGCCACTCCTCAAAGAGGGGCACTACCGCCTCGATGGTGGCGTGCCCAGCGCTGGGTTGCGACAGTCGCTCTCTCCATGTCACCATGAGATCCTGCCGGAGCTCGGTCCGCCGAGCCACGAGTTGTCGCGGCAGCGGAGTTTCGCCCCGGCGTTTGGGCTCCTCGCGCCACTCATACAGATGCGCGTGGATTTTTGCCTCCAGATCCCACGGTGACAGTCCGGCAAGGAGGCTCGCCGCCTCACGGGAGATCGTGCGGTATCCTCGGATGATGCGGATCGCCATGACCCTCTGGGATGAATGAGCCACTTCAAGTTGGTTTTTGTTTTCAATTCTAGGAACCATTGTTAAAATCAGACCAACCAATTCTACCTGCTTCGTGTGACCAATCAGCGACGAGTGCGGTTCCCACACAACACCCGAGGCTTTACGTCAGGTCCGCGAGCACAGTGCAGTCCATCGTTGACATTTGTTTCGTTGAGTACTGTGCGATTATTTTTGTTTGACCATCTCTTTCGACTCTGGCTTGTATCTCGGACTTGTTGATTGGTAACTTTTGCTTGTTTTACTGGACTTTGTGAATTGTATTCCTATAACTATGGCTGATAACCGTCAAATGTGTGTTTTGTGTAATCGATCTGTGATAAACAGGAGAAGATACGAGATAACACACGCTTGGTTTGAAGACAATCCCGCTGTAGCCCAATATATTATTGAAGCTGTTACTCCTGAACGTCAGGTAAGTCAAACTAAATCATTATGTCTTATTTGTCATGTCAGGAACTGGTAGTTTCTCACTTTAAAAAGTATCGTTATGAAGCGTTTTTACTGGTATTATATTATATACGTCTTTAGAAAAAGAATATTGTTTATCTTTATCGGTTTTTTTTTATTTAGAAGAGTAACTAAGTATTTCATATCGACAATTTGTGAAACCATTTAAGCTATGCAGTTTAACTAATTGTAATATTCTCATCTTCAGCTAGAATACAACGGCCAGGAGTATATTTGTCGACCATGCTGGCAACGGGCAGAAAGAGCTGCGCAACCTAATGAATATACGCAACCACATGAATGTGCATTACAAATCGAAGAATATTCAAGACTATAACACAGCGACGCGTTGTATGTTTGAAAACTGCAGACGAACGTTACTCCGAAGAATTCCGGATAATCTGAAAGTAACATTTTTAATTCATTTTAACTTTTATATTCCCAATAGCGCAAGAGTTTGCGTTCAACATTTGGAGTCCAACAATTGGGATCAAATAATTGACAGCCCTAACTTGCTCCACGATTTCAATGCCACACAATTTTTGCATATCATGAGCCTCATGAAAATAGCAGTGCTTCGAGGATCTATATTGGATTTTGATCATATAGATGACATGGACATAAATGAAATATACATTCGATTGGGTGTCAGTCGAGAACAATTTATGAATATTTTGGAACAAACCCCGTCATTGTCGAACGTATCAACTCGGCCGAACACAACATTAGCCTGTTACCTAATGAAGCTGCGAAGTGGTGAAGCAAACGAAAGGCTGGCATCACTTTTCAACATGAGCCGGCGAACCCTTGAAAGACATCTTAAGTTAGCCAGGGATTCCCTTTTTTTGGTTTTCGTTCCTGGACATCTGGGTTACGATATTGACAGAAGGGACATAGCTAATCGAAATCTTCAAGTGCCAAACACCACACCACCACAACACACAACACCACTTATATCTACATTCAAAAGTCCACAAACCATTTATTCCAAAGGCGATCATATAGTCTACACAAATTCACGAATTTATTGAAACCATTTTTAATAGTATGCTGCAATGCTCATATAATAGATGCATTTGGGCCATATGCAGCTACAGAGTCGGATGCACAAATCCTAAAAAATATGGTCGAAGACGAAGAAGGCAGTATTCATTGGTTTTTTAGACAAGGGTCATATAATAGATGCATTTGGGCCATATGCAGCTACAGAGTCGGATGCACAAATCCTAAAAAATATGATCGAAGACGAAGAAGGCAGTATTCATTGGTTTTTTAGACAAGGGGATGTGTTCATCTTAGACCGTGGATTTCGCGACGTAATCGACGATTTACAGGAGCGCCTGCGCTAGAATTTATTATTCCTATAGACAGGCAGAAAAATGGTAGGGAAGCTATAGAAAACTATTATTGCAGTTGCCTTAGCGGTAAACGCACTCTGGGTTGCTGCGCCCACAAGAGGAAGACATTCTTTTGCCAGCTGATTTTTGAAATGAAATAATTGTTGATGACGATTAAAGTCCAATAATTACTGTAGTTATTAAGTAATATTGTATTATTGTAATCTGGCATAATGTTTTTATTTTAATAAATCAACGTATTTAACAAACCTTTAGTTTTATTTAAGCTATCATTATCTTATATTTGTATATTACGTATACAATAACATAGTCATATCATTATAATATACATAAAATTCATTATTATATCAATGTAACATCATCACGAGGTGTACAAAATATTGTATTTAAGATACAAACTGTAATCATTCCTTTTAAATGATTTAATTTGTTTTTTTTTTTTATATAATCCACCTATTATAACTTTTTATCCAAGGAACTTACAGAAACAGTCTTTTGTAGTCTTATTGTATACATAACTGGCTACTAGAAAATAAATAGTACAGATGTGGCCGCCGATGGGACAAGCTCCATACAATTTTGCCCATTGTTCTTTAATCTTCGCGAGTTTGACAGTTCGCGTGTCAGGACAACGTCTGTCGGGTCAGCTAGTCTAAAATGAAATCCGCACTAAAAGAACTCATATTAACCGTCAAGCATTTTTTGTTTTGGGACAAGCCCGCCACACTATGCCCAAACGCTGCAACTCCTGAAAGCCAGGATCAACAGTGGCGACCTACTAGTCTCGGCGAAACGATTAAACTGTCTTGGTACCCGCAACGAAATTAATCAGAAAAATACAGGTGTTTATATTTTATTTCTTCGTTATTTGACACGGACTTCCGAAATTAAAGATTTTTTTTTTAATTTTTGAGTAATTTCGTTTTTGGAAGTCGATTGCTATTTTTGTAAAAAAAAAAAATTACGCCACGTTATTTGCGAGTGTCGTAGGCTACAAATTATGAAATTCACGCGGACGAAGTCGCGGGCGAAGTGCTAGTTATTGTATAAAATGGCATCCGGAAATTCTCGCCTAACTTTTAATCGACCTGACGTTTTAATCTTTATTGCCAACACTTCAGAGTTTAGTTCTGAATGTTCGCGTTGGTACTTAATTATAATTGAATTGAAAACAAATTGTTTGAGTTTAGTATTACCCATAACTGGAAGTTGGTTGCTTTCAAAGTAGAAGTTAAACAATTGTGTTTTGACGACGCTTTGAGAAAGCTAATTGTAGAATTATAAACACCTATAGGGAAGATATATTGTTCAGGGAATCTATGTGTCTCTACTTATAGGAAATCTTAATTAATGCTGGTTATGTTGTTTTATCGTCTTCATAATTTCAGCATTTTCAGTAAAAAATACTCTTTCAACGCTAAAAAAAATATTGTCAAGTAAAGAAACGTATGAACTGTAATACGTCATATTTGTTGCACATTTTATTTTGTGTCTTCTTCTTATTCTCGAGAAAATGGTTGATTTTTCTGAAAAACTGGTCCCAGCTGGAGACCACGTTAATGCCTGCATATAGTATCAATTCATTAGATCCTGAAAATACCAAGTGTAGCACTTAGAGTACTCATCTGGACAGGGGCACTGCACTCACATTGGAGATCAAGCGGGTCTATAAAACCCCATCTAGAAAAGATTTTTTTTTTTGGACAAGCTCGCCTCACTATTCCCAAACCACTGCACTGAATCAACAGTGGCGACCACCAGAATAAAACGCGGAGACAATGAAGCTCGACGAGTACCAGAGAAACGATTAAACGGTATTGGGTCCCGTAACGAAATTAATCGGAAAAGAACAGCGGAGTTCCACCTCCCTCTTCATTTTACCTACTAGTGAGTGTTGTGTTACCTACTTATAGTTTGTACATATGAATGTACAGGCAAGCAAAATTCATTACATGTTACTTGTACAAATACATAAAATGTCAAGCTACGCTATTCGGTTCTTTATTACAATCGGAAATGGAAATATCAGATATAACATTTCATACGGTTCCGTATAAGAATTACAATTCAGACATGTTCTATATACTGGAATGTGTGTCAGCTTATTGAGAAAACATAATACAATCTTGTATGAGTCCAATACATATAAATTTGTATTATTAAGAGTACGAATTGTATATGAAAAGACAGTCTGTATTATATGACATGAACAGGGTGATACAATTTGATGAAATGTTTATATTGAAGGAATATTCAAACGAAGAGTGAAAGACTTCAAGCTAATCAAATAACAGAAAAGAAAATTGCACCATATAATATAGCATGAAAGGGGGCAGGTTCGATGAAACAGGATATGTTCGATGATACAGAGAGAGATATACCTACCGGCTAACGTTCTTTCTTAACTTAACTGTGAGTTAAACAAAACAGTAATTTAGCTCACTTAGTACATATAACCGTGACTAATAAATCACGCAATTTCAAGGCCAAAATCCAATCTAAAATGCATAACATCAACAACAAAGAATCACGAAACTTTTACATCAACAATGTAAACTGGAAAAAAATCAAAATTACTTAACACTTGACCGTTAAAATAAAACTCATTAAAGACGATCGATACAGGCGAAAAGTCGAATGTCGCGTGCTACAGGCACATCAAGAAGCTTTGACGCTGCAACGGCTTGATGTCCATGATTTACAGCGAAGATTGGCGGAGATTGGCGAAGATTTACGAAGATTTACGAAGATTTCTCAGGCTCATCATCATCAGCCATTTAATGTCCCCACTGCAGGCCTCCTCACTGTAAGAGGGGGTGGGCCATAATCCAACACGCGGGCCCAATACGGGTGGTGGACGTCACATGTCTTCGAATTTTTGGTACAAGGACATGCCGGTTTCCTCGCAATTTTCCTTCACCGTTTTGAGATCAGTGGTGATGAAAGTGTTCTCAGGCTCTTACATAGCTATAAACATAAGGAATGAACTAAGTAATTCCCTCACAAATTTGAACACTGAGTAGAAAAAGAGAAGTGTCAAAATACCTGTCTCTTCTCTGTAGGTCTTAGTGACGAAGATCACACTGCAAGAATGTGCAGGGGCAATCAGAATGTTAGAAATAGGAAATTGCCGTCAGGTCGTAAAGTCGTTTTATCTGTCTCACACTTTTCTGCCCGTATTCTTTTCATACTTTCTTTCTTAAGGTGGAAAATCATCAAAAAAAAACGAGTGTTCTTTAGATCACACGACTGAAGTAAAACTTCTTTAGCTCCATCTATATGTATGTCTATATTTATGTTTATATGTGTACATGTATATGCAAATACTTACATAAATTAATTTTAAATAAATATTTAAATTTATTTTGGGTTTTCATTGATAAATTCTTCCGTTCGCTTCGCCCGATCACACTTTTCGTAACGCTCTCATCACGCGTTCACCAGCTTGCTCCCCAAGTCAAGCGTGCGTAAAGAAGTTTTACTTCTATAACTTCTCCCGCTCGGGGCGGAGCGGGAGGGCGTGTCTGACTCTTAGTGACTAAAACCCACCCGTGTTTCTACAATTGCCTGTGCCAGGGTCGCAGTGAGTCTTCAGATTCTCTTCATACCCAAAAGAAAGCTCAGTTCATTCTCCATGTCTATGTTGGAAGCGTAAAATTCTAACAAAGTGATGTAAAAATCAATTGGTTTATACTGCGATGAAAGTGGAGCCGAGTGAACGACCGTGCGGAATGAAATGTTATTTTCTCCACATACTTGAAAGTTACAACATTATAGGAATTGCAATGATATTTGTAAAGGCTCCCAAAGACAGGCGCGATGACACAATATACCAGTGCGTTTTCATAGAAAATTTTCTATAACTGTTCTACAGATAAAACAATTTCTATGGTCACGCGATGTCGCATTGTGCGTCGCGCCTTTCTGTGGGAGCCTTTATTATCCGTTTACACTCAATAGAAACGTGTATTGGGTACTTATAAGCACGATTCTCTATAAAACAGTGTTTATAGACTATAGCCAACTTTGAAATGTGTGTTCGTGCAGGGGAATGGTGTTAAACAAAGTTCAAAGTTAATGTTCAGCCATTGTTATGGTAATGTGCGTAACCTGAAAATGCCAAGCTCTGCCCATACAAAATCGCTGAAGCAGATACATTAATTTTCACGGCCACACTAAATAATTCCGATAAAAATCGTATCTTTGGCAAAATAGAAGGCTTTTTCCACCTAATAATTTGGAAAATATAAAGTCATTTGTGGAAATTCAACAGTCGTTACGATATTAAAAAAAACAACCAACTTCCAAAAAAGAAAATACACTTAAAATTTAAAAATAACTTTAATTTCGGCAGTCCGTGTTGATTTTTTTTAAAAGCGCTAAAAAAATTTCGATAAAATGTTTATGGGACCTCTGGAGTATATTCTTTCGGATAAAACAAGAATTTTGAAAATCGGTGAATAACTGAGAGAGAAATCGAACATATAGCCGTCTCCTTTTTTGTGTTGTGAAGGCGTACCCCGAGTATGAGTTTTTCGCATTGACTTTAATTTGTATTAAAACTGTATAAGCGCCGCCTGGTGACAATAACTGGTTACCTCTTTTGTTTCTGTACGATTTGACATATATGCGAACGTATTCGCAAACGCGTTCGAGTGGGTTAAAAAACTCACACTAGGCCCTCAGGTGAGCAGTCGCTCCATGTAAAAAACTGGTATTCAGCTGCATCAGGTTAGACTGAAAGCCGATCCCCCACATAGTTGAGAAAATTCTAGGAATATTGGCAAAGGTTTTTGCTACCTAAATTGTCAGGTAGAAAAAATCTTTTAAAATATTCCTAAATTCCTGGTAAAGGAAATGGATGACCTAATGGTGTGAGCAGGTGACTTGGCAGAATGTTGTTTGCCTGTGCCTCTGTTGTCACAGTAAATTGGCAGAGTTCCTGTATGATTGTATGTCTATCCCTGACCTTAACAAACTACCACTAACACTTTGGCACGTGTCTCATTTTATTGCTTTGCCGCTCTCTGACTTTATAGTTTAATGGTTACTTTACTTTGTTAAACCTTTATATCCGTGAGTGATTAAGTCTTTAAGACTCCCTACTGTTGAATTTCAGTCGAAAGACGTCCACTGCTGGACATAGGCCTCTCCGAAATGCCGCCACAGCAACCGATCCTGTGCGACTCGCATCCATCAGATACCCGTGACCCTCACCAGGTCATCGGTCCACGCTGCGTCTTCCGGTACTCGGTCACCGCTCCAGAACTTTTGGCCCCATCGACCACCTATTCTGTGAGCAAAGTGCCCTGCCCACCACCAGTTAAGTTTGGCGATTCCTCGAGCTATGTCGGTAACCTTGGTTCTCCTGCGGATATCTTCATTTTTGATTCGATCACGCACAGAAACTCTGAGCATGGCCGTCTTTATTGCCTTTTGAGTGCTCTCGCTACTACTTAATATTTTAAGTCTTGTTAAGAATTCCAAACTGATATTGTTATTATCTTGCTACCCCTAAGAGCGTTTATTCCTCGCGGTATTTTATACATGTATGATAGGTTACTTCTAGGCAAGCATGCTCCATCTTCGACCACATCACCGCTTACCATCAGGTGAGAATGTGATGAAAAAAAAAATACACTCGCAAAGTCCTTATTCTTGGCAATGAGTGAACCGATTTTAATGAAACTTGGTACACATACGCAAGGTCTAAAAAGTTGGTTACGAACATTTTAGAAAAAGAGTTTATAATAGAGAGGAAGAGAGATTTTTCACATTCTATAGGAAACTTGAAATTGGTCACAATGTCTCTCTGAAATCTTTTTCAAAAATGTTCGTAACTAACTTTTTACACCTGGGTCTACGTACCAAGTTTAGTTACAATAGGTTCATTAATTTCCAAGTATAAGGATTTGACAGTTTGTATGAAATACCGTGAAAGCTCTAGAAAACTGGCAAAGTGCCTATCGGATTTCGCACATTAAGGGTTCCGTACCAAATATTGGAATATGTTATAATAAACAGTCACACACACAAAATTTCAAGGTCAGTGGGAAGTAAAATAATTCTTCGTAACAAAATTTTGTGATAGACGACAGACGGACAGACGGACACGTGAGTGACAACAATAGGGATCCGTTTGGACTCTTCAGGTACGGAACCCTAAAAAGTGACTGCTACAACGATTGTCAAAATCGAAACACTGGTGTCCACGTGACATTTGGGTAGCACATATTATCAATTTCAAACATTTAGGTACTTTACATTAAGTTTTAACAATACCATTTGTCAAGATATATTTTTGAACTAGCGACCCGCCCAGGTTCCGCACGGGTATAAATTATACACCTAAACCTTCCTCATGAATCACTCTGTCTATTGGTGAAAACCGCATGAAAATCCGTTCAGCAGTTATTAATTTATCGCGTACCTACAGACAGACAGACAGCGCAGCGGGGAACTCTTTTTATAATATGTAGTGAAGTTTTATACTCTCCCATGTCTTCTCACTTAGCTGTGTACTTTTACATGTTTCTAACACAGAGCTGCCGTCTAACTGTGCCACCGCAAAGCTTGAATCTTTGCAATTATCATCCGTGTCAGGACGCCACCTTTGACTGGAGTTTTTCCCTTTTTATGCTGCATTTTCCCGCACCCTTAATATAGCGTGTAGTTGGAACTACTTTGAAAACTCCATCGCGTGACTGCTCAGAGTAAGTCTCCCCATCGGGTACCGTTGCTTGTGGAACCTTCTCGACTCTTTCCTACTTTTTCGCTAAACTTTTAAGTAGAACGCATTGGGCTATATTTTTGTAATTGCATGTAATAAGTTTATTTTGTAATGTAGTTTGTTAGTTAGAATCAATCTGCCTAGCCTTTTCCCAACTATCATTTTTTTTTTTGTGGGGGGGTGGGAAATCATTCAATGACTTCTGACGGGGTGGATTTTAGTGAGTAAGAGTCTGACGGCGTGTCAGACTCTTACTCACTAAAACCCACCCCTGTTCCTTCCCTGCCTGAGTGCCCAGTGGTGCGGTAACTCATTTTCAGAATTTATCCGCTACCCCTAGGCATTTCCCAACTATCTTGGGGTTGGCTTCCCGTCTAACCGGATGCTGCTGAATACCAGTATTTTACATGGAGTGACTGCCTATCTGACCTCCACAACCCAGTTACTGGGTAATACGATATCCCTTGGTAAGACTGGATGTCAGACTGTTTGTTAGTTAGAATATGGGTTCTAAACAAAGTGACAGTTTTTCAGCGATAATGATTGTCAAAAGTAATGTTTGAGATTGACCTCGTGACCAGGGGCGTGACTACCGCGGTATCAGCCGTCACAAAGGCCCCGATTTGTGGAAGCACAAAATCATATAGGTACTATAGTCCTACCTCAAATTCTTATTAATGTCAGGCTCGCAATCACTAAATAATTATGATTTGATAGTAGGTATGCTCCAATTTTCTTCAATGTTCTGTGCTACTACACTAGCTACGACACTGCTCGTAACATTTTGATACAGCTCTTTGGGACTAGCTACGACACTGCTCGTAACATTTTGATACAGATCTTTGGGACTATAGCTACGACACTGCTCGTAACATTTTGATACAGCTCTTTGGGACTAGCTACAACACTGCTCGTAACATTTCGGTAATGCTTGTCAAACCACTCATTTTAGACTTTTTGATAGTCATCATCGCTGATACCTTGTTAAGACCCTTAGGTCCTTCCCTTTTGCAATTCTTTGAAATGAAGATTGTCGAACTGTATGAAAGGAAAGGGGACAATGGTTCCAAAAAGATGGAAGTGAAAGGATTTAATGAGGCTTAAACTCAAACCCCAGATGTGAATCTATTTCCAGCAAATGTTCAAATAGCCATGAAACTGCTCGCTCATCTAGAAATGGGTATTGCTACTTATATATTTGAATTTGATATTCATTTTTCTCAAACAGTTTATAAGATAAATATAAATTTTGAGTTAAATGTTGCAGATAACTCCTTCAGAGAATTTCAAAATAAAAATATGAAAGCGTTTCCGAGCAATCATATTCATTAGCGAATTACTAAGAAAACTGTTTATAAATAACTGTTTCAAGAGTATCATTATGTTCTATTGGGTAGGGTTTTCATACCTACGTTTAGTTTTAAGGCTCACTTAACTATGTTTCTAGACACAAAAGACAAAAGCGTCCATTATAGAGTGTGGGGGAATAGACAATAGTTGCCAGAAGATTATTAATTACCACAGAGTATATAGTTCGTGTGTTGGTGTACTTACAATAGGTAGTCTGTGTATCGCTTTACAGTACATTAGGCAGAGTGAAAACAGCTTTATTTGTATCGCTAACGTGTATGGCTTGGCTGTCTTTGTTATAGGCATTTGTTGGAAATATTTAGTATATATATACCACTAGCGACCCGCCCCAGCTTCGCTCGGATACAAATTATACACTTAAACCTTCCTTAAGAATCACTCTGTTTATTTGTGAAATCCACATGAAATACCGTTCGGTAGTTTTTGAGTTTATCGCGTACAGACGCGGCGGGGGACTTTGTTTTATAATATGTAGTGATACATCTAGAGAAATTGCTATATAGGTATAGGAGGGGAAGGAGTGGGAGGAGAAGGGGAGGAACTTTGTGTGGTTTCGTAATCTTCATAATTCTATGAAATTCTGTGAAACTCAAGAAAGAATACCACATCATGCAAATTCAAAGGAAATTAATTTCGAAATAGACGCGTCTTAACCACTTTGGTATAAAATTATCTTTACACACGAAACGGAATGCATCTAACTGTAGACTTTCATTTATATAAGTTTTAATGAAATTCGTTAATTAGTAACGAATGTTCTAAATGTAGAGGAGCTATTTTAGGCCCTTCCGAGTTAGTTATACGAAGCAGAATCGCTAGGACGACACTAAAACCACATTTAGCTTAGCAACTAAATGAGTTTAAATTTCCTTTAACGATGGCCCAGGCTATAAATTTTCTACTATAGGTGGTTAAAGGTTATACAGGGTTTGACGAAAATGGGTGGTCATAACTATACTTATAATAATTATAGGTAATAAAACTGAAGAGTTTGTTGTTTGTTTGAACACTCTAATATCCGGAACTACTCAGTCGGATTTGAAAAATTCTTTCTGTTTAGGATAGCCACATTCATGAGGAAGGCTTTATGCTAGAGTTTTTGGTTGGATTTTCTCGTGTGCAGTTCAGTGGCTGTTTTAATTATTCGTTTATTGATTCTTAGTGGATATTTTGATGTAAAATTGGTGTAGTTTTGTGTCTCAAGTGTCTACGCAACTGGACAATATGTGGAATCATTGAAACACACTCCAAAAGTGATGCAAAAGGAGGATGAGTGGCAAAGTGTCAAAAACGGCCGTTTTTGGTACTTTTGCCTACTACTTTGGATACCAAACATTTTAAGTTCTGTTTTAACAACGTTCTGTTTTAACAACTGTTTTAACCTTATCCTCTTTGTAACAAACGCAACATAGGATTCTTTCATCTTTATTTTCTATGCTAAGATATGATTTTTCATTCAATGTGGGCGCCACTTATGCGGAGGTAGGCCCTTAAAAGTATCGTGTAATATCGTACTAATATGATAAATGCGAAAGTTTGGATTGATACATGGATGTTTGTTACTCAATCACGCCAAAACCGCTGAACGTATCTGGATGACATTTGCCACAGAGATAGGTTATTGTCGGGAATAACACATTAATTGGTTACACAGGCTAGGCTACAACTTTTAGTGGAGGAAGTAATAATTCCACGCGGGCGGATCCGCTGGCAGAAGTTAGTTATAAAACAAAGTCGCTTCCCGCTGTCTGTCTGTCCCTATGTATGCTTAGATCTTTAAAACTGCACAACGGATTTTGATTCCTTTTTTTTAATAGATAGAGTGATTCAAGAGGAATAATTCGTAAAATGATGCCAAATGTCATGATTTCATGAAATTCTTTTCATGAGCTTCCACCTTAAGGGTCTACTACCGGCCAAGTGGCGCCCTCATTGAATAAAAATCGTAGCATAGCGTTGAAAACAAATATTAAAGAATCCAACGTCACGTTTGTTACAAAGAGGATAAAGTATTTTTACGTTGTTAAAACAGGTCTCAAAATGTTTCATATCCAAAGTAGTATGCAAAAGTGTCAAAAACGGCCGTTTTTGGTACTTTTGCCTACAAAGCTTTTGCCTAAAAAGCCTTAAATAAATATAAAGACATTTCTGTAGTATATTTAGTATCAGCATTGTACCCGTGCGAAGCCGGGTCGGGTCGCTAGTTGAATATAATTTGACAAAGGAAATCAAAGTTTTGTAACGAATATTGACAATAATTGGTACATTGGATACAAGTTGCTTTGTATCCAATGTTTAGAAAACATCAACGGTTAGGTGGTTTCATAAATATACGTAATATGTATCAAAACATTCACAATCTTTTGATATGACAAAATTATTTTCTACGAAAAAGTTAAGAGAAGATATTTTTGAAAGAATTTTCCTCAATGAGAACAACTTGTGGAAATATTCTTCAGAACATAATCTGTTTTGTCAGCACATTTTCTCAAAATGCCGCCTTTGTCTTATGTCGTATTGTTAGTAGGTATACGACAGCAGTTTAAGTGTGTGGGTGGGACGGTATTAAATAATTGTCCGTACTAATATTATAATGCGAAAGTAACTCTGTCTTCAGTGTGTAACGGAAAGGTGTGGTCATATTTTAAGAAGTGCATCTGTCCATCGAAATGAACAACTTTCTTTAAGAAAACATGAGGAAATTCTGATGATAGTGGCTAAAGTAATAACAGCCGCACAGGACGATCCATTAAGTTAAGCTACGATTGCCGGGGTTGGTCCATGGATGGGTGACCATCTTAACATACCGAGACTCCTCCGTGCCTCGGAAAGCACGTTAAGCCGTTGGGTCCGGCTGTCAATCGTGGATCTTTGACAGTCGTTACGGGTCGTCAGAAGCCCGAAAGCCTGACAACCAGTCTTACCAAGGGGTATCGTACTACCTAGTAACTGGGTTGTGGAGGTCAGATAGGCAGTCGCTCCATGTAAAATACTGGTATTCAGCTGCATCCAGTTAGACTGGAAGCCGACCCCAAGATAGTTGGGAAAAGGCTAGGCAGATCGATTGATGATAACTTTGTATGGAAAGTCCAATTTTTTTTGGAAATTTTCAATTTTTCTTAGAGAAAGTGGTTCAATTCCATGGGAAGAACCGGTTCTTAAAATATGACCACACTTTGCCGTTACACCCTGTATTTGGAAAAAATATTAGCAAATCCGTCTTTTAAGAATTTTAGTGACTTGACGAGGTTTCAAAGTTCAAGTAGTACTAACGAGTTTCTTGTTTGTGACTGCTTAAGAATTTAAGTTTGACAGCAGAAAAAAAGTTTAACAACTCTAATCTTAAAAATGGTAGATACTTACGTTTTGTCATAAGTTACCACTTGACTTAGACTGATGGGATGGCCCAAGCTAGCAGGTATGCGTACGTTTAAATTAAATACTAATACTACTCAATCCCACACATTTTGTAAATCAGAAAATAAGTCATGTCTGGCAGCCTTGGGATCTTACTCTATGTTGTCGATGACTTAGGGTCGATTTTATCAATTCTAAACACCCCCCTTTTCGACGTTCAAGCTCGCTTAAACGCGCTTAGCCGTTTGTTTGTTTGTTTGGTTGAACGCGCTAATCTCAGGAACTACTGGATCGAATTGAAAAAATATTTTTGTGTTGAATAGTCCATTTATCGGGGAAGGCTATAGGCTGTATATCATCAGGCTGCGACGAACAGGAGCGGAGGATCAATGAAAAATGTGGCAAAAACGGGAAAAAAAATCTCTTTTGATAGCTTCAGTTGCGTGCGCTGCGTAAACGGTTAAAGTTACGCAAAAATTAAGTATGACGGAATTGTTCTTCTTTTTAAAGTTCTAAAAAGAAGTCCACGACAGCATATGTCTATTTTTTAAGGTTAACTCACTATAATCTTTTTTATGGTTTTTATTTTTTACGCGAAGCTTAGTTCAGTAAAACTTAGTTTATAGAGCGAATGGTGAAATCGGCCCTTAGCGTTCGATAGCTTTAATCTCAAAAGCTATTCCTTACAAGATATTTTAATAAAACACTAGTGTAGGAAATAAATAATGTGTTGATTTAATTTTATTGCAACAGAGACGCATTGTCGCAGACCATTCTAACGACACTGAATAAAAATTTACGACATTCGTAGCAGTATAGAAACAAACTTTTGCGATAAATTCTATTTATGATAAAAAGGTTTTGCGGAGCTTTTTATCCAGGAATTTTGCTCATAAAGCTCTTATTATTCAGTGTACCCAGTGAAAAGTTAAGGTAAAATAATTAACAGAAACAAAAAAACCGTCTCAACCACTGGGAATTCCAAGGCCTAATTTTTCAAAACAAGCAAACTTTTATGACAGTTGTTGGAAACTGTACTCAGGTACCTACACGTGCGGGGAAAACTGTCGTAACTCTGTAACTCGCACGTTTGTGTAATCAAGAACGCATGTTGGGGAATCATGGAACGCGGTTATGAGTCCTGGATGAATTCGGAACGGAGCGACTTGTTTCGGAATTATTCGGAACTTGTCGGGCCATGTTACACGAGTAACCGCCAACGATAAACACTAAGCGACTAGGTAAATAACTTTTTTCTTTGATTAGACTACCTAGTTAGTGACGCTGCGGGAAACTAGTGGAGAGAGAATTCTCGCTGACAGTGTGAATGCTGTTAAGGCCGTACTACCGGCCAAGTGGCGCCCTCATTGAATAAAAAATCGTAGCATAGCATAGAAAATAAATATTAAAGAATCCAACGTCACGTTTGTTACAAAGAGGATAAAGTATTTTTATGTAGTTATAACAGGTCTCAGAATGTTTCGTATTCAAAGTATTAGGTAAAAGTACTAAAAACGGCCGTTTCTGACACGTTTGCCTACTACTTTGGATACGAAACATTCTGAGACCTGTTTTATCAACGTAAAAATACTTTATCCTATTTGTACCAAACGTGACGTTGGATTCTTTCATATTTATTTTCTATGCTATGCTACGAATTTTTATTCAATGAGGGCGCCACTTGGCCGGTAGTAGACCCTTAAAATACCAGCTTCTGCCAGTGGCTAAGTGGCACCCCACTTAGCCAGTAGTAGACCCTTAACGTTCAACGAACTGGGATCTACATCTATTGTATGTTTACGTTTCGTTTGAGCGAGAAAATCCTAGTTCCTACTATTCTACTAATATCCTAATAATATTATAAATATAAATATCTTAATATTATAGATGTGATAGTTTGTGAGGATGTACTGATGTTTGTTTGTCTTTCACGCAAAAACTACTGAATAGATGTTCATGAAACTTTACAGTAATATAGCTTATATATCAAAATAACACATAGGCTATAATTTATAATAGAGGGAAGTACCAATGCCACGCGGGCGAAGCCGCTGGCAGAAGTTAATCTATATATATATATATATAAATGAATCCCTATTTCCTTGGTCACGGACTCACGGCATCACGCGTGAACGGTTGGACCGATTTCGCTAATTCTTTTTTTGTTGTGTTTGTTATTGTCAGGAGAAGGTTCTTATGAAAAAAAAATAAGAAAATTGCACGGAAAATTATAAAATTGCAATAAACTTTACGACTATTTAAACTTCGCGCGTTTGACAGTTCATAGCTAAGACAGGACAACGTCGGCCGGGTTTTTTTTTTTTTTTTTCAGCTAGTGTATTATAAATGCAGAAGTTTGGATGGATGTTTGTAACTCAATCTCGCCAGAACAGCTTAACGGATTTGGGTGAAATTTGGCACTGAAAAAGATAATGGTCGACTTTATTTTATGTTAAGATTTGGTGTACAATAAAGAATTAAGATGGTCTGGAATAGCACATAGGCCTAAGGCATTAAGTCCGCCTTTGTACTTTAGTTGCATGAAGTGTAAATTTATAAATAAATAGGCTAAAATGTATAACAGTTGAATTACTAATTACAGGCGTGTGAAGCCAGCGCTAGAAGCTATCGGACTGGAGCCTACTAGTGCTAAATACCAGTACCTAGATGATGAGAGTAATAAAAAGAGATGTTTGGTTTTTCACTCTCAAGTTTGTGCGATTTTATCTGACTTCGGTGTCTGGACAGGAGATTGGAAGGACCAATCTCTAACGAATAAGAAGTACCCGGAAATTGTGTTACACTTCGTCACCGTATAAAACATAATCAACAGAGTTACGTTCATAAACTTGTTTGCAAAACAAAATGAAGTTACGACAGTCAGTTTCTTTTGAAATGGGAAGCACAAAATAATCTAAATTGGACGTCGAAATTGGTAAAGTTTTTATACAACAATAGAAATAAACAATCCTTGTAATTGATACTTATGACTAATTTAATACATGTCGTGGAGAATTGTAGAAAGTAGCATAACTGGCAAAAGATATTATTATATGCGTGTTGTGGAAAATTAACTATTTCCGTGAAGTTCCAGCGTGCATAAGTAGTAAACTAAAAGTGTTTTATTGCAAGCGGAAATAGGTGAATGATTGTACTATGCCCCACTACCCAGCCCACTAGTTGGGCAGAGTATACTGGCCGTATTTTTGAGCACCACTAAGGTGTATTCCTGTTCGTCCCCTCGACTTCGTCCCCCTGGTGGGACGAACGAGAATTTATTAAAATTTTATCAAATTTATTCCCGTTCGTCCCACTCAAGATTTTAGAGGGACGAATGGGTATATGTTCTTAGATTAGCGCCATTCATCCCACTAAATAATATTTTACATGAAATGTTAGTAGTTATTTTGCAGTTTGCTTTCTTTATAATTTCAAACTAGTTACTTGGTTGAACTTAAGTTATATTATTTTTCAAAATATTTTTTTCTGTAAGTTGCTTCCCGGTGTCTATGTTTCCTGATAGCTACACCTACAACCTGGGGATCTTTAAGTCAAGAGTGAATAGTTTACTTTTAGGCAAACGTGCGCCATCGTCGACCACATCATCGCTTACCATCAGGTGAGATAGTGGTGAAACGTGACATAAATAATAAAGAAACCTTTAAACAACCAATCAGTACGAAATTATTGACCAATAAGACTCAAAAAAAAAATATTAATAAATGATTCCCGTTCATCCCACCAATAAAATCAGTGCGACAATCTGAAAAAAAATACGAATACCCGTTCGTCACACTTGGGGGACGAAGTCGGGAAGACCAACGGGAATATCTTCCCACTAAAATGAGTGGGGCAGAGTAAACTCCAAAAATACAGTCAATCTACAATACCCAACTGCAACTAGTGACGCGGCTAGTGGGGTAATGCAGGATAATTCAAATAGATGGAGTAATAAAAACCTTTTTTTATTTAGTTTAGATCCGTGACTAGCAGATGTAATTATAACTGATTTCGAGAGACTTATCCACTTTAAAAAAATTACGGAATTCAACTCCGTGTCAACTAATACTTTCATGCTATATTAAATTAAGTACACAGGTAAGCTTACCTACTTTAATAATACGTTGTACACCCGTTAATTTTAATAGAGCTTTGTACTAAAAACTTCTCATGAAATAATCTTTCATGCAACAACAAATCTTTGTACCTATCCTATACCCATTAATTTCAATAGCAAAACTCAGTATTTTCAGACTGTAGTCTGAAGCTTTCACAAACAGGTAACCTAAGCCGATTTAACTGTTTCAATTACCTACGCTGCTAAAGGAGAGAGAGCAAAACTGAATCAACGCATCCATGGCTGTACAATACTAAAACATAGCCGGGAGTGGTGCAGAAATACAGCTCATAGAATTGAACTGTTCATGTCGGATGAATTTAGAGGAATTCTGAGAATTCACTTTGCGCTACATCTGCACTTTAACGGACAGGGAGCCTTACTTAATCTCTATTGACATAATGGATAGAATCCTATAACAGCTGGGATTAGTCTCCTAGCCTATCTGAAGTTACATTCTAGGAAACCAATCACTGGTAGCCATCATACGATTTGACAGATCGGCTTTTCTGACTATAGACTGCGTGAGGTTTCAGAAATCGAAATCATTCGGAGATGCCTGTTCAAACGTCATGCTATATTTATTATCTATATTACCCATATAAAAGCAAAAGGTCACTCATTCAATCACTGATTAATCACGAAATCTCAAAAACTACTAAACTTAAGAAGATAAAATTTGGCACAGAGGGAGATTATGAGTAGGAGACGTCAGCTAAGAAAGGATTCTCCCATAAAGGGGTGAAATAGGGGATGGAAGTTTGTATGAAAACTTTCAAGTTTTTTGAGCAGCAGCTAAGTTTTACCTAAATACATTTAAGACTGGTCTGTAATAGTAACAATCTATTCTACTGTAAAGTTTTGTGTTTTTACTTGCAACGTTGAAAACCGATTACAGAATCCAAAAAGTTGATACGATTCAACATGATTCTGACCAGCTAAGGTCAAGATATCAAGTCGTCTAATACCAAGATCGACGATGACTTTTAATTAAATTGGATTTTTTTGAGGTGCAAGTGTTCATTAATATAAAAACATTACAATAGGACAACCACGACATTAAAATCAGCTGTTAAATTTAGCATCGACAAAATGCAGGGAGCAGCTGATTATTCTTTTTCGCAGTTTCTTAGTTAATCGGTTTTCGGTTCCTCTGGTATAGGACACAGGAGCGAAGCCAGTAATCTGATGCTTGCCCAGCATTAGAAAAAAATAACTTTTTACAAAAAAATAGAACCGACTTCCAAAAAAAGAGCAAAATAACTTCAATTTCGGTAGTCCGTGTTCCTGGTCTTGTGTTTCGTTATTTGACACCGACTGCCGAAATTGAAGTTATTTAGCACTTTTTTTGGAAGTCGGTTCTATTTTTTTGTAAAAAGGTTTTTTATTTTTCACTTTTTAGTTGTGGTTCTCCATTAAACTGTGTTAACAATTCATAGACATACGATCGCAGCAACCGCAGTTGATTTGCTGTCAATTTTTGAAGAGTTCTGTTGTCTGTCTCCGAAGCCCATCATCAGATCTACAAAAAATGTAAATGGGATCATTTCGGAACAAACCCCTTCCGAGCAAAAAAAGAATTTTGCAAATCCGTCAATATAATATGACGGAGTTATGCCCGAACAAACATAAAAAAATAAATTTAAAAAAATACAAACATCCGAATTGGGAACCTCCTTCTTGCTGCAGGCTGCAGGAAATAGCCAGTGTTATACTAATTGGGCTTAATCTAAAAGCTACTAAACAATAACTTCCCATACTCATTAAGATGCAGTCTCACTTGGTTAATCAAACCAGTAGCGGCATTGTTACGTCGGCAACAGAGTGTAAACGGCTCAGATTTGCGCCCCACTACCTTCATTTAAGTTTGTTTAGAGTAATGTGGGCTAAATGGGACTTTTACTATAATGATAACTAAAATAATATATCAAAATGGTCAAATTGTTTGTTTGTAAAAAGATTAGACTCTGAAAGAACTGACCCGGTTACGAAAATTCTATCACTGATTGGAAAGTTTGATTCTTCTGTTTCTATTTTTTTTTAATCTATTCTATTCTGTCGTTCTGTTCTATTCTATTCCATTACATGTCATTTCATTCCATTCCATTCCATTCCATTATATTATATTCTATTCTACTACTACGGTTCCTGGCTCATGAAATACAGATAGCTCTGGAGTCAGGGCTTCACATTGATTGTAATGTATGTTTTCAAATAAAATATTATTATTATATTATTACTTTTATCCCGGCAAACGGTTCCTCTGCTAAAGGTTACAGGAGCGAATATTAATTAGGTACATTCTAAAAACGTCTAAAAAATAAATACATACGTACCCAGACTCGGCTAATCAAACCAGTAGCGGTATTGTTGCGTTTAAGTTTGTTTAGACTAATGTGGACTATTCTCTATTCTATTCTATCGTATTCTGTTCCATCCTATTCTATCCTGTCCTATTCTAATGCTATTTTACAACTACGGCCACATTTTATCACGGAAAATTGCAGCTAAACTGTAGGAAATAACTAGTGTTAAATTAATTTCATTGGATTGTTTCAATCCACACTCGGCTAATCAAACCAGTAGCGGAATTGTAGAGTTGCGGTCGGCTGCATAGTGTAAACGGGTCAGATTTGCGCCCCACTGCCTTCGAGTATGTATTTAAGCTTGTTTAGACTAATGTGGGTTAAGTTAGTACTAACATGTATTATGAATACTGTCGTGAGTTTTCTTATTCTTTTTCTTGACGATTTGATATGTTTGTCCATTGTTTGCTTTGTAACAAAGAGATAAAGTTGCTTGTGTATGGAAATACTGGTCTCAATCTGCCTAGCCTTTTCCCAGCTATTTTGGGGTCGGCTTCCAGTGTAACTGGATGCAGCTAAACACAAGTAATTTGTAGAGTGCCTGCATATCTGACCACCACAACCTAGCAACTGGTTAACACGACAAACCTTGGCAATACTAAAGACTGTCTGGCTTCTGACTACCCGTAACGGTATTAAATAGGCAACCGACATCAGTGATCATCGGTGTTTGTGGTTGCATTCCTCCGAAACGGCTCAACCAATTTTAATGTTTTTTTTTTGTATATTTGGTAGGTATGAGAATAGGCCGTAAAGTATTTTGCACCCTCCTACCTCCACCACCCACTTTTTATTATAGAACAACGTTTGCTGGGTCTGCTAGTACGACAATCTATATGATTATACGAAGTATGATCTAAAAGTATTCATCAAAATTATTTTTTTTTTTAAATTAAGGTTTAAAGTTATAGAATTTTTTCAAAATCATTTTTTTTTTTTTTTGGGTGTGGGTCCTCCGATGACTTCGCCCGCTCTGGGTGGAGCGGGACAGTGTGTCAGACTCTTACTGACTAAACCCATCCCTGTTCCTTCCTTGCCTGAGTGCCCAGGGGAGCGGTAACTCTGTTACGAATTTATCCGCTGAGAAGTCAATCTATGCAGTCTTCGAAACTCTAACTTAAAAAAAATATGTTCAGGTCAGTTTTCCTTTTAAATGCCATGGGTGTCAAAAAAACAATTCGTTATATAAAAACGGGAAAGGTTCGCTTTATTTAAAAAAGGATTGTTTGTTTAGGAGGTTATGTAAAGGAGGTCGTCACAATTGAGATGATTCTGTTGGTCTTAACCTTTTTGAAGATAAACAGAGTTTTCGTTCATGTTTTTATAGTGGCTGAATATAGATACCTGAGGTCATGGATAAATTTGAAAGAGTTACCGCGGCCCATGGCCCTTGGCACAGGCAACTGAAGGAACAAGGGTGCGATTCTGTAAGTAAAAGTCTGACACGCCCTGCCGCTCCACCCAGAGCGGGACAAGTCATTGGATGATTTCCCACACTCCAAAAAAAAAAAGTCAGTTAATATCACCGTAGAAGCCGCACTTCAATTTAACTGGAATGTTAAACAAAACTCTAAGATAGCAATCAATCTGCCTACATTTTCCTAATTTAGTTGGGATCAGCTTCCATTCTAACCGGACGCAGATTGTACATGGAGCGATCTTCTATCTGACCCCAAAATACTAAGATAGCGTTAAGCCAATTTTAATTTGACAAAAACGCATCACGAGTTCAGAATTGTGTACGGTCTACAGCAAGAATACTGTCATGATAATTCCGGCGTAAGAAAGATATAGTACTATTCTTCCAGTATAGCTACGTCTCTCCCTCACACTGGATTCATGATGATTTGATGACGTCATAGTAGGTCCGCAGGTATTTAAAACTTTATAATCGTATTTTTTTTTTGTGGTGTGGGAAATCATCCAATGACATCTCCTGCTCTGGGTGGAGCGGAAGGGCGTGTCAGACTCTTAGTGACTAAAACCCACCCCTGTTCCTTCCCTGCCCTGAGTGCCCAGGGGCGCGGTAACTCTGTTTCGAATTTATCCACAATCCCTGGGCACTTGGGCAGGTAGCGGCCATGACGGGCCCATGGTTGCTGACAACTCTTTGAGGCGCGCGTGGAACACTACGCACCGTCGACTCTCGGGCCTGGTGCTGACCAGACGGCGAGCTACCCATTACCCGCCGTCCGCAGGCCCGGGTATCGTAATTTATTTGACTTTACCAAATAACTATTTATCTTTCCTCTTTTCACACTAAATTAACGCAAAACAAACCAACACCCAAGCTTGCTACTAGAACACAAACATATTTGCGTATGTATGTCACATAATAGAAAGTAAATAAACTCTCTATGTACACTGAAATGAAGAAGGGCTTCAATAAAAATGTCACGCCCGCGCCGCAAACAGTAAGTGAATAGAATCGAACCTTTATTGACAACTTTTGTGGATGAAACAATTGAGTAGCGGCTGAGATATTGTTGTATGATAACCTGGCCCTGTAGACAAAGTAACATCGCTTCGTAGCGAAACGATATCTAAATTCGTCATCGTTTCTGAGATATCGATAAACATTTCCTAGCGTTAGCGTTCCTTCGTTATCTTTTTTGGCGATCACGATCGAGGCGAAGGCGAACTCTGAAAGCGCTGCTTGTCTACGCATTTGTATGGGATAAACACGATAGCAATTCGTTTCTTTATGGTTTCGTTACGAATTATAACATTGTCTACCAACTTGCGATAGTGATGTCGACAGTCGACTGACCACGTGACTTAGCGCGGTTTATGTCAACCTCATACATTTTAGTCTTTTCTAACTTCTTTATCGTTTTTAAATTGTTACTTTGTCTAAGCCCTCAGAGCTAGAGTCTGTTTTTAACCGACTTCGAAAAACGGTAGGCGAAAAAATTATGAGAGTGAAATTTTAAGATGTACGCGCATCACTGTCACACAAAATTCACAGGTTGAAGTTAGCTAGAACCGACACCCTGAATTTAGCTATGGTCTGTGGTTCATGAAGAATAATTGTTTTCCTTTTGTAAACTTTGTGACAGTTTGGTTTTTTATCTTGTTACGCCAAAGAAGTATAAGTTCTTACGTGCGTACATAAGTACACACACACTGTTTTTTTATGAATGTCCACCGATTTCTCTGTCATTTGTGACCGATTTTTTAAATTCTTTTTTGTCCGAAAGAGTAAACTCCAGAGGCGGTCCGATACCAATTTTATCGAAATTGCTTTAGCGCGTTTCGAAAATATCAACAAAAACAAAAAATGTGTATACGTAGATGACGTTTTGGTCTCCTCCAATTACGAGTATGTTCAAATTCCATGATCGATTCGGACGTAACTTTAATATTTAGTTTTAGTTCTGGGGTATAACAGCTAAAAAGTGAATAATAATAAGCTTTTTTACAAAAAATACAACCGACTTCAAAAAAAGAAAACACACTTAAAATTGAAAAATAACTTTAATTTTGGAAGTCGGTGACAATTAACGAAGGTGAGGTAAGTGAATAGAATCGAACCTTTACAGACAAGTTTTGTGGAAGAAACAATTGAGTAGTGGCTGAGATATTGTTTTATGATAACCTGCGCAGGAGTCTGTTTTTCCTGTTAGCTACAACCTGGGGGTCCTTAAGACAAGAGTGAATAGGTTACTTCCAAGCGAGCTCCATCGTCGACCACATCATCGCTTACCATCAGGTGAGATAGTGGTCAAGCGCGAGCCTGTCAATGTCAAAAATAACCTAGAGCAGCTGGACTTATGTAGGTACACTCGTTTTCAGTAACACTAGGAAATACCATTAAGGCGCGGACTGACTACGATTTGAGATAGCTTCAAATAAGGTTGAGAATTGAACATAATAATTGTGTTAACGATGCGAATAGGCATTTATTTTACGGGTTTTCTTAAGATTATCCAGAATATACGCAATAAATTAAATAATTGTCCAGTCAAAGTTTTAATAAAATGCTAATTCTAATCAATGCTTAAAAAAAAAATGTTTATATCGCTGAAAATACAGAGATGTTCGCCAAAGTTTATTTTTGTGGAGCAATTTCCAAATTTTTTATTGGGAATATCAAACTAATTTTTACTATTGTATTCGGTTCAAATATTTCTTTAAATCTTTCTCTGTCAACCGAATTTTTTGCAAGAGATATTTTCATTGCATTACGTCATACTCGACTATCCAAGAAACCATTTTTTTTTACTATTGAGGTAATACCGCGACTTAACGCACAATATTATTGATACTCAACTCTCTGTGCTGAGCTGAGCATTAATATCTGACACTGACTGTGACACCTAGATATAGTTAGTAATAATAATGGGTATTGGCGCACCTCATGGACCACCTTCGCTGCGACAAAAGGATAAAACACAGCAGAAAAATTTCGCGCGCATAACGTAAAGATGTGCAAAAAACATTCTAAATGCTTCTATTTATTTGCGTAGATTCGCATTTGTTGGCTTCGTCGTCTATAATATATTAACAAAAACCAAATAATTATATACCTACTGTTGTAATTTTGTCACGGTAATCTCTTTTGGAATAAACATACCTACAAAATGAAAATATTAATGACGATGACTCACAGCACATTAACTTCAGCGGGACAGTTCATTGGTATTAAAATCTTGTTTTCTCATATAAATAAACGTGCTGCATTCACACAGATACCAGTATTCGAGTGATATTCAGTAACCGGTCCTCGCTTCCGCCTGGCCTACTGACCGTGGCGGGTTATTAAATTATCTCCTACCTGTTTTAAACGCACTTAACTCACTGGATGAGCTTGCTCTGTGGTTGGTCGAGATTATATGAAATCTGTTTACGATATGTTGCAAATTTCAAGTTTGTAAATGGAATGTGGTAGTTTCCTGGGAATGAAAATAATAATTATATTTAGTCCGTTAGATTATTAAAAAATATTATAATAATTTATTTATTCAGATAATTTCACCCATAACATTGCACATCACAAATCAAATTCATTCACATCAGATAATCAATCAATACAACAAAATAAATAAAAAAAAACAATTAAAATTCGTCATCAAAATAAAATAAATATTAAAATCAAATAAAATTATTTAATTTAATTTAATTATATTATAGGCATATAATTTCAATAAAAAATACACACATAAAAGACATTAAATAAAATTACACTGATTCATTGAAATTATTAAAACAAACACAATTAATTATAATTTTTTAACCCGGCATTGGAACAGCAACATGCCTTTTTTTTTTTCGTGGGGTGGGAAATCATCCAATGACTTCTCCCGCTCTGGGTGGAGTGGAAGGGCGTGTCAGACTCTTACTGACTAAAACCCACCCCTGTTCCTTCCCTGCCTGAGTGCCCAGGGGTGCGGTAACTCTTTTTCAGAATTTATCCGCTACCCCTAGGCATGCAGGCACCGGCCACGATAGGCTTTGTCAGTGGTGGCTGACACTCATCTCTTTGAGCCGCGCGTGGAACATTACGCGCCGTCGACTCACGGGCCTGGTGCTGATCGGACGGCGAGCTACCCACTGCTCGCGTCCACAGGCCCGGGTCTACGGTAGCCGGAGATCGTCTCGCGACGTCCACAACATAGTGCCACAGCAATGCTGGACATAAGGGCAGTCCAGCCTGTTGGCAATCATTGCCAGGATAGCATTGAATACATATATTGAACACGGATTTTTTTGCTTTACCAAACCAATAAAAAATTACAAAGATAAAACGCATCAAAGTTCAGGAGTGGGAGCGTGTTACGTCACTTTGTGGTAAAAACTGTCGCATGTCGTGACATCACGCGAAATTTCAACCCACTGTATCGTCCTCTTTTTTTAATCGACTTTCGAAAAAAGAGGAGATTCTATGTCCGACTGTGTTTTTTTTTTATGTATTTCCGCCGATTTCTCCGTCAGTTGTGGACTGATTTTCAAAATTCTTTGTTTATCCGAAAGCACATACTCCCGAGGCAATTTCGATAAAATTTATATGGGACCACCCATATAAATTTTATCGAAATTGCTTCAGCGCTTTTTGAGAAACTGAACAAAAACGAAAAATACGTATACTTAGATGAAGTTTTTGTTTTCTCCCATTACGATTATGAATTATTAAAATTCCACGTTCCATGTTATTGGAGTTTTTAGTTCTGGCGTATAACAACTAAAAACTGAAAAATAAAAAACTTTTTTACAAAAAAAACAACCGACTTCCAATTCCTATTTCCTTTTATTTTCTTTTTTCTTTTCCTTTTTTCTTCCTTCCTTCCATTCTTATTTTCCTATTTTCTTTTTTGGAAGTCGGTTGTTTTTTTTTTTTTGTAAAAAAGTTTTTTGTTTACGTGACATAAGAAAAAATGAGCGTCCAATATTTTTTGGTACCTAATCTAAAATAGATTTTTTCAGGAAACTACTATATTATGGATGATGGTTTTGCGGTTTGAAAGAATCCAGGTTGGTTCGTCTGCCAAGTCACAATTATATCGCAAGACTTATTGAATGAGACAGGGAGGAACAGGGGTGGGTTTTAGTCAGTAAGAGTCTGACACGCCCTTCCGCTCCACCCAGAGCGGGATATTATGTCAGAAGATGATTTCCCACCCCCAAAAAAAAAAAAAAATATACCAACATGAAAATTGAAACAAAAATTTGCCCAAACAAGGCATAATTGCTAGCAAAACAGAAGGTCGATAGGGCCGAAAGGTTCTGGAGTGGCGACCACGTACCGAAAACGCAGCGTTGGTAGCCCTCAAGATGGACCGATGACCAGCAGGTGTATTCGCTAACTCAGTTAACATCAATTTGATAGGCACTTTGCAGTACATTGCTCGGACATCGATTATAATAGGCACTTCGTAGTACATTTTTGTTTTCCTATACGTCAAAGCATCAGTGTACTGCAAAGTGCCTATCAAATTGATGTCAACTGAGTTAGCGAATACGCCTACTGGTGAGGGTCGCGGTAATCCAATGGATGCGAAACGTACAGCTCCAGTCGTTGTGGCGACATTTAGGGCAGGTCTATATCCAGCAGTTGACGTCCTTTAGCTGAGATGATGATAATAACGAGTTTGACGCGGACGAAGTCGCGGGTAACAGCTAGTTATCTAAAATAACAATTTTACCACAACACATGGCCACCCAGACGAACCCACTTATATGCTAATTTGTTACCATCACAAAATAAACGTAACAATCCAATTCTAGTATTCTCAATTTGTGCAAAAGATTTCCCCGAAGATTTTCCTTCCGTCGGAAAAAAGCGACGGAGAAAAAGATATCGTTGCTCAAATATTTCAATGGAGAGATGGAAAGTTAGGTTTGTATATCGATAATGTATTCATTGGCGGTCATCCAAAGCGTTCCAGCCCATTGTCCACTGCCTTCCATATGTGTTCCTACATATATAATGTTCTTCGTTTAAGTAGGGCTTGCTTCCAAAATACGGATTTATACGGCTTCTTTGCGGTGTGAGCCAAAGAGATATTTTCTTTCAATGTTTATTTACAGACTTATAAATCATGCAACGGTTTTACACTTCGTCCTGAGAGACTTTTCACGTAGCTCGTAGGTTGGCTTTCGTAAAGCAACCTCTACACGAGAATAAGTGACGAGCTATAATTGCTTTAGATATCACAGGTAGTTCCTTGTTCTCTACGTTTATTTCACTATAATCTTTATTCAACCCTTCCCTCTTCATTAAGTTTTCTTAATACAGTAATGTCAACTTTGTAATCAAAAACTGTATTTCATTTCTCTTTATTAAACTTTAAATTATGATTCATAAAAATTAAAGCACGCCGCATAAGGTCGTAAAACCTTCCAATTTAAACCATAGATTATAAAATTTAATTTAAACTCGTTCGTTAAACTGGCCAACCCGAATATGATTAGAAGAATAAAAACATAACTGCCAACCGGCTAACCTTGTAGCCAAGTATTAGCAAGTAAATTGTGCAAAATAAACAAGAGTAAAATTTGTAGCGTCAGCAGAAACAATAAAATATTACGGTCATCCCTTACCCCAAGGTTGACCACGCGATAAACATTTTTAACAACAATTTGTTACACGTGGACAATCCAGCACAGGATTAGCTTACTGAAACTTGAAGGGAAGGTTCAAAATGGATAAGTACGAAATGCTCGAGAAATGACTTTGTTTCGAAAAACGAAGGTAAAAAATCATTTAAAAATTCAAGGCACTCGTCTTATCCTTCAAACGAATAATTCATCCCTTTTTTCTCTGGTGTTTTTTAATCAAACTCTGAGCACAAATAACTTGTGGAAGATTTTGTCTAAACCACTTTTTGTCCGTGGGTTAAAAATGCAGCACTGTACCCCGGGAGCGTTGACATAGTAAAAATTTATTCGGCGACCCGATTGTTAAAATGCTCTGGAACAGTCTTTTATCTCCGCACCCCGCGTGTACTGCATATTTCATATTTATAGTGCTGTTTTCGTGTCGGACGCACGTTGCATATCACAAACATCACGTAAATATTTCGCTATTTATGCTTAACACACATCTCCCTTTAGAACCTTTCCATACGTCCTCATCCAATTTAGGGATGAAAGGAAATCGGCTTATGTATATTCAGTGAGTAAATAGTTCATCCCGACTAAATACGTTAACTGGGGTTGACCGCTGAATTGGGTATGCTAAAAGCCTATTATGCGCTCTAACAGATGGATTGTAACATTGAAAATAGAATGAGAAACTAAGTAGTTATGCAGTTACTGCTTATGCATAAACATTTCTCTGTCAAAGGATCACTAATAGCCGTTGAAGCGAAGACGTCCTTGAGACCAATGACCTTTAGAACAAAGCAGATACATGACTCAACTATGAAAAGGCAGAAAAAATACTTTGGTGCAATTTTAAAACAATTTTGACGAAATTGTGAACAGGGCTGAATTAAAATGAGCGCAAGAGGTTAGGAAGACTAAAGGCAAGTTGGGGCAACGATACAAATAACGACAATCTTGGCATAACCAAGATGAGCGCACACAAAACAGGAAAGCATAGGGTAATAAGGAAGCTAAGGTGATACAAATCGCTTTATACAACCTCACGAAATAGAAACACTTGCACCACATAAAACTACACACGGCGGCATGAAGACTGATGGCATCTGAATATTCATAGCGAAGACTTTTACAGCCCGCCTTCGAAGCACGTTCATCTACATTATTCCAACGCTCACAAGTGCACTCGACTGCCAACTCAATATGATCTCATGAGGGAGAGCTTCAGACAATGTTGCAGCTTTAGATTCTAGTCTTTATTTTAATAAAGCTGTTGCATTTGAGATGAGCAGAAAATTTAACGATAAAAGTAAAGATGAAGCTAGTAACCAAATATGCTTTTCTTTCTTAGTTTGTACACTGTTTCCTTGCAATATACTCTGTAATGTTACTCCAACTGCATTTTAACATTATCGTTTCACGGAGCGAGCTGTGAGTCAATATTGCAAAAGTTTCCCCCAGCCAATTCTAGCAATTTGTTGGCGATAAGGATCTTGGACGCGATATTTATTCTCTATTTTGCGTCCCAGATGTTTGCTGTAAATGCTGAAATAAATAAATATATCGTTAATGCAATCAATTACAGTTTTTTTTAGAGTCCCGGTGTGGCTGTCTACAAATTGTGCAGTTCTTCAATTTTTATTTAGAATTTACTAACTAATTTCCACTAGGGCAATATGAAAACGTCCAATTTGAATAGCTTTAATTAAAACCTCGTCCGGCCAATCAGAGTGTAGTTCAATAAAAGGCTCCGTGGATGTTAGAAAATGAAAAAATGAACGAATCAAATGAGAACTGCGTTGTGGTACTATCTTGGCCTTTGGACCTTGCTCTTCTTTTGTTTTTTGCAAGAATTGAACAAAAACACGATCAAAATAGAAATATGATTCCTTCCCTTTCTGGAGTTGTGTTTGACGTTTTTCTGTCAACCCATTGTAGTATTCCAGGACGAGTTTTTTGAAATAATTACATACACACACATGCATCATCATCATGCATGCATCTTCTTGTAATAATAACAGATAGCATAGCATGCCGCTGCTAGTAGGACGATTGTGATCAGGGTGAGGAGGATATTTGTCGTGCTGATGCTGGAGTAGCCTTGCTCGGTTGTCGCTCCATTTTTTTGTTTCTTCTTTCGTTTGAGTAGTCCCCATGTTTTAAAAGTTTATGTATGCACTCATGATTTAAAACACAAAACCAGTTTTTTTGTAATAAATCCGAATTTATAATTGTTCAAATTTCACTCGCGATGTGACCTTGAATGGCAGGGTCAGCATGAAGTGTCGTGGTAATTAAAAGATATGTGCTCTGGATAACGAGTCCATTTATTGTGTCTTCACATCGAATGAATAGTACATGACCATAATATAATGCTTACTTGGCTAATCGTATTCAAGGTATACTCACACATACAATACTAAATGATACTTACATACACTACAATATAATTAAAGTACGATTCATGTCAAGGCTAGACCTAAGTATTATAATTTTGACAAGCTTTTATTTCACTTGTAATGTTTAATTTGTCGGGTCAAATCTTGCCAGCTGAATAAGAACCTCTTGCTCTTATACTACGAAGTTTAATTTTTACAACTTGGTTCAGTTTCCGATGATAATGTATTTTTATGGTAAGCCAAGCCCTAATCGGCATTTAGAATGAGCTCCAGCAGGTGTATTCACTAACTCAGTTGACTCAATTTGATCTATCACATGGATAGTGTATTTTTCATGACAGTCTCTTTTCAATAACATAGGTCCGATAGTAGAAGTCAATAGATTTGTACCGCTTATCCCAGTGGATCGGGAGGTATTTGATTTTATTTCGCCCGTCGGATTGGCGTGAAATTTTAACAGTGATCGTAACAATATCTGCAGGAAGCAGAATATAGTAAATCATTCAAATAACTGCATTGCAGTATTATTTCACACCCTCTTTATAAGGTGTCGTCTGCAAACCAGGCATTTTAGTTTTACGAACTTGAGCGGCCGTAGTTTTGAAAATAGCCATTTTGTTTTAACTTTTATTTGGTGGCACGCCAGCAATCATGTTTATTTGTTTCTGTGATATAAGTTTAAAAAAATGAATATTTTCAAAAAACCCGACTGTAAAAAATAACTAAACAGTTCCAAACAAGTCACTTTTCAAGTAGTCTGATGCAGTTGATGGCTGCTATTTCAGTTCAATTATTGATTTCATGCCAACCAACTGCATCAGACTGCTTGAAAAGTGACTTGTTTGAAACTTTTTAGTTATTTTTTACAGTCGGGTTTTATGAAAATATTCAATTTTTTTTTTATTTTCTACATTTTTTACTGAGTTATATTTTTGGAATCGCCTCCTCGAACCCTTTATTTTGATACCCCACTTAATATAGTTCGTCGACTTTTATTTTATTATTTTTCACAATATGGCGTCTAGTTGTCGCCATATTGTATTTTGATTACTGTCATGTCTTTAGTAGCACTCGCAAGGTTAAGACAAATCAATTGATGTAAGAATGATCAAAATCGGCACACGCGTTTATAGTCTCTATAGTGCCACAAAGGAACATACATACATACATAAGCTGATAAACATATTACCCTCCCTGCGTGGCGCAGTCGGGTAAAAAGTAGATACGAAATAACATTTTATCACTAGAAAAGAAAAAAAAATATAAAATAAAATGACGACTTAGCAGCTAAGATTTTTACTCTTTTTTTCGCGTAACTTTTCTGTAAATTTTAAGGTGTTGAGGACAATAGCGAGACTGAAAAATAAAGGAAATCAAGTACCTCTTGTGGTTGATACGGCCATAAGCGGCTTTTCCTTAATACCCGCGGTGGGAGGTTGTCTTTAAACTGATTTTTAATAATAATTCCAACAAAAGATTTTAACGGGAATCTCCGTTGATTCCCTCGAGGGAGATAGGGGAACTCACAGTACCGCTCCAAAGGCAAAAAGGTTAATAAAAATAAACTGATCTTTCTCTATTGTTGTCCAAATAATTAAGTAGGTAGATAGTCTAATGGAATTCATAAAAAAATATACGCGAAGAAGTTTTCTTTCATTTTCTTCTTTTAATATACGAAAATTGACTATTATAGACCGTTCTAGAAGCAGTCGCTACTCTAATATCTGTAATGTATAGTAATTTAGAAATGGAATTACGTATCTGATGTAAATATCGACTCGTAATAAGAAGAGAAATAGAGACACATTAGGTTTTAGTAAATAAAATATTCTGAGCCAATCCTCTTGGACATTTATAGCCAGACAATAAATTTTCTACATCAAGAGTATCGACTATCGAGACATAAATACCTACTATACCTAACTACTTACAGCCTTTTATATAAATCTCACTAATCATAATATATACTTAGTTTAATACTGAATACATATTTTCAAGACATACTTATAAAGGAAGGGCTACTATAGTGTTGATGAGTTTCTAGAAGACAAACGACAATAATGTTCTTGGATGAATTGGATATATAGATCATTCATTAGATATGTACCATTTCGTGGTATTTATAATTGAATTTTATTTTTGAAATTTAATTTTTTATTTGACTGGAATATTAAATAAAATGGAATTTTGTTTTTTTTTTTTTCGTTGGTTAAGTGACATTATTGATTTGCTTCTAAATTTCTATTGAATTGTTATTTTTGATATTATTTTTATAGTTATTTATTATTGAAATTTATTTTCCACATATTTTTTTATTTCACTGGAATTATTTTAAATGGTATTAAGATTTTTTTTTGTGTGAAATTACTTATGTGAAATTTTATATTTGACATTATATTTCTATTATAAAATAATTAATATATTGTTAATTATTAACATATTTTTATAATTTACTGTTTTTTTTTGTCAACAATACCATAAAAAACCTCCCTTCCTTTGTACTCTTCTATCTGTATTTGTTCGTTTTTTCTCTGTAAGTGTTTTTGTGTGTGCATAAATAAATAAATAAAAAAAGATCGATTAAAACGATATAATGGATCTTTCTCTATGGTATTGTTTCTATTTTACTTATGACCTAAGAACTTATGAATATCGGATTCTAAAATTTTGAATTAAGGACCCGTTAATCAGTGTTTAAGGTATAGCTTAAACACTGATTAACGGGTCCTTAATTCAAAATTTTAGAATCCGATATTCATAACTTCTCCGATGCTTATTACTTTTATAAAAATAAGGCCCTTATTATGTAGGTACCAGCATAAATATTTGACGATTACGTAAAGTCCAAAATCAATTTTCTCTTAAAGTATAGATAAAAATACGGCGGTACAAATATATACCATAGTATTTTCGAGGTTATGAAATATTTCTTTTCTGAAAGTTATAATTTTATTGTTATTTCATTTCAAAATTTTTTTTTGTTGATTTTGCTTCTGGCGTATTGCTAAGGTATTTATAAACTACAGACTACCAACATAAATGCAGGTACTGTATTGCAGTAACAATAACATAACATTATAGGCACGTATAGAATATTGAACATACGACTATAATGGATTATGTTACAATATACCCCGCCTTTGTGAACAGAGAAATTCTGGAGAACACCGAGAAAACTCCTTTGTGGTCACTTCGGGGAATCTAGAAAATACATGACGAAATTTAAAATATTGTAACATGAATTTATTTAACCTTCCTAAATTCTTATGAAAGATGGAGCCGAGAGTTTATTTTTTATCGCGATTTTGTAGGTAGCTAAAATTGCGTTTTTTTTACAATTTCTCCAAATTTTCCCCCAATGAACGCGATAAGCAACCAAGAGATTGCCAATGTTACGTATTACACCCTATCATAAAATATACAAACTAAACCTAATATTAATAAAAATAAATTAGAGCATTATCTCGTCGGCAAATGCCGCATCCGCGTGACGACACGGTATAAGTCAAAAATTGCAAATTTTCAAATTACTTTAGCGTATCGCGTGCACTCAACGAGGCGTAAAGTTAACCCTGTTACTCACCAGTTCCGACTCTACCGAGGCACCGTGGTAACGGGGTGGTCCACTATACCAGTCCTCATGCATCGTGGTACAAAGAACTATGTGTATGAGCTAAAACAATAAGAAGTGGTAACGGGCGGGCGTTTTTGGGGGACTGTCTTTGTGTGGAACTTTGATGTTCAAAAAGTGCTGGCTCTCAGCGTAGTTTGAATAAATGACTTTTGATTTTGTATTCTAATTCTCTTTTCATTTGTTTCAGGTATGACTTCGTTATTCCAGTCACCAAAAAGATTATGATACAATGCTACAAGTAGCTTTTGGAGTAGCTTGAATGACATTGCCAGGAGGAGTTTTTGATAAAAAAAATATATGTATATATATAACTGAGGAAATTATGTTTATAAAAACTAGGTTATGGCATTAGCTCCGATTTTAGTAATGTGCCAAAAGATACAAGTACAATTATATGCCTCTACGTTTGCTTGCTTTTCATAAATTGGGTCGCTCAAAATGTTTTTTTTTTAATATAGTCGAGAATTGCATAATGATAACACAGTATTATATAAGACGCAAGTACCAAAACGAGGAAAACAGTCCCTGGGTTACTACGTAGCAACTAATTATGTTCATAGGTACGTCTAATAGTGATAACCTTAATTTTAAACGAGCAATTGTTATCTAAAGGAAGTACCGTTAATATCCCCGACAGTGTAACAACAGATAATAAATTCCCTTCACGATTTAATCCTGTTATTTTACACCGGCGTTCCCTTTGACATTTATAGTCAATCGATTGGATAGTTCAAGAAATAATGCAATAGGGAATATGTATGAAAAAAATATTTGTTATCTAACCGATTTATCGATGAATATACTAAAATAGAGTACGAACAGTGAAAGCAGAATCAAAATTGATTGAAAATTAAACGAGATATAACAATTTTAAACAAATACATCTGTCCCTCTCTGGAAAATGCTGTTTTCTATGGCAGTTGTATGGGCGTCATGTCCTTTGACGTCAAAGAACACGTCAGACTTCTCTTTCTAATTATCTATAGTTTTATAACTTCGTCGCTGATGATATTTTGAAAATTCGTTCACTATAGTTATTAAGTCTTCAATTGAACAAATAAAAAAATATCATGCATATTCCCTAATAGCTTACAAACAGTAAAAGATTCTAACTCGAAAGATGTCTCGATATTGATGTAGTTTGCAATAGCTTATAGCCTATAAGGTACTGCTGATATTACATAGGTCGTGTCGGATTGCCATCCCATCGGACTATGTGAAGAAAGGAACACAGAGTGTACCACTGTTTACGTACACGCTTGTGCACTATAATATCTCCTGCGTACTTGGCTAAGAAAAGTTGAAAGGGAACCGCTTATCTTGGTATGGTCATGTAAAGAGGAGGGATGAAACACAGTCATGTAACTAAAAGAGTTATGAATATAAATGTGGATGGATGGAGAGGGAGAGGGAGGCCAAAGAAAGTATGGATGGATTGTGTGAGGAGTGATATTAAAGAAAAGGGAGTTAGTGATAGCGTGACGGCTGACAGGACAGAATGTAAGAAAAAAACGTGTTGCGCCGACCCTAAGTAACATGGGATAAGGGCAGGAAGATGGTACTTGGCTAATCTCCATTGAGTTTAGCCACCGTGATTGAAATTCTAGCTTAAGTAAGATTATGTATTATTGGAACGAAGTTTTGGAACGAAACTAAAAACTCTCTCTCTTATAGAAAGCAAGCCAGTTATTTTAGTTTCGTCTTTCTATTTCGCATTGAACAGTATAAACATTGAATATATATATAAGTAGGACTATATATACATATATATACTATCCTACTTATATATACTCATTGCACTTCGTTCCATCCGGGTGTCCCTTGACACCTCTCAAGTTTTTTATTACATAGGCCTGCTTTACCTGAGAGGGAGTGGATTATAATTCCATGCCGGATATCTTAATATCTTCGATTTTTTTTTATTCTAGGACATGCTTCGAAAAGTTTTCTCAAGTTTAGGAGTGCAGTGGGATATTATGGGAGGATATTATCTGTGGCATTGGTGATGATTTTACTAAAAATAAAGTTCTGGCTTGATTTGAAACCATGACCAACCTCACGCAATTCGGAGCCATCACTAGGCTACCCCTGCTCATTCGCTAATTCAAAAAATACACTAATCAAAAAAAGTTTTTGGATTAAAATATTAAATAAACATCAATGTTCTTTAAACATTTTTTGTAAATTCCTTGGTCACATAATTGGTCTAAAACGCCTAAAGTTTTAAACTCGTGCCAGCCGTTAACGGGATGTCTCGATTCTCGATGCAGTTTGCAGTAACCACACAAAATAGTGCTAGCGATGTACGGACGATTCGCGAAGCAAACAGCAGTCAATGCATTTACATCTAAAACCGTTATTTCTCTGTTTGTCTGTTGAAGGATTTACAGCGCAATAAGCTATATGATTAGTGCCACTAGTTTATATTTTAACTGTAATCCCTGTGTCCGTTAAGTTTGACTTTAAGAGGTCATAAACTGCACTGTGGTGATCATAAACTTTATGTTGGCAGATGTACAGACAGTTTTAATTTTTTACGATGTTAGAAATTCCTTTCCCATATTAGTTTCTTTACATTTATATAGTGTTGCAACGAAATTATCATTAAATGTACAAAGTCCTCCGTCAATAAAACAAAACAATGTTTGTTTGCGGAAAACATTGTCAAAACTAGTTTTGCAACAATAACTTGAGTAATCTGATTACAAATGCAATATAAATGCCATACAAACGCGACAAAGCAACACATTACACCCATTTGACAACAAGGCTGGTAACTGGTATCATATACACACTATTCACTCTCTAATTGCTGTGAATGAGATTAAAACCACAGATAATAAAACAGCTAACGTTTCCCTACACAAAGGTTATTCCATTACTAAACAAAAACGGAAATACCGCGCTATTAGCTAAAAGCACAATGATTAATTACAGTAATCAAGTCCATTATTAAAACCGCAATTTCAAAAACCAGTGACAGCCACTTGTACCTATGATAATGAAACAATGGTTTGCAATTCTTTGTAACTAGGCTGCTAAATCCGCTATGTGTCCCGTAAATGTACTAAAACTGTTTTATAATTAACTAGTTTCCACCAGCGGCTTCGCCCGCGTGGGTTTAGCACTTCCTCCACTATAAATTATGGCCTATGTGCTATTCTAGACTCTAATAATCTCTGACGGGCCCATCATGGCCGGTGCCTGCATATCCAGGGGTAGCGGATAAATTCGTAACAGATTTACCGCTCCTCTGCGCACTCAGGCAATGAAGGAACAGGGGTGGGATTTAGTAAGTAAAAGTCTGGCACGCCTTCCCACACCACCCAGAGCTGGAAATGTCATTGGATGATATCCCATCCCAAAAAAAAGAAACGAAAAAAGAGTGTAATAATCTAACTCTGTGCCAAATTTCATCCAGATCCGCCCCCTTAGCCAAATAACTTTTATAATAGCGCTAACGCTTCGTGCAAAATGTATGGCAAGGACATTACCTACGGAGATAACTGTCACGTGACTCGCGCCCAGTAATGTCGTTGCCATACATTTTGCACGAAGCGATAGCGTTACTGTATTTTGTCTAAAGGCTCCGTTCAGACGTTTTGGCGTGATTGAGTCACAAACATCCAACCACCCAACCAAACTGTCGCATTTATAATATTACTAGCTTTGCCCGTGGTTTCACCCGCGTTTATGTACCTTTCGTAAAAAAAATTTTTTTTTTCTCATAAAAAGTATAATAATAATAATAATAATAAAAAATGAATAAACGGAATAATAATAATAAATTTATTGATCCATTGTTACAATTATTACCTTAAAATTATCTTAGCTTAGTGTCGGTCTGTAACTTTTAGTAATGACATTAATTATTCTTCCAGTGGTCCCCAAACTAGGCGGCGCCTGTATCTTGGGGACCGGAGTTGTGAAAACATAAACGTATTTCTATTTTTCGTTCATTTTATGAATTTTGTATGAAGTTAAAATAAAAAGTAAAGTTATGGAAATATTAAAACAAATGAGATCAAAATTGAGTTAAAGCTAAACTTACAATTGTGTAAATTACACAAAATATAAAACAAAGAATATAATAAGTAAGTTGAAAAAACAAGAAAAATAAAGATAAGGTGTGTAGGAGTGTGTGATGGTGTGAGTGCGTGTGTAAGTGTTAATGTATGTGGTGGAGATGGGATTCCGAGTTAAATGATGTGAGTATATTTTCCGTTTCATCGTATGACAGACCTACTAGCCATTTTGTTAAAGCCTTTTTACACGAAGACAGAGAGAGTTCTTTTGGGTTACAAGTTAAGCTACTGGTGACTTTATTATACACGTAGATGTGAAGATAGGCGTATCCTATGTTACTTCTAATACCTCCAAGAATATGTGTTTGTACACATATTCTTCATGATGATCGGTTAAGCAGTTTTCACATGAAAGCGTAACAAACAAACTTACATTCACATTTATAATATTAGTATGATACATAGTAGGATAGGATTGGAGAGACTATAAAACGAGGTTTTAATTTGTTTTTTCCGTCAGCTACCGCACGTCCCACATCGGAGACGCAACAATAGGTTTTTAATTGTGTCTGTTATTCCGGTACCTGACGAATTAACACACTTGGTAATGATGTCATCAAGTTTCACATTTTAAAGTCCTTTCTGTTTTTGGTTGTGAGTTTGTTTGGGCTTATTGCAGTCCTTTTTGGATTCGACGTTTTGAGGAACAGAAAGTTGGTTATTTCGTTAACCTTTGAAATTTTCAAGAATATATTAACACAGCTTATGAACTTATAGCAGTTTCTTTATGAATGTATTCAATGCAGCATTGCTCCGACTTACGTATTGTAGGTCGTAGGTTCGAGCCCAGGCAGGCACTTCGTGTAAATTATATCATCATCACTGCTCTCAAAACGGTAAAAGATAACATTGTGAGGAAACTGGCAAATCCTAAAAGCAAAAATTCTAAGAGATATGACATCCACCAACCGGCTCTACCCGGGCCTGCGGACGGCGAGTAATGGGTAGCTCGCCGTCCGAGCAGCACCAGGCCCGTGAGTTAACGGCGCGTAGTGTTCCACGCGCGCCTCAAAGAGTTGTCAGCAATCATGACGGGGCCCGTCATGGCCGGTGCCTGCCCAGGGGTTGTGGATAAATTCGAAACAGAGTTACCGCGCCCCTGGGCACTCAGGGCAGGGGAGGAACAGGGGTGGGTTTTAGTCAGTAAGAGTCTGACACGCCCTCCCGCTTCACCCTAGAGCGGGAGATGTCATTGTAAGATATCCCATCCCACAAAAAAAAAAACAACCCATAGTGGAATTCCCTACCGGAGTCTGTGTTTCCTGATAGCTACAACCTGGGAGTCTTTAAGTCAACAGTGAATAGGTTACTTCTAGGCAAGCGTGCTCCATCTTCGACCACATCATCGCTTACCATCAGGTGAGATAGTGGTCAAACGCGTGCCTATCAACAATAAAAAAAAATAAAAAAAACCCGCTCTGGGCCCGCTCCATGCATTAAGGCCTATTCCCTCTCACAAAGAGATGGCATATGTCCCAGCAGTGGGCACATTAATAGGCTTATTATGCTTATGCATAAACTTGTTTAACTAACCCAAACCATTACCTACCTGTTGCTCAAAACTGCTGTAACACTAACTAAAATTACCATATCCAATTAAGTATCCTCAATTTAGATCTTATTACTAACACGGTCTACCAAATGAAAGCAGTTACTCAACTCATTTAAGTGTTTTCAAACGGCATTTCATCTACTTACTAGCTTACTCACAGCTACAAAATCGCAACACAATTCGTCAGCACGCACTGTTCGAGTTCCATAGAAAACTTGAGCCCACGAGGTGAAATCAGTTTTTGCGTCGCGATTAACTAGCGAATTTCCCATAAAATAGATCCGCGTATAGGTCAGTGAACGCACTGCTGTAACGGATCCATGCTAACCGCACTTCGGTGCAATTGCACTGAGCCGACTAAGGGCAAATGGCGAACGAACTTGCTCAATAAAACTTAATCTATATCGCTGTATTGGTCTCGTTTTCATGTAGTTTGTTGGTATTACATTGTGTGTACAGGATTTTGTTGTGTAGTGTAGTTTTGGGTCATGGCGTGTACTACGTGTTCACTAAATATTGGACCTAATTCAAATTGTTTTTAAACCCTAAACATGTGCCTGACGCTAGTGGACCTTTAAAATTATTGAGGTTACCCTTAAATAATTAGGTCCGCTTTGTGTGTTAAATATTTGGAAGGTAAAGTTTTAGAAGGTAACCAAAATTATTTATTTATGATTTAATTACTAACACTTCATGCACAGAGTCCGACTTAACACCTTAGGCATTCTCTACCAGTCAACCAAGGATGGCGAAGAGATTACATGGCAGGTGCATCGTTAATCTGTGAGAACCTACAATATTTCAAAAATATATCAAAATTTAAAGTTATGCCAAGTTATGGCTTTATTAGCAAGTCGTATTTAATTAAATTCATATTACTTTATATTGAAAAGCAATAAAAATTCCGTTATAAATTATAAGGCGAGTTATTTTATCATACTTCAACATCAATTTATTGCTCTCGATTCATAACCGATTTCCGTATCAGGGACGACAAACGGGTTTTAATGACATCGTTTTTTACAACATCGCTTTTCAAACTCAAAGTGATCCCTAAATTCCCTGATCCGGTTCACCTAACATTCCTTATTCATAAAAAATGGCACGTAATTTCGAAAGTCCGTAACGGCCAACTATATAAAGTCAGGAGGAAGTTATGTGCGTTCATAAAATCCCTGGGGCAGTACCGCCATGAATACCGCCGAGTTGTGTTTACGACAAAATTCAGAAACACGTCACACGGTTGGACCCATAGACATAGAGATTAGACTGAGCGTTCCCTAGCCAGGTATTAGTGAGCACGGGCAGAAAAGTGTGAGAGATAGAGTGATTGTGCAGCCAGTAGTTTTTTTTTTATATTTTTAGAATTCTGACTGGGTCCCGTCACAGTCTTGCAGTCTCCTTTGTTAGTGACAAAACAACGTTATTTTTGCTATAGGGAGGAAACGTTCATAAAGTGCATAGACTTTTGAGGAAAAAGACCAAGAGTGTGGAACTTTTACCTCACTAAAACCATCCCTTATGTTTGAAGGGTGGGAAATCATCCAATGACTTCTCCCGCTCTGAGTGGAGCGGGAGGGCGGGTCAGACTTTTACTGACTAAAACCCATCCTTGTTCCTTCAGTTACCTCTGTCCCAAGAGCTGTGATAACTCTTATTTCAATTAGATTAGATTTATCCGCGACCCTAGGCGGGCATTGGCCCTAACGGGCCCCATCAGGTACTGCTGAAATCTCTTTCAGGCGCGCGTGGAACACTACGCGCCGTTGATTCTAGCGCCTGGAACAGGGCCGGGCGCGAAAGGTCGCTGCCGCCGATCGCCTCCACGAGGACACGGCAGTGCTCCGTTCAAGCAGGGCAGAACTCCATCGTATGCTCCACCGTGTCTTATGGGCGATCCACACAGTGGTGACACCCAGGCGTTTCCGCCCGCCTTATCTGACACAGGAACCTACCGAAACAGCCATGTCCAGTGAGGACGCCGTGGCACCTCTCCAGCCACTCCTCAAACAGGGGCCTTACCGCTGCAATTGTAGCGTGCCCAATAAAACCACCTCTGTGGCCACCATCAGGTGACAAACCAACGTACACAAAAGTGTTAGATACTAGCTGCATAGTCACTCTGTCACTTTTTACCTAGTTCAATTTTGGTAGGGTAGTGCTCAGTCCATTTTCCATGTCTATGAATACCACCGAGTTCTGTTGTAAAATATAGGCACACGTTAGACGGGCGGATCTCTTCGAAATCCTGTTTGTACACACAGTCCGAGGTATTTGTGAACAGAATAATTGAATAATAGCTGTGACTAACGGAATCTAGGCCAAATCCTAGAGTGAATCAAACCTTCATAGAATATTTGACAAGTTTGACGTACTTGGAAGTTTAGCTTTTCCTGGTTGTAACATTTTTCACTCCGAGGTCATCTAAGTTCTTTATCTCATAAGTATCTAAAAACAGAAAAACAAACTCGAATCACATACACAACACACATCACACTAAACACCCACAGCAACAACAACAACACACACAATAGTAACAGCACACCAAACACACAACAACAACAACAACACACACACACCACACACAACAACAAAACACACCGCACACAACACACAGCAGCAGCACACTAAATTGTTTGAAGAACGCGATAAACTGGCAACACTGTCTCTATTTATGCACATAATGCGCTCTTGAAGCCTGAAACATTTTTACCGTACGTGACTGCTGGCGACACCGGTGCTTTGTGTTTATTGGCCGGAGGTGTTCGCTGGAACTAACGATATTGGATACCATAACGATTAAAACGAATCTACAATATTCTTGATATAAAAAGAAATGTCTTCAATTTTCTTTCTGATGATGCCAAAGACTATAAAAGACTGAGCACGGTGAATGAAAAAATGTCACCCTATGTTACTGCTGAGTTGACGTGTAAACCAACATTTACTTTAAGGAAGTGTAGGTAAAATCTACTAGATCCTACCCAGTCTACTACTTTGGAACTTTTAGAGCGAGTATTATGTACTATTGGAATTGCGTAAGAAATATCTATATATTATTTACTAGCGACTTGCCCCGGCTTAGCACGAGAACAACAAAATTCGAAAGATACGTAGTGCCATCCAGCGTCCTTTTCTGTATCCCTGATAACGTAGGTATATGCAAAATTTCATGATGTTTGGTTCAGTGGTAATTAGGCGTAAAAAATAAAAAAAAACAAACTTACTTTCGCATTTATAAAATTAGATACAATGTAAAAGTAAGTATTACTTATATCTATTTCTTGAAAATATCGCTCTTGGTCGAATCGATACTCAATTACAAAGATTTAGATAGTATATTTCTCCCCTATTCAATTAACAAAAAACCATACGTAACAAAAACAACATCCAACAAAAATATATATTTTCATAAAATAAATCACAGATTGAAATTTTCTAGTTTCATACTTGTGCCACTTTCCGTGTGTGACGTCAGACGGAAAACGGATATCCTACATGCCGTTCAGTTGCCGATTCTTGCACAATGTTCGAGGTATGTATGTCTACGTCTTACCTCATGCTATTCTTTATGTATCATCTCGTTTCCTTCTATGAAATAAAAGAACCCAATTTAGGATTAGATCTAAATAAAATATCATCTAGGTACATAGATGACGTCCTGGCAAAATTAAATGAGTTATAATTCTTTCCGTGCACCTGTCGGTCTGCTGGTGTCATCATCATCATCTTTTTAACGCTGGGGCACAGCCTCCATTTTGTGAGAGGGCGTGCGCCGTAATCCACCACGCAAGCCCAATGTGGGTTGAGGGCAATGTGTGTTGGGAGTGCTGGTGTGTAGTACACCAATTAAATAAAGCTTTTATTATATTTAAAATGGCATTCCACAAATTGATATAGCACTGAGTACGAAGTCCATACAAAAGTGTTCATTGTCCTTTACTATAGCCAGTTTTTTTTCACTGCAGATTAAAGGCCTTCCTACTCTCCTTCCGTTCTTCTCCGTGTAGGGCTATTAAGGGCATATTATGCTGAGAATAACTTACTGATAGTTCGAAGCGCACCGCTTGCTCCCTGGATGCTTCCACGCAGAAAGTTCTTAAAATCGAATATAGCGATACCAAGAAAGAGAATGATCGAACTTTACAATTCTTTTTCTGTAGAGAAAATGTCAAATACGTATTCCAGGTGTTTAACAAGATACTCCAAAAGAGATACAGGCTTTTTATCAAATCGCATTATGCTTAAAAAAAAAAAACAAAAAAGACTGCTTGATAAATATTACGAGTAGTTACTCGTAATATTTTTCTGTTTATATTTTCAAAGCCTTGTTAATGTAGATAGTATCTCAACAAACATTCGGCCCGTGTAAGCGAATTTTCAGTTACTTCACATAATCCGATTGAAGTAAAATGTATTCATGAAGTTCTGATATCAAAATATTGTTAGAGTCATATCTGAATACGACTCTAACAATATTTTGACATTTGATGATTCGAGGCAAAAGAAAATCTTATACTGTTCCCAATACGTATTCGAACAAAATCTCTTTTGAATTAGGTGACAAAATTTTTTAACAAAAATGTTGTTACACATGAGCAGTTCATTTTAATTTTTTTTACTTATATTCCGTTGTTTACAAAATACCTGAAATTATAATGACAGGTATTCGTAACTTATTTATAACTAGTACTTCGCCCGCGACTTCATCCGCGTGGATTTCAAAAATTTATAGCCTATGACAGTAACAAATAACGTTGTTTTCTATTGGTAAAAGAATTTTTAAAATCGGTTCAGTCAGATCCAGAGATTACCCTCTACAAACTCACAAACTTTACCTCTTTATAATATTAGTATAGATTAGTATAAACAAACTTTTATTAACTTCACCTGTACATCATCATCATCATCATTCTCCTGCCCTTATCCCAATTTATTTGGGTTTGGCGCAACATGTCTTTTTCTTCCATACTCCTCTATTAGTCGTCATCTCTGTAGTCACCCCCTTTTTGCCCATATCCTCTTTCACACAGTCCAACCATCGTTTCTTTGGCCTTCCCCTACTCTTATAGCCTATATAACTTCACCTGTACATATGTAATTAAAAAAAAAACTTAAAAGTATATGACCCGCTTCCCTGTTTCTGATTGAGCTAAAATTTTGCTTACATGTTTGGTTTAGATGACAATGCATGGTTAGCTAAGTGACGTCATTCTAAATCAAATGTGGCGTACTCACAAAGATGGTGGACTAGTTATATTTACGCAATCCCATGAATGGGTATTAAATGAAAGGGTTGGCTGAGAATAATACAAAAAATAATATGACGTCAGTCCAAGCGTGTTTTTTTTTTAAATTTTAGGGTTCCGAAAGTCCGAAAGAAAAACGGAACCCTATAGCCTCACTCGTGTATCTGTCTGTCTGTCTGCCACAGTCTATTTGCTGCGAATATCATTGACCGATTGCGTTGAAATTTGGTTAGTACACTCATGAATATTTGTGACCCAAACATGGACATGTAACATAAATAAATAAATTTCGAAAATGGGGGTCCAAATCGAAAACTTAAACCAAAAGATTTTCAAACTGTATTGTGTTTCATAACAAATGAAAGGGATTATTGTAAAGATTACAAATATATTTTATTCTTGATTTCAAAGTATACAATTTTTAAGTTATTTAAGAAAATAGATGAAAAATGAACATTCCCCCCCCCCTTATCTTCAAAACCACTAAGCCTAAAATATTGAAAAAATACAGAATGTAGTTCTTTACTTACAGATTACAGGCAAACATAGTATAAGTAGGTAAGTATATAGTTTAAACCTAAAAAATATGTTTTGTTCGGAACCCTTTACACGTGAGTCCGACTCGCTTTTGGCCGGTTTTCTAAACTAAAATATAATTTTAATCATGATCTAATCCCAATGACTACAAACGACATCACTTTCGTACTATGATTAGTCCTCAATAGTCTGATGCCGTCAAAAGAGGTTTATTTACTCAAATTCGTAAATCTACCACACAAAAAACGATGACAAACATTTTTTTTTTTTATTGAGCACAGGTACGATGTTTGCTAAACAAATATTAGCCAGTATGATTAATTACGTGTTACTGTTACAAAAGCGGATTAAACCGTTGATAAAATTCACTGTGTAAATATTATTTTAAAGTTCAGTGACATTTTACAAATGATTCAATCAATTTATGTTTGTTTTGGCAAAAAACCACTACAAATTATATAGTTTTTTGCGGATTATAATTTTGTTTTTGGTGAGGATTATCAAATGATTTTAATTTTCTATGTTTCTTGTGTATAGGTATTTTTGGAGTTCAATTACCTATCTCATGAACAATAACTTCCAGACTGTTTATTTCGACCGTTTACGCAATCATTAACATAGCATAATCTGCGTATAATGTTCCCACAGCTGGGACACAGGCCGGATCTCTGTGAGAGGGTATGGGCCGTAATCCACCACGCGGGCCCAATGCGGGTTGGTGGATGTCACATATCTTCGATGTTTTGGTTCTAGCACATACCGGTTTCCTCAAGATGTTTTCCTTCACCGTTTTGTGAGTAGTGGTAATGAAATTATTTACACAAAGTAAAGCACCTACCTGGGTTTGCGAAGCAGTAATGCTCGCGAAGGCGGAGGCGGGACGCGTGAGGGAAGGGAGCTCAACGGAGTGGCCCTCACGGCCCCGGCCGCTACCACCGCAGGAGAGGTACTGGGCATAGGACGTCGCGAGACGATCTCCGGACACTGACACTTATCTCAAGTGTCCCATCGTGGCCGGTGCCTGCATGCCTAGGAGTAGCGGATATTATTCTGAAAATGAGTTACCGCACGAAGGAACAGGGGTGGGCTTTAGTCAGTAGGTAAGAGTCTGACACGCCTTTCCGCTCCACGCAGAGCAGGAGAAGTCATTGGACGATTTCCCACCCCATAAAAAAAATAAGCACCTACCTGAGTTCGAACCCGCGACCTCCAACTTGTAAGTCACGGCTGTTACCACTGGGCTACAACTGCTCAATCAATCTCAACTTAAGCACTCATTACCGAATAACATACCGAGTTTTCACCACAAAACTGTTAAAATATGTTCGTTACTTTAGTTTATTTCTAACACTTAAAACCACGTTGTTCTCAATAACACACAATCTAAAACTTAATGGCTCTGACATTGTACTACTAGTACAGAGTAACACGAACTTCATACACATAAAGTTATTTTTAGGTCTTTAGAAAGGTGTTGCTGTTAACATTAATCATGATTAGCAATACCTATACAATATGAGGGTGAAAGCTGCAGAAAATGGCAACTCACCTCTCCTTATTGTTGCTGCCTATTGTGAAAACATGGGAAAAGGCAAAAGTGACGTCAAATCAAAAGATGGGAAAATGGCCTACCAATAGAATGGAGAAGACTAGCTCGTGACAGAGTTAAGCTACCGACCAAGTGGCGCCCTCATTGAATAAAAAATCGTAGCATAGCGTAGAAAATAAATATTAAAGAATCCAACGTCACGTTTGTTACAAAGAGGATAAAGTGTTTTTACGTTGTTAAAACAGGTCTATTTTCTGCAACTTTCAGTGGCAGAAAATGGAACCTCACCTCTCCTTAATCGCACGGCGAGTAGTGGGTAGCTCGCCGTCCGATCAGCACCAGGCCCGAGAGTCGACGGCGCGTAGTGTTCCACGCGCGCCTCTCTTCACTCGCGGTTGAGGATAAATTCGAAACAGAGTTACCTCGCCCCTGGGCATTCAAGGCAGGGAAGTTTCACACACCACAAAAAAAAAACCTCTCCTTAATATTGCTCCCATTGTGAAAGGTAACAGGCAAAAGGAACGTCAAATCAAAAGAGGGGAAGATGACCTACCAATAGGATGGAGAAGACTAGCTCGTGATAGAGATGAGAGAAAGAAACTATGGGAGGCCTATGTCGAATGATAACCTGACCAAATAATAATAAACCATAATGTTAGACCTATGTTAGTAAAACATCACTAGCACTGCACTATTTCCATGCCTTCGTGTGGAATAGGTCCGCGGAAGCGACAGAACACCACGTTCTGCGGCTAAAAGCTTTCTTCCAACACCTGGCTGACAAAACACGTCGGAATGCGCACTATGAACGCCTTGAGATTGACGTTGCGGGGCGACTCCAACAGCTGCACTCTCGGCGTTTAGTTCAGCTTTCGACGCACGTAGGTACTCCACGATGTCCTCTGCCTTAGTGGAGAAGTGGAGGCGCGAGATGTACACCGGAGTGTTCGGTTTCGCTGCACGCAGCTTAACGTTGGGCTCCGCAGAAGCCTGGTTGCTAGAAATTAAAATTTTATTGAGGAAAACTAAACCTACTCTATGTATATTGGACAACTAATAATTAGAACGAAATAAATCACTAATAAAGGCTTTTTTATTATTATTATAAGCTACTAGCTGACCCAACAGACGTTGTCCTGTCTTAGCTATGAACTGTCAAACGCACGAAGTTTAAATACCTAGTCGTTAAGTTTTCTGAATGTTTCTAATTTTCTGCGCAACTTTCTTAATTTTTTTTTTCATAAAAACCTTCTTCTGACAATAACAAACACAACAAAAAAAGAATTAGCGAAATCGGTCCAACCGGTTCACGCGTGATGCCGTGACCAAGGAAATAGGGATTCATTTTTAGATTTAGTAAGGTGTTGCTGTTAACATTAATTATGATTAGAATTACCTACAGTTATATATAAGAGGGTGAAAGCTGCAGAAAATGGAACCTCACCTCTCCTTAATGCTGCTTTCATTGTGAAAGCCTGCCTTATAAAGAAAGACGGTCTTTTAAAAGTGGACTCACTAAAGACTTTAAATGAGTTGAGGCGTTTTAGGATACCTTTTTTTAGTAGACAGTCAACAATAAATTTATAATATAATCTTCCCGACCGAATTTCGATCACGCACGGTGGTTAAAGTTAGTTTACTTGCTTTGTACCAGTTAGTTACAGTTAGTTAGCTGCTTGTCACACCACCAACTTGCAACCTCCGGGCTGCAACAGAATAATTCCAAACGGAAAAACAGAATGGTACTTTTTACCCCCTTTTTAACCCGGGAATCGAACCCAAAACCCCACGCTCAGCAGTCCCTGCTTCAATAATTACTAAAATGTTCGTTGCTTGACTCTTCATCTCTCCAATACGTAAACCTATCCAATACGTGAACCTACTAAACTTGATTTAATGCCTTACGTGGGTTTGCATTCTCATCCTATTATGTGCCCAGGTTAGCCCCAGATGTCTAAAAATAAATGGAAATAAAATATTGGGCTCAAATGACTTACAAGTCATTCAAAGTTACATCATTTTGGCACAATTTTGTACCAAATTCTTTTTCGGTCAGTCATCGTACAATTTCTTCTAAAAAACTAACCATTTACTACAAGACTGGCCGCTGCTGCGCAGACGCCAGTAATTGCAAACTCTCTCTAGCCAAAACGCGGTTTCACTCGGGCGCATGTCGCATGCGGCGTGAGTCAAAGTGAAAGTGACTCGGACATGATGATTAGTATGTATTACATGTCATTTATTGTTAATTAATGACACTAGCTGCTGATAGGTGGTTGATGAAGACTTCCTAGCTTTTGTCGTGGAATGAAGAGGAGGTAATTTGTGTGGAGTCTTGGGATTGGTTTCGTTTATATATGAAATCTAGAGCAAAAAATTGAACATAGAAGGCAGTCGGGTAATGACGTCAAAAGATTTAAGAATTCTTAGTAAAAAAGTTCTGAATAAAAAAAAATCTTCATTTTTTGCATAACGCTTCAGTTATCTGTAGTAACAAGTATCTAAAGCAAAAAGTTCATGTTCAGTTAAATATAATTTTAATAATAAGATATTTATTTTCACTTATTTAAAATTGGATAAAGTATTATAATATTTGCATAGTTATAAAATACTTAACTAGCAATAATTAAAAAAAAACACTTAAAATACATAAATACTGTCAAGCATTACAAAAATAAAATACATTCGGGCGTCGAAGAAAATTAAAATTGAATCTGAAGAAATAATAAAAAGCAATCCAAAAAAAATCATACACTTATCCTATTCAAAATTTCTTATGTAACTTAAATTAAGTAATACTTACTCATTAAAAGTTACCATAAATAATATAAAAAATAACGGTGTCATATAGATAAATTATTCTGAATTTATTTCCGCATGACACTTTAATTTTCTAAACAGTGTATAATGTACAAATTAATTTAACTTCGGTATGAAGAAATAGAATTAGTATACAGAACATGGCCAATATAGAATAATTTTGTTGCGGGTAGAGTTTTCTAGGTGGTTGACTAGAGGAAGATTAAGGAAACGATAGATGTATAACGCGATAGCTGGAGATGGACAAAGGACATTGCATATAGAGAGAATTGTATAAATTGATAATTATCAAAAAACCTGAATGCAAAAAAGAAAATACACTATAAAAATTGCAAAATAAGTTTAATTTCGGCAGTCGGTGTTTGTATTTTGTTTAGTTTTTTGTTAGTTAAGTTTTTATTTTTCACTTTATATTTGTACCACAGAACTAAAACTAAATATTAAAGTTATGCCTGAAAGTTTGGAGACAACCAAAACGTCATATGTACAACAACAACAACATATTTTTTGTTTATGTTGTTTTTTTCAAAAAGTGCAGAATTAATTTCGATAAAATTTATATGGGACCACCTCTATTCATAAGTGGCGGCGAAATCGCGTAACAACCATACAAAAAAAAACTAAACCGAATTGAGAACCTCCTCCTTTTCGAAGTCGGTTAAATAACCTCTGAATAATTTCAAACAAATCACTTTTCAAGCACTCTGAGCCAGTTTGCGGAATTTATTTTAGTTCACTCGCAGATTTAATGCTACCTGTATGCATCAGGCTGCTTGAAATGTAACTTGTTTGGAACTTTTTAGTTGTTTTTTGCAGACGAGTTTTTTTTTTTATCACTGTTAGTTTACGCTTGACCACTATTTCACCTAATGGTAAGCGATGATGTGGTCGACGACGCTTGTCTAGAAGTAACCTATTCACTCTTGACTTAAAGACCCGCAAAAATAAACCCCGTGAAAATAAGCCGCATTAAAGGTAACTTTGCTGCTGTCTACAACAATCTATTATACCTAGTTTAGGCCCCATGGTAGCGCAAGGTACGGCGCCAAAATATGGGAAGGGTGAAATATGAAACACTTTCGTTTCGTGATCATTTTGGTAGGGTTGCCAGACTGTCTTGGGGTAAAGAAATATTACTCTATTAGCTGGTAATATTTTTTGAAAATTGTTCTGTACCTAGTCGTTTGTAACACTTTAACTTGGCGTAGTACACAGTCACTCCAGTAATATTATTATGATAGTTTTAAAATATTAAAAAAAACACGCTTTTGGGTGACGTCATTGATTTTTAGTATTCTTCTCAGCATTCCCTTTCATTTGATACCCGTATGTATCGTAGGAATAAATAAAAAATAACTTGTCCGCCATCTTTGGAAGTCCGCCATATTGAATTTAGAGTGACGTAACTTAGATACCCATGCTTTGTTTGCTTTGTATTTCTTTTTAAATTAAACATGTACCTATGCAAAATTTAAGCTCAATCGGAAACCGGGAAGTGGGTCAAATTTAACTTCTACCTTTTTTAACATAGTTACAAGCGTTGCTAATAAAATCGTATTAAAACAGGCCAGCAGGCGTATTCGCTAACTCAGTTGACATCAATTTGATATGCACTTTTTTTTTTATTGTTGATAGGCACGCGTTTGACCACTATCTCACCTGATGGTAAGCGATGATGCGGTCGAAGATAGAGCACGCTTGCCTAGAAGTAACCTATTCACTCTTGACTTAAAGACTCCCAGGTTGTAGCTATCAGGAAACACAGACTCCGGTAGGGAATTCCAATCCCTAGCTGAACGCGCAATGAATGTTTTCTCAAAACGCTTTTTGCGTATGGCTGGGTTGTCCGCTATGAACCGGTGGCACTTCGCCGTTACTACATCTTGTGGACCGTTGATGAAACGGGCTTGGCGGTATCAAATTATGCAATTCCGTCGCACACTCCCCAAAATGCCCTACACTTTGCCACTTCACTCACTTCAGCAATCGCTGCAGCAATGTTCGGCACTTTGCCGTACATTGCTGCTTTGACGTACAGGACAACCGTAGTGCCTATGAATTGATGTCAACTGAGTTAGCGAATACGCCTACTGGTTTGGTTACCACTGACGTAGGACCTACAGTAACTATGAGGGTAGTCTCTATGTTCGGGCCCTTTCATTATCTATTTTGGGAAAAATCTGTTAGTAGTAGAACCTCTTCTATAGCAACTCATTTCCAATCTAATTTCACTCAATCGGATTGGACTAGATGGGAATGTAGCTACGTCTGTTACAGTAATGAGGTAGGTAATTGCACCACCGGGGTTGAGAATACGACTAGACCTATCTATCTATTTTTACCCGATGGCCCTAGAAGGAGGGTAATGTTTTTCGAGAGTATGTAGTAGTAGGCAATGAAGCTCGACGAGTCCCGGAGAAACGATTAAACTGTCTTGGATCTCGCAAAAAAATTATTCAGAAAAGAACAGCGGTGGAAGAAGAAAAAGAAACCGGCCAAGTGCGAGTCCGACTCGCACACCGAGGGTTCCGTACAAGCTTGCGGGTATCTAAATAGTTCGGGAATTGAGTTTAGTAAATTTTTGCCAGATAAACTCTGTAATTTTTTATTTTTCTGTAATTAGACATGGTTAAAATAATTTAAAATCTATTTGAGCTTGTGCTAATTAGGTCCTTTCATACGATGCCCCACATGATACAGTCGCCTCACTTTAAAATTTGGACCCGAATTCCTTCTATGGGGATTATTTTTTGTGGTGTAGTCAGACTTTTCCCTTAAATTGTGTTATAAGACCTTGCTTCTTGCCAAATTTCATGATTGTAGGACAGCAGGAAGTACGATACGAACCCTATAAATTTTGATTCCTTTGAGAGTGTCAAAATATACGTTTTTTGCGGCATAAACGGCCGTATCTTTTTTTACGTTAACTTAGATTTTTTCACAGCTTTAAGGGAGTGTAGACTTGAGTATATGGTTTTAATTTTAACTCGATACCTCCACGCGTTCCCGAGATAAAGGGTCTTGACAGACGGACATACGGACGAACAACAAAGTGATCCTATAAGGGTTCCGTTTTTTCCTTTTGAGGTACGGAACCCTAAAACATAATATCCACTCCCCTTCTTATCAAGCAGGAGACATAACAAAGCTAGGCCAACAACTAGGGTAAGCTCAGTTGCCAAGCACCACGGATTAAAATTAACACTAATTCAAATAACAGGATTCCAGAATCGTATATTAGGGCTCCGTACCAGAAGGGTAACCAACGGAACCCTATTACTAAGCCTCCGCTGTCCGTCCGTCTGTCTATCAGCGGACTGTACCTCACGATCCGTAATAGGTAGACAGTTGAAATTTTCACTGAATGTGTGATTCTGTAGCCGCTATACCAAATAATAAAAATTATTTAAAAATTAAAGAGGAAGTGGATCCCTACAAGAAACGTGTTTTTTTTGCTATTATTGTGCTCGATCTTAATAATGGCAACAAGTATACGCGTATTATCTTGTACGATGGTACGGAAACCTTCATGCTAGAGTCTAACTCGCACTTGGACGGTTTTTTAGTATACATACGGACTACTGAAATTCAGTTTCATCCGGTTAGACTGGAAGCTAACCCCAAACGTAGTTGAAAAAAGGCAAGGCAAACTGATTCATCCTATTTCAAGTAGATACCCTTTATTTACACTACTAAAAATGACAGAGCTAGCGTATAAAATGGAGAGGAGTATAACAACATACAACCCCAACTACAAAACTTGAAAGGGCCTCGAAGCAGGGTCACTATTGAATGTAACTCTTCTATCCGGGCTCACAAAATACTTCGCGCTTTCTCGAAACTTCGAAGCCGATCGTTTAGGGAAGGGACTTCTCGATTCCGCCATTAATGTAAATAACGCACTTCATCATGTAATGAATGGCAAATCGCGTCTGTTATCTTAAAGTTGTAGGTTGTTAGAGATCTTCGGATACTGGAAGCGATCGTTAAATAATTTCGGAATCTAAGGTGTGTGTTGAGCTTTTGGATAGTTTGTGCCCAAACTGTTACAGATGCAAATTGGGTTTAGGTACTATAGCCAAGAATGTACCCGAATAGGTGTTGCACAGAAAGGGTTCAGGGCTTTTCTCAACGGAGACGCTCTCACGCCCTTAGCAGCCGCCGTAGGAGACTCCCTGGGCGTTGGGGGTCGCAAGCCGATCTCCGGCCACCGTAGGCGCGGGCTTGCGGACGGCGAGTACCTAATAGGTAGCTTGCTGTTCGATAAGGACCAGGCCCTGTAGACAAAGTAACATCGCTTCGTAGCGAAACGATATCTAAATTCGTCATCGTCTCTGAGATATCGATAAACATTTCCTAGCGTTAGCGTTCCTTCGTTATCTTTTTTGGCGATCACGATCGTGGCGAAGGCGAACTCTGAAAGCGCTGCTTGTCTACGCATTTGTATGAGATAAACACGATAGCAATTCGTTTCTTTATGGTTTCGTTACGAATTATAACATTGTCTACCAACTTGCGATAACGATGTCGACAGTCGATTGACCACGTGACTTAGCGCGGTTTATGTCAATCTCATACATTTTAGTCTTTTCTAACTTCGTTATCGTTTTTAAATTGTTACTTTGTCTAAGCCCCCAGGCCCGAGAGTCGAGGGCCCGTAGTGTTCCACGAGCGCCTCAAAGAGACGACAGCAATAACTGACGGGACCCGCCAGGGCCGATGCCTGCCTAAGGGTCGTGGATAAATTCGAAAGAGTGTCACCACGCCCCTTAGCACAGCACAACTGAAGGAACAGGGGTGGGTTTTAGTCAGTAAAAGTCTGACACGCCCTCCCGCTCCACCCAGAGCGGAAGAAGTCATTGGATGATTTCCCACTACCCAAAAACAATAAGCGGTGGTATTTTAGGTCACAGAGGCTTCGTGAGCTCCATTCCATGCGCGGAAGATGATCCCCTAGGTGGTTTTAGTGAGGTAAGAATCCCACACTGCCTGGTCTTTTCCCCAAAAGTCCAGGTGCCTTTTGAAGGATTCCACCAGAAAAAAGGTACTATAATATGAAGTTGATAGGAACATACCGTTAAATCATCATCAGCCTTTTATCCCCACTGCTGGGGCACAGGCCTCCTCTCTGTGAGAGGGTGTTGGCCGTAATCCACCACGCGGGCCCAGTGCGGGTTGGGGCACGTCCCAGGTCTTCGAATTTTTGGTTCTTGGACATGCCGGTTTCTTCACGATGTTATCCTTCACCGTTTTGAGAGCAGTGGTGATGAAACCGTTACATAATGAGTCCAATTTATTTTTCGTAATACTCTTACAATTCGTAGATTTTAGGAGACCAAGTAGGTATCTATACTTCACAAATGAGATTTATTGAAAAAAAAATAAGAGCATATTACACGTGTGGTTTTTAGTATTTTTAAACCAAACTAAGCACGAAGACCAAATTAAGCAGTATTTTAGGAGTCAGTCAGCCATTTTGTTTTTTTTGTTCCCTATCACCCTTTTATTTCATATAGTGGGAAATCGTCAAATAACCTCTCTCGCTCTGGGTGGAGCGGCAGAACGTGTCAGACTCTTACTGACTAGAAACCACCGGTGTTCCATCAGATGCCTGTGCCAGGAGCCGCGGCGACTCTTTCGAACGATTCTGTGATCATGAACACTCTCTTTTAGTTGGAGGATGGGAAATCATCAAATGACTTCTTCCGCTCTGGGTGGAGCGGGAGGGTGTGTCAGACTCTTACTAACAAAAACCCACCCTTGTTTCTTCAGTTGTCTATGTCAAGGGCCGACGTAACTCTCTTTCGAATTTATCCACGACCCCAAGAAGGCATCGGCCCTAGCGGACCCCGTCTGTTGCTGCTGACAACTCTTTGAGGCGAGGGTGGAACACTACGCGCCGTTGACTCGGGCCTGGTCCTTATCGCACGGCGAACTACCCACTACTCGCCGTCGGCTTGAGACTCGCGACGCCCAGGGCGTCTCCTGCGGATCATGAACACCCTGACATCGAAATCATATCAGAACCCAAAATTGCATATGCCTACTTACAACTAACGAATTTATCACAAAACTACCGTTAGTTCTACCTGTCTAAGATCTATCGTGCTCCAAAACCCTTAATTTCTACATTAGCATGTTAACGAACTTCCGCATTCAGCCGTGTTTACGGCATCGCTTCCTGTTTCATAAATAATACTTATTCAAAATAATCATCATGGAAACCGATTTGATCAAAGCTTTATTAATCTATGAATTTACCCTTTAATTTTAATGAATAAGTTTGTTTGGATGATTTAATATGATAAATAATTAGCTATGACTATAAATATAGCGACATCCACCCACACGCATAGAACGTTTTGGGAACACATTCATTGTGCGGCTAAGGAGTGCCATTCCCTGCTGGAGTCTGTGTTTTCTGATAGCCAACCTGGGGGCAAGCGTGCTTCATCGTCGACCACATCATCGCTTACCATCAGCTGAGATAGTGGTCAAGTGCGAGCCTATTAACTGGCCTGTTGGTCTAGTGGTTAGTGACCCTGACTGCTATGCCGGAGGTCGTGGGTTCGATTCCCACCCAGGGCAAATGTTTGTGTGATGAGCACGATCATTTGTTCTGTGTCTGGGTGTAATTTATCTATAATATGTATGTATTTAGAAATATATAAGTATGTTTATCAGTTGTCTAGTACCCATAACACAAGCTCTGCTTAACTTGGGACTAGATGGCGTTGTGTGATAGTTGTGGAATATTATTATTATTATTTCGTATATTTATTTTTACACATATTATTTACATTTTTAAATATTTTAAAAGAAAACATATAAAAAACATTTAAAAATATAAAAAATAGTAGTCCACCGGTATCGGGAGCAGGGTCCAAGCTACCGGTGGTTAGGGCTCCAGAGACAGGAACCTCCTCACAATGCGAGCCGTATCGAGGAGTACTGCCTTCTGTATCAGGCCCTTGATCCAACCGTGCAACGACAGCTTCGACAGGTGGTCGTCGAGGCTTTTGGCCATCAGGCCATTGGCGGTAACAACTATCGGCACAATGACAGCCAAGTCCACATTCCACATATCGACAACCTCGTGTGCCAAGTCAAGATATTTAATTTGTTTCTCTTTCTCAGCTTTCACGAGGTTCTCGTCATGTGGGATGGTGACATCGATTATCATTGTGCGGCGCGCTAATCGGTCTATCACCACTATATCCGGCTTATTGGCAACAATAGTCCTGTCAGTGATGATAGACCGATCCCAGTACAACGTGACATGGTCATTTTCGAGAACTGGGTCGGGCACATATTTATAATACGGTACCTCAGAATCCACAAGTTTGTATTTTAAAGCAAGTTGCTGGTGGATAATCCTGGCCACTTGGTTATGTCTGTGCAAATACTCGCCGTTAGCCAGACGAGAACATCCAGAGATAATATGTCTGATGGACTCACCCGGACGGTGGCATGCCCGACACACGTCAACCGTTCCATCCTTCATAATATGCCTCCGGTAGTTGTTCGTCAAGATAACTTCGTCCATAATCGCACAGACAAAACCTTCAGTTTCCCCGAAGAGGTCACCAAACCGTAGCCAGGCCACGGACGCCAGGCTATCTACATCAGGCCCATGAAGAGCCTGATAATAGCGCCCGTGAAGCTCCTTGCCTTTCCATACCTCCTTGCGATCATCAGTAGTAAGTACTACAAGTTTGCGCCAGTTCTCTTTAGCCATGGACAACGGGGTGAGGCCCTTGTCCACTGCGACCACCTCTCGGTGCATCCCCACGTCGGATTCTAAAAGGTATTCTCTGAGGCTGCACACCTCGCGGTTGTGGAGAGTCTTAGCATTTAAAAAGCCTCGACCTCCACACTTCCGCGGGATGTACAGTCTCATCACCGACGAACGTGGGTGATGCATCCGGTTTGCGGTTAGCAGCGTACGGACCCTCCTGTCCAGGGCGTCGAGCTCAGTCTGAGTCCATTTGAGTATGCCGAAAGAGTACATCAAAACCGGCATGACCCAACCGTTGAAAGCGCGCACCTTATTTCCGCCCGACAAAAAGCTACTCAATACCTTTTTAAGGCGGCTAAAGAAGCGCTCCTTCAGCGATTGCTTCATGTCAGTAACGTTAATGCCTAACGCTTCCGACATACCCAAATATTTGTATGTTTCGGTTGAGGAGAGAGATCTGAGGTGTATGGAATCCGAGAGTTGAATCCCTTCAGATTCCATAATCCCCCCTCGCTTTACATGCATGACTGCACATTTGTCCACACCAAATTCCATCCTGATAGCGCTACTGATAGTTTCAGTTACCTTCAGTAACTCCATCAGTTGCAAGTTGTTGGGGGCAAAGAGTTTCAGATCATCCATGTAAAGAAGGTGAGATATGGCCTGACCACCTCTTCTCAACCGATAGCCCAGGCCTGAATCCTCCAGCAACGTGCTTAGAGGATTCAGGGCTAAGCAGAACCAAAGTGGACTCAAACTGTCGCCCTGAAATATTCCCCGTTTAATCCATATAGGCTCATCATTCCCCTGGATTGGTCGACATCCTGGATAGCGAAGGACCGTCTTCCATTGCCCCATACATGACCCAAGAAAGGTGCGTAGAGTTGCATCTATTTTGTACAACTCCAACACCCTCATGAGCCATGTATGTGGAACAGAGTCGTAGGCCTTCTTATAATCTATCCAGCATGTCGACAAATCCTTGTGGGATCGACGAACCTGTTGGCTTATGGCCATGTCTATGAGGAGTAGCTCCTTAGTACCGCGGGACCCGTTCCTACATCCATTCTGAGAGGCAGACATAATTGTATTGCTCTCAATGTGTACATTAATTTTCGCTCTCAGGATGGATGTAAGAAGTTTATAGACCGTCGATAAACATGTAATCGGTCTATAATTCTTGGGTTCCGTGGGACTACCTGTCTTATGGAGCAGGTGGGTAACACCAGTTGTTAGAAACTGAGGCAGCGACCCAGACTCTAAGGATGCCTGGAATTGAGATGCCAGAAGTGCGTGTGAGCTACTATACCATTTAAGCCAGAAGTTATGCAGTCCGTCCGGTCCCGGAGATTTCCAGTTTGGTAACGGACGAACTGCTTTGGCTACATCGAATGGAGTGATGGTTACTTTTTCCATGTCTGGTATAGCTTCACACACGCGTTCGACATCACGCATCCAGCCACCCTCAGTGTGACAGACGGGCACCGACCAGATGTTGCACCAGAATGCATTCGTGGCGGCAGCATCGGGGCAGAGTACGTCAGTCACATTTTGTTCAGGTCGCTCCCAAGCTCTATATACCCACCTCTCATCGCTCTGGAACATGCGGTTCTGCGAGTACCGGTCGACCCGACGCTTATACCGCCGAATACGATTGGCCCATGCACAAACCTTCTGCTTCAGGAAGTCAATGCGTTCCGTGACACGGGACATGTATTCTCGAGGACTGATTCCATTATTATTATTATTATTATTATTAATTATAAAAAAGGGTTCTGCTTTTCTCCTATTTTTTTATGTAGATATGTCCACCGATTTCTCTATCAGTTGTGGACCGATTTTCAAAATTCTTTTTTTTGAGGTGGTCCCATATAAATATCGAAATTACTTCAGCACTTTTTGAAAAACTTAACAAAAACTAAAAATACGTATACTTAGATGACGTTTTGGTTTTCTCCAATTGCGAGTATGTTTAATTTAAATTCCACGTTCCATTTTATTGGGATTTTTAGTTCTGCGGTATAACAACTAAAAAGTGTAAAATAAAAATTTTGATTTCGGAAGTCGGGGTCAAAAAACGAAGAAATAAAATACAAACACCGACTTTCGAAATTAAAGTTATTTTTTAATTTTTAGTGTATTTTCTTTTTTGGAAGTCGGTAGTTTTTTTTTTTGTAAAAAAGTTTTTTTTCTTTTTTTATCCGGTTGACGATTCATATTTTGCTGGCCTAAGTACGTAGCGACTTCAACGGTTCTGTCTGTCGTTTGTTTCAAGGGAGCAGTTAGCGCTCTCCTATTGAACTGTAGGTACAGAACCAGGCAGAGTTCATACTGATCATTTCCTATAGTCTTGCACAGGTATTACTTACTACTTAGCTAAGTATCTTATAGATTATATAATTATTTTACTTAGCACTTTGTTTTACACGCTTAGTCCTTTAATACAAGAAAAAGCATTCAATGCCAGTCTCAGTAAAGCCCAAAAACTTTTCTCGATTAATCATGGACAGAGAAATAGTAGCCAGGAAATAACCCCCAAATGATTTATGTTAACAGTCTTTACCCTTTCCAATACTTCTTCTTTCGAGTCGGTAGTAAACCTGAGTATTACCACTAACGCTGCAATTAATGTGGCCAGCTACAGAGCTGGATACATTAGTTTCAGCGTCAGTGGCATTTATCAGATCCTCTACATTGCCGGTGTATGGGTACTTGGGGCACTCCAGCATGTGAATCATGGTCGGGACACACCGCACTTCCTCTGGGTGTCTGACGGGTGCAGCGGCCTACTTGAGTACACAATAGACTGACTAGTTTCCAAATAGGCCACTGCAGTTCCCGTCCAGGAGGCAGGCGTTCCAGGGGTTTCAAGAAGTCGGGTGGTGGTTGGTGATTTGGTTTACAGCACTGCCGTGTACCAAGTACTACATCGAAGTAACATAGTCGGTATATTAATCATCATGAGACAGTAGAAGCGAGTTGGAAACTGCAAGAAACTTCCGTGACATGAGACACATTGGGATGTAACATGTCCCCCGTTTCCTTCCGACAAGTTTTTAGTTTATTGTCGTTAAACAACATCGTAAGCTCATAACTTATAGGAAGCGACGGTTGTATTGGCAGGAGAAAGTTCTTTTTTGTCTTTGGATTATTGCTTGTCTATGATTGATTTTTTGTGCGCAAAAAGTTATGATGGCAATACCTGCCATCGAGTAGACACCATCAACTGCTGTGATCACAGGCTATATGATTATTATGACTTTATTTTATGGGAATTGATATAAGTCTAGTCAGTCAAGTGTAGAAACTTTCACACTTGAGTTAACACTGAAACTTTAGTTACTTTTAAAACCTAATACTTTCTTCACTGAATGATATAAAACTGTCAAAAACTTTAAAAGCGTTGAAGCACAAGTAATTCTCGCCTCTTTAAACATAAAAGATTAAGTAAGTTCTTAAATCTCAACGCTTTCAGTGAGCAAAATCCCTGAAAATAATTTCACTTGAGATTCCCACGATATTTCAAAAGTACCAAGTTTTTTATAGTTCACCGCATATCCAAGGGTTTACTGAGCGTTTAAATTGATAGATTGCTGGAACTCCTGTATCATTTGCCGTGGAAATCGCTAGAGTCAGCACATTTACTGGAGATATTACTGGGTGAGAGCTTAGTGACATCCAGAGGGATTTCATTAATCTTCCAAGATTTTTGGTCGCTTTTATAGCACTGGTAACATCTATTAATAGTTATACTAGGATTTTGAAGATGGATTGGCGATGACTACGAACCAATGTCTCTATAAGGATCAAGCAAATCAGTATTAATTGCTCATTATTGCTGTCATTGATAAATCCATATTAATCCATCAACATTACCGGACAATAATGATGATTTATCTTTTTGATTTGATCATTTCTTTACTGTGCCATCAATAACAATGAAGCTAACAACTCATGAATACAAATATAGCCATTGTAAGTCTATTAATTATGTCATTATTGACAGCTCCGAGGTAATGGAGACACTGCTTAGTGAAATCGAGAAAGCGCAGGCATCAATGACCTCAGGCTTGTTTGTCTGTCTGTCACGCGCGGCTTTCCCGTTCGTGCGCGCATAGCCCTTGATCGCTCTATGAAATATCAATGCTTTTGATTATTATGTAAAATTGTCGTGACAGTACTTTTGTAGCATAAAAGTTTTGAATTTCAATCGTTATGTCACTGTTACCTACAATAGTAAGCGATTTGTTTTACATAACACGATGTTTTTAACACTCAATTGTGGTAAAACCACATCTAATTCGTTTTGTGTGTATTCGTGTATTCGTAAAATTACGACATCCGACATGTACATTTAACAAGAGCAAAAAATATAAAATTTTCAAGAAACGGTCGCGTTTTTTGAAAATTTTCAATTTCTTTTCAATGTACCTATCTTGTTTGGAACTTTTTAGTTGTTTTTCTGATTTAGTTGTTGGTATTAGTTCAATCGCGTTTTTTGTTTTTTTTTTTCCTAAACTTTAGTGAGTTATCTACACTTTTGAAATCGCCTTCACAAGCCCTTTATTTTGATACCCCACATGATCATATCACAAAAAAACGACCACACTTAGGTACCTAATGGCGGCCGCCATTTTGTTCTTTTTTAAATCATATAGCCTATGTCACTTCGGCGATCACGACCATTCTAATTATACCTCATTTGTTGAAATCCATCTAGCCGTTTAGGCTGCAGGGCGTGCCAAAGAAATAGACATACACTCAAATTAAACCGAATCAATTGGTGCGGACGAAAATGTATTAGATGCAAAGCAAAACACACCGTAGCCAATTTTCCTTCAATTTACCTCAAAAGCCCACGAGAGAAAGAACTGTGACAAGACTGATTGACGGCCAGATACCGAATTGATTCCATTCAGCCAAGTTTGAAAAGACAGTGACATAATAAAATTGTCCGCAAAGAAAAATCCTGAAGAAAAAGAAAAAAATAAATAAAAACAATCCTTCTGTCAATGTCAAAATCAAAGACGAAAAATAAAAGAAGAAATTGGCGCGGTGTATTTGAAAAAAGAACGCGGGTATCATACATAAAGTAAAAGTTTCTTTAGTAATCTTCTGTTGACGTTTGATTACCAATTTGGATTAGCACATGATTACCATTACAAAAGTTAAATTAAATGAATGAACTAAATCTCTTTGTGTTGTAAGAATAAATGAGGTGCTCATGAGAGAACATTGTTACGATAGACACAATTACAATGTGTGCCAAAATCGTGAGTGACATATTCAAATTTTACTTTCTACATAGTGATTGCTTTATTTATGGTATTAACTTGGTCTATACTGTAGACGATAATTTTGTACTGTCTATTTAAATGAAGGTTTTTGTAATATTTCACTTTGTTTTAGAATATATACACATAATATATTAGTTTTTTCTCGCGGCTGTACGCTCACGAGACCTATCCCACAGGAATACTTATGCCCGGGATACAGGCTAAGTAGCCAATGACACTATCAGCGATAATGTAGCTTTCTTCCAAAAAAAAGTTTGTTTGATGTGAAACATCTATTGGCGTGGCTTGCCAGTTAAATCGACTCGAATACCGTGACGGCAAACGGCATAATGCTGTCGTGGCCCCCACAACAACAATACAACACCACCAACAACAACACAACAACAACACAACACCACCACCACCACCACCACCACCAACAACCAACAACACCAACAACAATTTTGAATTCTGATATTAAAGGGCGTCCCCTGACGGCAAACTTTTTTTTTTAATTGGTTCACAACTTCCTGTGATTACCTACCTTTTACAATCACATAAAGAGCTACATAAACAAACTTACAATTTTACCTTTATATTTAATATTATTACAGTTTAGATTACTTACTACTTTATGAAACGAAAATGAGTTGTCGTATTTTAAATACTGCATCAGCCTACTACGATGTCTTAAAATCATCATAATTCCAGTGTGAGAAAGGGATATTGCTATTTGTCCTGTATAGCTCCGTCTCTCTCTCACCCTAGAATTGTGATAATTTTAAAACGTCATAGTATGCCCATAGTTCAGAAATGAAAAACTTACCTCAAGACAGTCATACTCAAAACTGTAATAAGTTGCCAAAGGCCCACACTGCCAATTGGAGTACCGATTGGCATTGTCACAAATAATTACAATCTTAGACTTGTTCTGTCCAGACACGTATTATTTGTCTTGTCAAAGTTACACAAAAGCTGCTATTTTTTTTTTTGTTTTTACTGTATCCGATTAGGCAATAAGTAGGTATCTCTTCTGCCGAGGGGTCGTGGATAAATTCAAAACAGAGTTACCGCGCCCCAGGGCATTCAGGCAACTGAAGGAACAGGGGTGGGTTTTAGCCAGTAAAAGTCTGACACGCTCTCCCGCTCCACCCAGAGCGGGAGAAGTCATTGAATGATTTTGCACCCCTACAAAAAAAAAGTAGGTACCTATCTCTTTCCGTGTTCCTGATGGGTCAGCCTCTTTCTTTTCCACTAGGTCTGGTCTTGACATCTCATTAATTATTAGGAACTGCCTACGATGTAAAACCGTACCCGAATAATTTGAGAAAACAATATCTTTAAATAATAATTATTTATTTCTTATACAAAAAGTACTTATTATAAATTACAAATAAGTGCTATGAACAGTATTATGTGCACTAAAGTTTTAGCATCTGGAGCCGAACTAGGAGGAACCTGTATTTCGGCTTACAGCGCCAACCCCCTCGAGTGACTTCAGATAAGGTTTCTTAAATGCTAGCATTTTACAATAAATTGAATATTATGTACTCGTATAAGAAAAAATAGCTATGGTTTTTGGCCGACTATTAACACATAGAAGGTATTGCATTGAACGAGTTTTTTTTTTATCAATTTACAGCTTTTTGTCCGCACTTTTGAGCCAAGCATTCAAGTACCATATTTGATTAGTAGGTACCCATATAGAAAGAAAGAAAGAAAGAAAAACGTTTATTTTGTGCTTCGCACAGAAAAACACAATTATTTTACAACATACCATCAAAACAATATTAATACATAAAAAAACCACATAATCAAAAAATATAAAGAAAAACATAGGTAAGACCTGTGCGAGGTCAAAAAATCACCTATCTCAGCATATGCTGCGACATTTATGAAATAAATATCACAGCGCTGGTATTCTGATAGGTATTCTGGTATCCTACTAATATTATAAATGCGAAAGTTTCGGATGGATGGATATCTGTTACACAATCACGCCAGAACGGCTGAACGAATCCGGATGAAATTCGGCAAAGAGATAGATTATAGTTTTGAATAGCACATAGGTTATAATTTATAATGGGGGAAGTACTAATGCCTCGCGGGCGAAGCCACTGGCAGAAGCTGGTATTTTAAGGGTCTACTACCGGCCAAGTGGCGCCCTCATTGAATAAAAATCGTAGCATAGCCTAGAAAATAAATATTAAAGAATCCAACGTCACGTTTGTTACAAATTGGATAAAGTATTTTTACGTTGTTAAGGCGTATAAAGCCGCCAAGTAGCGCCCTCATTGAATAAAAAATCGTAGCAAAGCGTAGAAAATAAAGATTAAAGAATCCTATGTTGCGTTTGTTACAAAGGGGGTAAGGTATTTTTACATTGTAGAAGCACGACTCAGTAACGTGTTTGGTATCCAAAGTAGTAAGCAAAAGTACCAAAAAAGGCCGTTTTTGACACTTTTGCTTACTACTTTGGATACGAAACACTTGGAGTCCTGTTTTAACAACGTAAAAATACCTTATCTTATGTGTAACAATCGCAACATAGGATTCTTTAATCTTTATTTTCTATGCTAAGATACGAATTTTTATTCAATGAGGGCGCCACTTATGGGGAGGTAGGCCCTTAAAACAGGTCTCAGAATGTTTCGTATCCAAAGTAATAGGCAAAAGTGTCAGAAACGGCCGTTCAGATTGATACTTTTGCCTACTACTTTTTATTCATATTCTTAATACAGGCCTCTGAATAAAAAATACCAACCCGGTCTTGCCAATCTAACAAAAGCAGAGCTGAATAAAAACATAGACTGAAACCATGTCTGTGGCTAAAACAAAACATTTTTATACGTTTCATCAAACATAAAACTGCCGCCATCAATGTTTGTTTTTCCAGCTTTTATGATATTAGACGAATATAAAAAGTATTTTTCTTGTGTTCTGTATTAGCCGAGTTCATTTTACTATACACGCTTTATGTGTTATTTCAGCATGTTTACCATAACACGGTAAAATCCTATCCTATTAGTCTTATTCTATATTTTTGTACTAGTACTAAAATTATAAATGCGAAATTTTGAATTGAATGAATGAATGAATGAATGAATAAATGAATGAATGAATGAATGAATGAATGAATGAATATTTGTTACTAAATCACGCCAGAACGGCTGAACGGATCGAATGAAATTTGGCACTAAGATAGATTATAATCTGGAATAGCATATAGCCGCTCGGCTGTTGGCAGAAGCTAGTACTTATCAAGGCCCTACTACCGGCCAAGTGGCGCCCTCAATGAACAAAAAATCGTAGCATATCATAGAAAGTACATATTAAAGAATCCAACGTCACGTTTGTTTCAAAGAGGATAAAATATATATATAAAAAATAATAATAATAAAAAAAAAATATTTTTCTTTCTTTTCTTTTTTTTAATGACGACCAGAGCCTTAGATTAAGATCAATACCTACTATTGGCATATAGTTTGGTATAGGGCCGATTTTCACAGATATCACAGATAACTCTTCAAATTTTCAATAGTCAGATTTTTAACTGAAGAATAGTTTGGCTGTTTGACATATTTTCTATACAAAAGCTGTCAAAACACCATTTTTAAATTCTCAGGTAAAACTTATCTGTATTTTGAAAAATCGGTTCTTAGTTAATCAAGTACCAAAAGGCACAAATAAGTTATCAAAACAGATTAATTAACATATCACACAAGGTGTCACTTAAAGTTATAAACTTACCGAACCGTACTCAAATGTTAGAATTTATTAATGACTTGACAGATTGTTCAAGTATATTCAGCTGTAAGCTTTTCTCCTTATGTCAGTTACCTCAGCATTAAGCGGCTTAGACACAATGTACTATTTACCTATCATTTATACGGAACCCAAGATTAACAAAGACGTAACTAATCCGCGGAAGCTTTCTCCTACTTACGACATACCTACGTTTATATTATGTACTAACGACCCGTCCCAGCTTCGCACGGGTACAAATTATACACCTATACCTTCTTCATGAATCACTCTGTCAATTGATGAAAACCGCATGAAAACTCATTCAGCAGTTTTTAAGTTCAACGCGAACAAACAGACGCGGCAGATTTTTTTATTTTTTTATGGACATCGTTTTAAATATGTACTGATGTAGGAATCTTTGCAGTCATTTGTAGATCTTTGACAGTCATTACAGGTAGTCAGCTTCCAGAAAATCTGACACTAGTCTTGCCAAGGCGTATCGTATCATCCAGATACTGGGTTGCAGTGAACGTCTGCAGATACGTAGTCACTCCATGCAGCTGCATCAGGTGAGGCTGGAAACTGACTCAAAAATAGTTCGGAAAAGGCTAGGCGGATTTATTGTAGGAACCTTTATCAGTCATCATGAACTAAGATAGTTTCCATCTCAATAGGCTAGTTTACTAATAAAATCTCATTGTTTTTCGTCAGTTAGATTACCAAAAAATATTGTACCAACACGTGTTTTTTTTTTTTACGTAAACAAAAAATGAGGACGATACCAGTGCGTTGAAATTTCGCGAGACGTCATGCCGTGTTACACTTTTTACTGCGAAGTACACGTAGTATTTATGCGTAGTAAGAACAAGCATTTTTTATTAGTTTGGTAAAACAAAAAACACGTGTCTAATCTTACTTACGGACTAAATAGAACTATTATTTACCCAGGAAAAAAAATCAATCTGCCTTGCCTTTGTCTTTTCCCAACTATCTTGGGGTCGGCTTCCAGTCTAGCCGGATGCAGCTGAATACCAGTATTTCATATGGAGCGACTACCTATCTGACCTCTAAAACCCAGTTACTGGGTAATACGATACCCCTTGGTAAGACTGGT